>JBBUKS010000117.1:1270602-1311801 GCA_038050645.1 Hedychium gardnerianum
TGACTCGACTGGACTTCCCGCCAACTGTCTGGTCTTCTCTGACCCTGTTGGACTTCTTGCCAGAATCACACATCTGGACTTCTGCATGGTGTCTGACCCTCTAGATCTGTCAAGTCAGTCAAACCTTACACACTTAGCTCAACTTGTTAAATAGTAACACCCTAACTTTAACTTATTGTCAGACATCAAAACCTAAGGTTAGACTACTAGTACAAACTGCACCAACAGCTGGTAGCCGGGAGTCTCAGGAGTCAGGGGCTGCTAGTAGCTGAGTGCTACAATTAACCGGGAATCTCAGGAACAGGAGGCTGCTGGTAGCCGGGAGTCTCAGGAGTCAGAGGCTGCTGGTAGCCGGGCATTGTAGTTAGTCAGGAATCTCAAAAGTCGGGGGTTGCTGATAGTCGGGAGTCTTATGAGCCGGGGGTTGCAAGTAGCCGGGAGTCTCAGGAGCCAGGACTCGATGATGACCTTCCTTGATTGTCACCTCTGCTTTTATATTAACTTTCCCGTCATGTAGCACCTCCCCGATTACCTCCCGTATCACTATTATTTAGAATATTTATGTGATATGAAATTATTGACATTCCTTAGAGACCTGGCTACATGAGCATGTTCCATTTAAGTATATTGTTGAAACTGATGACGTAGCTAGATGAGGTAAATAGTAATTCGTGATTCATCGCTTGTCGATTGTGTGCTCGTCTATAAGAAGTTAATACACAACAAAAAATATAAATAACAAACACAAAACAAAACAAGCACAAGATACAAATCGATTTTCATATGATTCAAAACATCCGATTACTACCCCACAACTTACCATCCTAACGATAACACCATTATCCTTCTCCTTATCGGATATCTTTTGAAGGCAAAAAAATCTCTTACTAGCACCTGCTCTTTACAAATAAATACAAGCCATGCAAAAACACTCATACAAATGGTGTCTAAAGAAATTGAAACAATTTACGCCAAGAAGCTCAGCCTTGATCGTTGTTTGTAACTTTTGGATTATCTCTTGAAATCTAAAAATGTAAGGGCACTCTCCTCCAAAACTCTCAAGAATTGACATGCAAAATCTTTCATGAAATCCTCTCTTATAGGTCCTCCAAAACTCTCAAGAATTGGCATGCAAAATCTTTCACGAAATCCTCTCTCTTATAGGATTCAAGTTATGACTGTTTTCGTCTATCAGTGAACCATATACACCCATCAATTGATTATTCCCTTTGAATTTGACTGTTTCACCTGCAGAACATTTCTTTCAAGTTCAGCTTTAACCACAACATTTAATTGCTAATTACCCTCAGTCGATTGTTGATGCATTAGTCGAATGTCACAACTGAGTTCAAAGCATTTTGTTCGCTACAATAGTGTGATCAATCGATTGCTAATACCTATCAATCAATTGATGATGATTAGTCAAGTTGATCCGCTAAATTTTAGACATTCTGTTTGATGCAATAGTGTCATCAATTCATTGTTCATGTCCATAAGTAGACTGATCAACAACAAACCCCCTTAAATCCCCCTCAAACACCCTCAATTCCCGAATTCAGAGTTTTGGACATCAATCATTGCTACTACCTAGCAGTCGATTGATATCTCTGATTTCAACCTTTCTAAAGTTGAATCTTCTTACTTAGTATCCGGTCAACCTTGATTTATCAGAACTTCTTTTGCCTAACATCCAATTAACCTTGACTTGTCGGGACTTCACCATTACCTAGCATCTGCTTAACCTTGACCCGCTAGGTCTTCACAACTATCTAATATTTGACCAACCTTGACTAGCCATGACTTCACCACTATCAAATATCTAGTTCTCCTTGACCCGGACTTCCCTCATTACCAAGTATTTGATGAACTTTGACTCACTTGGACTTCGCGTCTCATGTCAAGTGTTCGGTCCTCTATGACCTATTTAGATTTTGCCTTTGCCAAATTCCCTACTGAACTTTCAATTGTCAAGTGTCTGGACATCCATGACCCACTTGGATTTCACCTCTAATGTTAACTTTCTATTAGACTTCCAACCGTCAAGTGTCCGATTAACCACAATCCATTTGGCATTCTCTCGTCAACTCTCTGTTGGACTTTCGACTGTTAAGTGTCCAGTCAATCGTGACCCACTTAAACTTCTCCACTGTCAAGTATCTGATCAACCTTGACTTACTTAACTTTTTCGCTCAATCATCCGTATCCAAATCAATTTTTGTCAATCTAATCCAAGGTTGATTACACCAACATATATAACTAATCTCGGAGCCTTTCAAAATCTATGTCTATTATCCTTCTTAGATGTGATATGAACAAACTTGTGCAAATACCCAAAATCCAAAAAAAAAACTTTTAAAATGATCTATTGAACTTTCAATTGTCAAGTATCTGGTCTTCCATGACTCACTTGGATTTCACCTATGATGCCAACTCCCTATTGGACTTCCAACCGCCAAGTATTTGATCAACCGTGATTCATTTGACCTTTTCTCCTGTCAACTCCCTTTTAGACTTTCGACTGCTAAGTGTCTGGTCAACCGTGACACACTTAGACTTCTCCATTGTCAAGTATCCGATCAACCTTGACCTACTTGACTTTTTCGTTCAACCATTCATATCCAAATCATTTTTGTCAATTTAATTGATTACACTAGCATATATAACTAATCTCAAAGCCTTTCAAAATCTATGTCTATTATCCTTCTTAGATGTGATATGAACAGGCTTATACAAATACCCCCCCAAAAAACCTTTCAAAATGATTTATGTTACGCACTAGATAGGGCCAACACCTCTCAACCTCTAACGCTGAAGAAGAGGAAGAGAGAAAGAGATCGCACGGAGCAACGAGATAAAGATACATGAGAAAGAACAAACACAAGGAAGAGGAAAAAGAGGAAAGAAGAAGAATTATCGTGGCTCGGCGGCGTGTCTACTCCACAAAAATCGCCAAAGCTTTATTAGAATTCTCTCTACATCTAATGCGTTCATACAATAAGTTTATAATGATCCCTATAAATAGTGCTCAAACCTTACCATGTCAAAATAGACTCGGAAAAAAAAATTATGTTATGGAAAAATCATAACAGAATTTTGTTATGAAAAAATCGTAACAAATTTTTTTTGTTGTTTCCAAGCAAGGTTGTGTCTCCCCTTCTTTTCATCCATGATGTCCTCGCATTGACTTTCACTCAAATATGAGTCACCTGTCAATAATCTCCACCTTGATGAATATTCACTCATTCAAAGAACACTAGCACCTAAGCAAAGCTCCACCTGGATATCTGGGTTTAGACTTTCTTCCTCTAGCATCTCGAGACATGGATCAAGCTCAAGCAATACTTGAACTTTTCTGCGGTCACTGGTTTTGTCAACATGTCTGCAACATTGTCTGCAGTGTGAACCTTCTCAAGTTGAACTTCCCCAAAAGTAATTAGTTCTCTGATCTTATGAAATCTCACATCAATATGCTTGGTTCTCGCATGATACACTTGATTCTTTGTCAAATAGATAGCACTCTAACTATCACACAACAACTTGACTCCACCTTGTTGAATGCCCAATTTTTTAATTAACCCCGTAAGCCATAAATCTTTCTTTTTCTTGAATACTCACTTGCACCCTATAGCTTGTTTTCCCTCAGGAAGTTTCACTAGATCACACGTTTGGTTCTTATGTAACGACAACATCTCCTCGATCATAGCACACATCCACTTGTCCTTCTCAGAGCTGTGAATTGCCTCCTGAAAAGATATAGGATCTCCATTACAAGTGATGAATGCATAAGACACCAAATCCTTAAAATCGTATCTGGTAGGTGGCTTTATGACCCATCTTGTCCTGCCTCCAGCTATAGTGTAATGTTCCGTGTGTCCTGAGCTATCATTCTCAGAGTCATGAGTCTCTAACTCCACTTGCACAACGTCTTTCTCCTTGTTACTCTGTGATATTTTCGTTCCATCTCCCTTAGTACTTTGTAACATAGTCTTCTCGTCAAACATCACATCTCTGCTGATCACCACCTTATTTGCATTAGAATCTCAAAACTTGAAGCCTTTAACTCCTTTCTAATACCCCAGAAAAATGCACTGCTTCGACTTCTCATCCAGCTTTGATCTTTCCTCACTAGATATGTGCATATAGGCTGGATATCAAAAAACTCGAAGATGAGAGTAATCTACCGGATTCCCTGTCCATACTTCCTCTGATATTTCGCTTGCTAGTGTTTCCCTTAGTGATTTATTAATAAGATAACATGTCATGTTAACCACTTTCACCCAAAAACTCTTTGTTATCCTTGCATTCAGTTTGAGACATCTTGCCTTCTCAATGATTATCATGTTTAATCTTTCTGCTATACTGTTCTGCGAATCAAGAAATGTCTCATAATCTCATGTTGCTCACAAAATTCCTGAAACTTTGAATTCGTGTACTCAGTCACATTATCTGATCTAAGACATTTTATCTTTCTCCTGGTCTGGTTCTCCACTTCAGTTTTCCACAACTTAAATTTCGAAAAGGTTTTAGATTTGTGACGCATGAAGTATATCCAGACCTTTCATGAGTAGTTATCAATAAAACTTACAAAATACAAGTGTTCTCCACATAAAGCTACATTGGTCGGTCTCCAGAGATTTGTATGTACGTATTTCAGAATTCCTTCCGTTTTGTAAGTTATCATCTTAAATTGCACTTTGCTTTTTTTCCTGAGAATACAGAATTTGCAGAATTCAAGCTTACACGTCTTGATGTCATTCAACAACTCTCTCTTATGAAGTTCCAGCATACCACGTTCACTCATATGCCCTAGCCGCATATCTTGCCATAAGACTGTACTGTCTGATTCAGATTCCACTGAGGCGACTCCACCTACAACTATAGTTCCTACTAGCTTGTAGATGTTCCTTGCTAACTTTTATCTTTTTATTACCGTCATAGCTCCCTTGTTGACCTTCATCACCTCGCTCACTGATTTATAACTACAACTAATATCATCTAGTGTGCCTAATAAGATCAAGTTCTTCCTTAGCTCTGTATATGTCTGACATCACATAGGATTTTGGTCACACCATTAAACATCTTAATTATGATATTCCCTATGTCGATAACTCTACAAGAAGCATCGTTCCCTATCAACACTGAATCAGAATTCACTGCCATCTATGTGTCAAATCACTCCTTGTTTGGAGTTATGTGATAAGAACACGCAGAGTCTAAGATCCATGCATCTATCAGCTACTTTGAACTGGACATGACCGATAGCATATCTCCGTCACTGCTCTCTGAATTTTTCTCTTCAACAATATTTGCAGATTTTGATGAACTGTCTTTGTTCTCTGCAACATGTTTCTTCATCTCTAGAAAATCTCTCTTCATATGACATTTTTCTCTACACTTGTAGCATGTGATCACTTTCTTCCTTCTCGACTTAGAACGAGCCTTGTTATCGTTGCCCGATTCATGTCGAGATTTGCTCCTACCACGCTCTTGGTTGATATTTACCACAAGTCTTTCTCCCTGAGAAAGTTCGTCACTTATTTTCTTCCTTTGATGAAAACCTAGCAACGCACTTGTGATCTCCTCCAATTTAAGAGTTTCTTTACCCCACATCAAAATAATAATCAAATTCTCGTACGTAGGAGATGAAAGTAAAGAATTTAGCAACATCAGCGTCTTGTCTTCGTTCTCAATCTTCACATCAACCCGCTTCAAATCACTTATAATCTGATTGAATACGTTGATGTATTGGCTCAGATCGGTTCTCTCTATCATCTTTAGCCTGAATAACTTCTGCTTGAGATACAGCTTATTTGTCAATGACTTTGACATATATCAGCTTTCTAGTTTTTTCCAAACTTTCATCGGTGACTCCTCGTCCATGATATGGTATATCACATCATCCGTAAGACAAAGCCTATTGTTGTCACTGCCTTCGCCTGAAATTCTTCCCAATCCGATCTCTCCATGCTTGTCGATTTCCTTTCTCCTAGCACCTTCAACATGCCTTGTTGCACCAACAAGTCCTTGACCTTCCTCTGTCATAATCCAAAGCTTCCGATTCCGTCAAACTTCACAGAAGACGTCTCCGACATGTTGAAGAAATCCGTCAAAATCTCGCTCTGATACCAATTGTTGCGCACTAGATAGGGGCAACACCTCTCAACCTCTAACGCGGAAGAAGAAGAAGAAGAGAGAAAGAGATCACGCGGAGCAACGAGATAAAAACGCATGAGAAAGAACAAACACGAAGAAGAGGAAGAAAAGGAAAGAAGAAGAAGAAGAAGAAGAAGAAGAAGGGAGAAGAATTATCGTGGTTCAGCAGTGTGCCTACTCCACGAAAATGACCGAAGCTTTATTAGAATTATCTTTACATCTAATGTCTTCATATAATAAGATTACAATGATCCTTATAAATAGTGTTCAAATCTTACCATGTCAAAACAGACCCGAAAAAAAAAATAGAATTCTATTACGGAAAAATCATAATAGAATTTTTCTGTTGTTTTCAGGCAAGGACGTGTCTCCCCTTCTTTTCATTCATGACGTCCTCGCATTGACCTTCACTTAGATATGAGTTATCCGTCAATAATTTAAATGATCAATTTTAAGGGCTACTTATGTGTCAACATTGCAACACCTTAACTCCCTCAAATACACAAGGAGTTTGCTATAAGCCAAGTGATAACTATCTCTGACCTTTTTAAGTGTCTTCTCCTTAGCAATGGAAGACTTCTATTATAATAAATATGAACCATAAATCTTGTTTTCATATTTCTTGCTGTCATTTTAGGCTTAAGGTTGCGATAATCAATAAATTAGCCTCTACTTTAGATGCAATGAAAGCAGATGTTCATGCGAGATGATCACTCGAAGACATTGTAGCATAATAGATTCACAAGTTACTATTATATTTGAACTGTTACTACACTAGCTTGATTCCTCTTTAGAAAATTTTCGAAATTCTAGATGTTCCAGCATTAAGAAAAGAACTTTGGGCAATGGGTCGTCTCTATTCAAGATAAACACCAAAATAAATTATGAGTATTTGATCTCTCATTTTCTAACATTGAGCGGCTTAATTAGATACATATAGCAATTTTTCTCAAAACGGACCTAAAATACTTGAATAGTAAAAATGAGAATATAAAATTACTTCAAAAGTTCTAAGGAACCTCCTGTGCTATATGTAGATCACTATCTGTTTTTCACTTGAAAGCAGGTTCCTTACTTTTCCCTGCCAGCAAATGAACTAGTTGATGTTATTGCACCATCTGCTACAGGTATTTCATTTCTTTCCATTATATCTTTGACAGTGGTATTCTTCAGTTTGATCAGCTATAACCTTAGATTTTGCAAGGATTTGAGTTCTGGATTCTCATGTAGGTTTAGAACATTGGTATACATTTAAACTTCTAATTGCTTAAAATTTGTGATCACTTGTGGGGAGCCAAAGTTACACAACCAATCTTATATTTATGAAATTTGACTTGTAGCACTGCAAACTGTGCTTTCTAGACCGAGTTATATCTGCCAACCTTTTCTTCTTCAAAAAAAAAAAAGAAAGAAAAGAAAGTATGCATCATTTGGAGTATGCCTTGAGAATTTGATTTTGGATTTCATAAAGGACAGAAATGTTCACAATTATTGCTGCTATGGGATTTGCAACTGAATTCTTAGTTAGTTGTTCTGAATCAGTTTCTAGTTATTGTAGAAAAGTCTGGGTTTATGTATTTTAAGCCAGAAATATGTTCTGAAAGGTTAAGTTGGTAGTCTACTCTCAATTCACCTTCTTGGTGTGTGTCGGCATGCTAATCTTTAGATATTCAGTAATATAAACTCTGAATATTTGCAAAAGAGTATATACACTGGGATCACATTCTATTGTTAGAATAGGGAAATGGATAATGTTTGATAGCTATTCTAATTCCCTCTACTTATGCTGATTATTCATCAATATAAATTTACACCTCAAACCTTGTATTAAATGGTATCTATGATTAAACCTGTTAGTATTTACACAAGTCCCTGACACTCTCAAACTAGCTCAAAGATGTTATGAATACTTGGTAATTTGTGGAGTCAATATTAATATACCACACAATCTAAAATTAATCTCATGATGCAAAGATCTTTTCCTAGAGCATTGTCCAGGTACAATAGAATTCTCAAGACTACACGCAAATGATCAGGACATAGATACTTAAGAAATTTTCACTCATGCTCACTGTAAGTGCTATGTCAGATCTTGTAACTATGAGATAGGTTGTTTTCCGACTAAGGTTTTATACCTTCCTAGATCAGTAAATAGTTCCTCTGTTCTAATAATTTTTTAACATTCAGATCCATAATGGTATCAACTAGCTTAGCTCTCAATATCAGTCTCCTCTAGCATATCAAGCACCCTAGCACCCAGATCTTATTGATCACAATGTAATCAACCGTATTGAGTACTTATCTCAATGAATAAAGTAAGTTCAAGTCACATGGATCTTACCTCGATGAAAGGTTGTTCAATCTTTGCTTCAAACACCTTGGCAAATCTAGTCTGAACTTCAGTTTTAGTTTTGATTTCTTGACCAGCTGAAGTGCTGAACATTGTAATGCTTGACTTGATTAAGCTCATGAACAGGCTTAGTTTTCATTCACGGAAAAGTTAATACTGATCTTGTATGAGTTTGTTTTTGTTTTCTCACTATAGATGAACACTTATTACACTGTATGAATATCATAATTATATGATTTATCTCATGTCTTGTGGAAAAACTACAATATGCTCTGATATGATGAGAAAAATAAATGATCCTCAAACTTCTCTATAAGTGAGCATAGTGTATCTACTATATATGTATCAAATTGAGCAATTAGGCAAACAAAAAATAAATCTATCACTTAATAATTGACTTAGGCATCCTAAACAATGCATGTCATCCAACTGGAACTGGGTCCTATAAAGAACAAATTCATGTTGAGGAGGGCACCTCAACCTGAATAGAAAGATCTAGAGAAGAGCCGTGAAGGCGATCACAAATAAAAAGTCTAAAGAATGTGAAAGGAAAATAAGAGGCGAACTACCATATAGAAAAGAAAAGAAAAAATTGATGCAATTGATGATGTAGAGTTTTAATATTTGTGTAATATATTTGATGATTGAAGATGAGATGTCAAATAGATTATTTTTTTACGATGGAAGAAGTCCTAATGACGCGAGATCAACTAAACATTCGACATTAGTTAAAGACTAATAGGTGTTGACAAAAATCGAAAGTCCAACAGGAAGTTGGTATAAAGGAGAAATCTAAGTGAGTATTAGAAACTTAGCATTGAAAAGTCTAACCAATGTTGGCAATAGAAAGCCCTAACAAGTCGTCAAATACTAGATGTTAGGCATGTATATGAAAGTCTAGGCAGGTCAAAAATGATCGAATACTTGACAAGTGTTGAAGTCCTAGAGGAGTAACTCTAGGCAAATGTGAAAGTCTAGAGGGATGAACAATAAGTAGGTGTGGAAGTTGTTGAGAAGTGAACTCTAAATAAACGTAAAAGTCCTAGAGGAATGAACTCTGGACAAATAGAAATCATGGTGCGAAGTTGGGCAAGTGGAAATCTTGGTGGAGAGGTTGAGCGAGGAAGACTTGTTAGGCTAAGGTTGGTCAAATACTAGACAATGAGTGAAGTCCCAAGAACGAGGAGTCTCTAGGTACGAGAAGTCCTAACAAATCGAGGTTAACGTGTACTAGACAAATGAGGAAGTCCCAAAGACATGGGTCTCTTGGCACAGCACAAACTCAACCTTGTAGTTACTGAAGTCAAAATGGTTGTAAGTAGAAGTAGCGGTAAAATTCGAAATCATAAAGTTGTTGTGTGGTTGAATTCAGAGTAACAACAATCAACTCATAAAAATGATGTAAACAGCTGGTGAATTCAAAATTACAAAGTTGTGGTTTAGATGAATTCAAAGTTTGAGCAATCAACTGATCATACAATTGACTTAGGCTAAAATGTCAACGAATAGAATATTTCTATTCAAGGTTAGTGGAATAAGCAGTCGGCCGGTGCGGAGCAATCAACTGATGATATATTAGTAGTTGACTAGTGACACAGTTAGTGAACAACATGGACAGCCAAAGTAGATGATTTGATTGTAATTTTTATCTAGTTCAATCGACTGATGATAAGAAAGTAATTGATTAATAAGTCAATCAATTGAAGAACACATCTAATTCTAGACAAAATAGGTTGTGTCACAAAGGGGTCGATTAATGTTCAAAGAATAATCGACTAATATGAAGCAGTTGACTAATGGCTCTTAAATAAGATTATATGAGCTTATCTCATGAAGATTTTGAAGTATTTCATGTGATTGGTTCTCAAGAGAGTGTTGTTATATTCCAAAGTCATTGCTCAATATTTACTTGTATATTTGTCTCATATATTTGTAAGAGATTTCTTCATCGAAAGAGGTTCAAAAAAAGGAGAAAATTTAACGGTGTTATTAAAAGTGATCATATGTCATGGAGTAGAAATGGAGTTCCGGACCATCGTAAAATCTATGATATTGTGTATTTGCACATTTGTGTTTGTCATTTTATTATTTCTGTTGCATATTAATTTGATCATAAACAAATAAAATTGAAAAAAAAAACATTAAAAGAAATCACACGTGCCTATTCACTCCCCAGCCATGACTACATAATCCTAGAAGTTTTACCTTCGCACTCGAGGAAGTTCTTCTGAATCATTAATTTTTATAATTTATTAGAACTTTTAAAAAGTTATTTAATTTTTAAAATAAAATTTTAATAAACTATAAAAAGGGGTTAAGATCATTTTATTTAAGGGACAAGTTTTGAGTTAATATAGTTTTTTTAAAAAAAAATCTCAAACTAAAAATCAGAACTTTTCCTCTAAGCCAAGATCATATCTTTATTCGTTAAAAATTAACAAATAGAAAATTTTAAATAGGTACTGATTATTATTCAACTAACTAAATCATTGATAAGGTTATAGGAAAGGATGGCTTAGATGACTTCAAAAACAGATTAAAACTTGTGATCGATCAATTAGGAACATTGCATAGAATTGAAAAAGGAGTTAAATGGAGTCAAAATGATGTGTCTATCCACCCGGTCTAATTGTGGTTTTGTTAGTAATTGTATCAAACGTTTTCGTATGTTTTAAATCTTAAGAGCACGTTGAATATGACTTAGAAGGGAAGGAAATCAAAATGAGACTAAGAATGAAATAAAATGAAGAAGGGAATGATGCATTGCATTCATTTGTTTGGTTACATAATTGAAAGCTATAATAAACAACTCATTCTAATTGATTCCTTTGGATCATGTAATTCTCCCAGTGATCTATCTAATTTATACAATGCGCCCCACTCTAACTTGTCTGTTCGACACATCCAACATGGTTGATCCATCCAGGTTCAAATTGACAAGTATTAACGTATTTATCAGTTAAGAATCAATTTAGTTTGGTTTGATTTGATTTATTAATTTTTAATTATAAATGCCCATCACAATTGAATTGGTACAAAATGATTCAAGATCTCACGATAAAATGATTATTTATTTATTTATTATTATTATTAGATTTTTCATTGAGGATGATTTTAGAATAGAAAACATTTCAACGTGAACAATGATATTAACCCTTTTCTTAAATAAAAATAACATAAAGGAAAATTCTATTTTTGTTATTCATCATAAAGTCTTACGTGTATGAGGAAAATATAAAATAATAATAATAATAATAATAATAAGATGAATAATTAGAATGCAACAACAAACCATAAGTACATTCATTAAAAATAAAAATTCTCATGAGATATGAGATATCCAATTAGATAGTAGATGATAAATTTATTATAATAAAATGAAGGATCAATTTCTGAGAAAGCATGTCCTCGGAAAAATAAATTTCTCCCATCTCTCATCCCTAATTATTTAGGGATTGATTATAAATTGATATTTATTTTTATATATATAATCTTAGGACAGACTAAAAAAACAAAAAAATAAAAACATGAACATAATCAATTTTTCTTACCATACATAAATGATACATTGATTAGAACTTAACCTATCCAAACCTAAACACCTTCCGTACGCTATGGTAGCAAAAGAAGGGCTAGGAGAGAAAGTTAAGTTTGTCAAACAATATAATAATAATAATAAAGTAACAACACGAATACACATGCAATTATTTTTTTTATTTGTTTTAGAAAGAGATAAATATAAGAGCCATCAAAACACTTGGCATTTACCTTGACAACAACTACTAATGCCCTTTCCAACAAAGCTAACACACACTCCCAACATGAAAGCCTGAAGCACATCATGAGCCAGGGAATACGATGTAATGGCCGACAATGGTTGTAGATGCTAGAAAGCTAGTTTGACTAACATGACGATTTTTTAGAGGTTAGGTAAAACACATGCGACAATGGCCCAGAATTAAGCATTGAAAATTAAGCAGGTCGCAATATGATGTAACGATAGCAAGGTAACTACACAAACGAAAGAGCAAAGTTTTCGTGAAGCACATACTGAACCACATACTTGCACATGTTTTAATTGACCCACACTGGTTGAAGATGCTTAGAACTTTGTGATGAGTGTTAGGTGTCTATGGCCCAGTTAAAATTGGTCCCCGCAGCATGGCCTTGGAATAATATGTACAGTTCATTCTCATATGCGTGAGGATGATTTATTGACCAACATAATACCACAAATCAAAACAGAACATTCCGCAGTATCTTCCTCCTACCATCAAAGAATTCCATACCACACGTCAACACCACAGATGAAAACCTCCATTCATCATCTCAACGGGAATGCCTCAGCACACAAAAAAGAAGTGATTCACAAGAAAGAGGGAGCGATGCTCTCTATTCCCCAATACTCGTGATGATTTTAGTCTGGCTTTGGAATTGAATAGAGTCGCTCATGGTTCGCCTTCTTTCTGTCATGCTGGTGCCTTTTCTGTTCCTCTCGGGAAGAGAAGCATACGCAAAGGGTGGTTCGACAACATCCATGCTCATCTTCAGGAAAAGGTCGAGGTTGTTCTGGTACTTTTCTGCAGCAATACCATCATCGACGACTGGTGTCTTTCCATTATCTGCAATTTTCTGTAGATTTGTCAGTTCATCGTCATCTTCATCGATTCTATACCCATTTTCCATGTCATCTTGCATAGCCAAATCTTCATACTCTTCGTCCGACTTCGTAGAGTTTTCATCGACTGAACCTGCAACCTGGAAAAAATAAATCAACAGGATGCGATTAGTATCTTTTTGTCATGTTAAGAAAGGTTGCTGTCATCACAACCTCATTTATTTATTTTAGCTACAAGTTCATGAGAATTTTTTTCTTCCAAAGTCAAGACAAGCCTACTCGGTGCAAATAAAGATGGAGCAGAAGCAAAGCAGAGAACATTATATGAGACGCTCTCATTTGTTTCTATGTTTGCAATAACATAACAAATTGCAATACTTTTAATTAAAGGGAAAAAATTCTTAGTTTAAGAATATGACCAGATGAGTCTTGCTACTACCTCATCGTGATTCTCTTGGTCGATATCACTAAAATCCTCATCACTATCCCTATCAGGATAGTCAGCTTCTTCTTCTTCACTGCCAGACACGAAAATTTCTTCCTTGAGCTGTGAAAGAATTGGAAAAGGTTATGATTTCTTGCATGTCAATTCAAGGTTTCTAGTTTCTAAACAGAGCACTAGTTTATATTACCTCTTTGGCATGCGAATCTGATCCCTTTGGGGAACTACAACAGGAAGAAAAGTATCTACTACCAGTGTCAGTGCCATCAGCTCTCGGGTCATCGATGCTCCCTGTTTGACTTGTACCGCATGTATCATTTGGCCAAGCACTGATCCCAAAGTTACCAAACTGAAGATTAACTGGCTCAGCCTTCCCAATCTGCAAGGGGCCATACATGGGGTTTCCCACACTTTTTTCACTTCCATTTCCTGAGGAAAATTTTGCACTATGACCAACTGTCTCAACCGGCCAGGCTTTGGCAACAGATCCGTCTGTATTAACAAGAGCCATTAGATGTCGAGACGATCCTTGTCTCTGAATTAGCTGAAACATTCCCTTGGAACTAAGAGTATCTGCAGCACACTGGTTTCGGTACTCGTCATGTATTACAGAGACTGTATTCGTAGTTGGGTCATAAAGCTGCTCTCCTGCCTCTCGCCTACGTAGACAACCAAAAACTGTTGCATGAATAGCTGCCACACTCCTGTCGACATTTGTATTATTAACTTTAGGCACCAGATGCTTATCAGCCCTCTTACAAAGATATTCCTGAATTGCTCTGATGTTTTGGATATACTTAACATATTTATTCTTTGCTGGCTCCAATGTCATGTATTTAGCACGGACGGCAAACCTTTCCATATGTTTTTCTTCATTTGTTATGTAAATCATAAATGGTATTATGGAAGGATGCTTCTTCATCAGTCCCATCTAACAAATGAAACAGTAAAAGAAATCATTAGAAATTAACGCACATAAAACAACCAATGGTATATTTTCTGAAAAATCTATAAAAACTGAGTTTGAACTGAATAACCTCATGAAAATCCAGATGAAGATGCAAGTAAATTACACTGAACAAATTAGCATTTAAAGGGAAAAAATATATTTAAAGTGATACCCACCACAAAGTTGAGGCTCAAATGTACGCCCTCAACAATTACAGACTCTTTTCGCTCTTCCCAAGCAGTGATTAGTCGGTCAAGACTGTCTATCACCATCTCACTTTGTGCTTTAAAACCTTCAATAGCCATTTGTTTTTTTCCGATTAGCTCAGTTCCCTGAACTAGATCATGAGATCTACCATCTGGTTTTTCATTAGAAGCTCCATCAATTGCTTCTTCCTTGACCATTGTGTGTGAAACGACCGCAAGTTTTTTTGCTTTACGTTTAGCTTTTGCTTCCGAAACTGCCACTGGATCTAGACATTCCCCAGCATGATAAGTTGAAGACCAAAGAAGTGGGTTTTGCTTTTCATCCACAAAGCTCCTCATCATATGGCGTATAGAATCGGTAGAAATGACAGTCGTTATTCCCAGTCTACTTCCCTGTCAGAAATATGCAAAGATATGTCATTAGAAAGATGTACTGCGATTATTGATCATTCTGATTGTAACAATTATTGACATTCAAGGTGGAGCTTCCCTGCCAGAAATATGCAGAGACAAGTCATTAGAAAGATGTACTGTGATTATTGATGATTCTGATTGTAACATTATTAGCATTCAATGTGGAATTACTTATAATCTACCAAGAAAGCATAAATCATATTGTCGTCAAATGTTGAATGTATTCAAGTTAGATTTTCCAAAATATTTCTTCAATTAGACTATGCAAACAGTGCAATAATAGCATGAAATTAATTGTTTTCTGAAAACAACACGAAGCAACAATCCATTTCATTTCACATAACAACAACAATAGTACATGAGTTTCAACTATTTGCAATCAGCTAGATGAGTCGGCTACATGACTGTATGCAAGACTCAAGCATTTGTTAGGAAAAATAAAATAAAATATTGTATTTTAGAACCTCTCGCATAAAATTTTAGCAGAAGGAGAACTAACAAGAGTTAATTTCATATCAAATGTCTAAGTTCTAAATTTAAAAACTAACAAGGTTAGCAGTTTTGAATAGATCATAGAAATGAATAGTAGGGTGGTTAACAAACAAAAAGAAAATTATTCCTAATCTCACAAATAATCTTTTCCTTCAGGAACAGATTGTTGCCTGTAGCAATTTTTTAACAAAGATATAATCCTTTTGAAATTCACAACTCCTAACAACTGTCCAGACTGAAAGAAACTGATAAGCGTATTTTGTCAGGTTGATGCTAAATCTAGCTCAAACTCAGGTTTTTTATATCTGACCTAGACCAAGTTTAAATTTGACTTTGTCTAAAATTTCAATTTGGGAACATATCACATTTTTACAAATTAAGCATTCAGCTTGCCTAGTCAACATCCAACTAGATATATCAAACCTAATACACCAAACACAAAATGAACTTTAGCCATGGCTTGCTAAGTCCCTGAATCTAACCCTAGAGGCTTTGGTTAAACAAGTTCAATTAGCATGTTGGCTTGGGATTTGAGTGTGTGAGCGTTGAGTTGCCAACAAAGCAAGCCAACAACTTGAACGCAAGAGACTTAACTGCTGGCTAGACATATTACCAAATCAAAGACCAAGCTGAATTTGTTATTTTCCAACTTTCAGGCTAGATCCGCTGGAAAGGCTAATAATCATGCTACATTTGGTAATTAACCCTATCTAGCTTGCTGCCAATGTTAATTCTCTGATGCTCTACACCACCTTCTTTTCTTCAGTTTAACTTAATGTAGTGAGTAAAAAATAGGAAAACAAAATTAAAAAGAGAGATATGCAAGTACCAGTAAAGACGACAAAGTAGACTTCCCACAACCACTAGTGCCGCACAAAAGCACCGTCACAGATTCCTTCTTTTCTCGAATCCTACAGAGGAATTTAAAATGAATCTTTTTTAAGATTAACAGGCTTAAAATGAAAGCAAAAAAACTATGATATGACTTGAATGTTTATCAAAAGTAAATGACTATTATAGTATTGTTATGCAACTAACGCTAATAAAACACAACAAAATCATCTGCTAAACCAAATTTCAAACTCAAACTTCAATTCTGAATGGTCCACTAAACACTATAACAGCATGATACTTATATTGAAAACAAAACTAATAAACATTACTAAAAAGTAGTATCATTCACATAAGTATCAAAAAAATGAAGATTTAGAGTAGAAGCATGAAAAATTCGTCAACATTGGATGGTGGAAGAAGGGATAATAAATTCCAGTTCCTTTATCCAAAGTTTACAATAAAAGCATGTTGTTTGTTGATGCTAATAATTTTGTTCTATCATCTCTCTCACTCCACCAAAGTTGGCACAAGCAAACCCCCCAAGATGAAGCAGCCTATGCTTTGTACTGGGACAAGACATGCATAAACTAAAAGCCGAATTCACACTGTAAAACATATATTCAATAGAAAACAAATGTTGATTTACATGATTCCTCAAGCATATATATAAATAGACAACTCTTCTTGACATTTTAAAGAAGAATAATAACATCTATTTAAACAGAACAACTCCACAAGCATGATGTATCCAAAAAAAGTTAACATCATTTTTGACACAGAAAATAAGAGAAATTCACTGACATAAAACTAAAACTCTAAAAGATAGAGATACTGAAAAACAAGCGCAAGAACAACAATAATTCTATTTCAAAAATAATTTGTTTATATCACTATGGTGAGGAACTAATAGAAACTAGACACAATCAAAGGATAACCCCATTACATAACCATCTTTATGTAGAGGAGAGCTCCTAAAATTACGAGTAATGTCTCAATGCTAATATAGACCATTGGTTTCCAAGGTGGTTTATGACTGTTCAACCAAAGGGCTAATAGAAGAAAATTTGCAATATTTGAAAAATTACAAAAGAATAGACATCATAAGGAAATAGCATGACTATTAGGTTCATTCTAGACCAACCACGCCAGAACCTATTACAAAATTGTGGTATTAGGTCAAATGTAACACAACACAAAGAAGAACAGAAGATATACCTGCAAGCTAGGAGCAAGTCTGCCCTTTGATTCGGACCAAAATACTTATATTGCTCAAGAGCACCACAAACAACGTCTAGAAAGTGCTCCATTGAACAAACAACAGTTGTTAGCCTTTTATACAATTCAAAAGGCATTGCACAGCTTGTATCTACATTCTCTCCAGTCAACTGGTTAGTCATGTTAGCCTGGCCAGAACCACTGGTTGTTTCAGATTCGTTCTCCTCATTGGATGGAGTTTTTCCCAAATCTGAGCTTGTGGCATCAGGAGACAAACTCCCATCTGAGCACCTCATCACATCAAATACTCTTCTGCTAATCTGGGAGACAGAAAAGACAAACACAAAGACGATGAAGATTATGAATAGTCAAAAGAATAAATTTCTGCATAAGAGCCTCCAGTAAATCTTCCAAGGAAAAGGAATACAAGTTAGAAATTAGGCTCAATGGAAATATGCAAAAAAGATTGGTTAAATATGGATTGATTAACCAGCTATTCTAAGTTTTTACATTTCATTTGTAGCTTCTCAGGACTTCTTGCCGGACTGTTTGCTATTTCCTAGAATCACTAGTGTAGAATTAATGAATATCTCCAAAGCAACTTATTCTATTAGCAACCTATAACCTCTCTTAAAGAACAAAAAAAAAACCTCTAAATCTTCAGATCTTGTTCCGAATTATACACATGACATACAAAATCAGCACAACGAAACGAGACAAAAGCATGAATCAAACGCGAACAAGGATAAAGAAATAGAAATGTCGCATCCAGAGCAAAACAGATCCATTCCGATGCATGCAGGAATGTACTAAACGCAAGCCGACAAAGTCAAGAAGAAATCGAGAGAGCCTTAAGAAAACTTAAAACAAGGAAACACCACATTGAACTGAAAAAACAAACACCTTAAAAGCATGCCGCGCCTTGCAGCCCATCAGCTGCAGCGTGCTCTGGAGCCCCGATCGCGTGTAGCGGAACGACGAGGACCTCTGCTCCTTCCCTTCCTCGCCATCGCCGCCTCCACTCACCCCCTCGTCCACCACCACGATGTACAACAACTTCTGCACATCAGCCATAATCTCCTCCGTTCGACAAAAAGAAAACGGAGATCAAATCTCGGAAGGCGGAGGCCAATTAAGGGCGTAAAAGGGGAAAGATCAGGGAAGAAAGGCAATGCAGTCAACCGAGGCGATGGGGGGACGTAGACAGATCCGCGGCGGGGGCAAGATAAGGGAACCGGACAGTCCAACGCTGTGTCCTAGGGCTTCACTAGGGTCGGGGACTACGACACGGCCGAGGTATCGTGGCGCCCATGCGTTGCTCTCCCATCCGCCGCTTCTCGATCCGCCTTCTTCTGCTTCGTAAGCCTACCGGAACCGCCCGCCGTGAGACAGCACATGGCTCCTGGTCATGCTCCACCACCGCGTCCGGCTCCGCCGGATCCGCTGCAGGAGTTCCCTATAAAGATAAAACTTCTAATAGGTTCAGGAATCCTTCGTTCGCTCTATCCGTTAACTAAGAAATTAGAGCGGCATCCTTAATTAACAAATGTAATTAACGAATGGATTCTGTAATTTAAATATACAAGTCGGGTAAGGGTATTCTTGTCATTTAACAATTTAAATATACAGTGCATTCCGCGTTAGAGGAGTCACTGCGGAATTTAATACGAAGGAGATTTGGTGGGATGATCTCTTGACTGAGTTAATCAGGAAACACCGAATAGGACGGCTGATAATTGAAGATCTCGCTCAAATGGAGGTCCCGTGCGGCCAGATGAGGATAGAGAACGCTGGACCGTGGACTAGGCGACAGCGCGGGAGCCGACGGCCTTGACCCGGCGAACCGGAAAGGGCTGGCCTTACTTCTAACCCAAGTTGGAATGAGACCCGTCGTCTTAATTGGAGCACGAGTGTGGGGCCGACGAGGCTACTACATCTATTTATTGAACGGTGGAGACGAGGGAGGTCGCACTCACGGGGACAAAAAGACTTTTTTTTAAAAAAAAATGTTCAAAACTATTTTTCATTTATTACTTATATAAAAAAATATTATAAAATAAAATAAAATTTGTACTATATATTTATTTTTGTTTCGTTTTAAGTTAAACATGGTGGTCTTCGTACGTTATTTCTGACCAGGGAATCAGATTTGGAGAACAAATACTTTTCCATTGGGTTTCTTGTGATTTAAAGGCAAAGCAAACTTCACGACTCCATAAGCACTGGCACGTTACCGCTTTTATTGTCGTCTTTTCCAAGCTGCCTTTCGCATTCCCATTGTCTTTTTATTCACACGTTATTTTATTTTCTTTTTTTCACAATTAAAGGTAAATTAAATTTTGATTCAATAAAATAATAATAATATATTCTATGCGTAGGTAAATTTTGTTAGGAAAATAATTATTAAAAAACATTAGAAATTAAGAAAAACGTTAGATGAATCAACATTTCTTTTTTAAAAAAAAATTAAATAGGCGACTCTTGGTTGATTTAATCCTTAAAATATTTCTTTAATTGAGTGTTATTATAGAAGTTCTCGATAACTCTATAATAATGTTTAGAAATTATCAATAATTATTATAATATATTTAGGATGAATTTAAGATTTAAAGTTTAAATCATGTAAAAGTTATAGAGTAATTATTATGATGTATAGAAATTATCCAATAATTATTATAATATATAGAAGTTACTTAGTAGCTGTTATAATATATTTAGAGTTTTAGGATGATAGCAATTAGATAATAGTTTCTATGATTGTTTTAAAATAATTTTAATAAAATTTAAATAATTATGAACAATTTGATAAATAATATTTTGATATATATTATTATTTAAAGATCCTAAATCTTAAATTCTAACTCATCATAAATGTGTTATAGCAGCTATTCGGTAAATTCTATACCATACAAATCATAAATTCTAAATCTTAAACTCATTATATTTATATATACATTATAATAGCTACCTGATAGCTTTTACATATTGTAGCAGTTATTCAATAGCGTTGGATCAAGAGATATTTTCAGAATAAAAATATTGAAGGGGCGTTCTTTTGATTTTTTATTTTTTTTTAATTTTTTTTAAGTGGTATCTTTTGATGATTTATAAAATTTGGGACATCCTTTTTTTGCTAATTTTTTATAATTTTTTTTATTTAGCATCAAGTATTTAAGCATTTGGCCTAATTAATCTTACGAGTGACCGACATATATATTATGAAAAATTTTCATCGATCATAAGAATAAATTGAAAAAATGTACATGAAGATTTATATTGATAGTTAACATTTTTAAATTCGTTATTCATTAAAAAAAAATAATATATTATAATTAAATTTTGAACTCTATGTTTAGAGTACCAATAGGGTACTTGCCCGGGCCAAAACATCAATTTTTTACGAAGTTGGGTACATAATTAATTATAAATCTTATTTATTAAATATTATAAACGATATTCACGAGCATTTTTCAGAAATGAAATGGAATGGTTGATGTGGATATGAAAGAGATGGTGTCCAAGAGCCGCATAGGATGTGGAATTGAATTGTCGCATTGCAATTAATGTAACCATTAAAGAGGATTCCAAAAGGCATTATTTGAGCCGTTCTTTAATAAGCATTCTTTCTATCCCACGTTTACTTGGATGGATAATTAAGAAAAAGCTTTTTTGTGTTGACGGTTTAAATTGCGTTGAAGATATGACTCATATATAATATGACAAAATATGAACCTATTAATAAGAAATGACAAATTAGGGTTTAAAAAACACAATAAACTTTGTTAAAATTACACTTTAGGGAATTTAATTAAGCACCTCGATTAATTATTTCATAGTAGCCCTTATCAAACCAACTGCTCCTTTTGATTGATTTTCTTCATCAATTGATCTTATCTCAATCAATTCAATCACAAATAAAAAATATATATTCACTAGTTGATCATTCTGAGTCGACTCCTTAATTGATTCTGCTCTCTAATCAAGTGGATCTATTTCTCGTAGACTGAAATTCAATTGACTCCATCATCAATTCAATTCTCTAATAAATTGGATTCATTTTAGTTGTTTGGAATTTGACTACAATCATCCTGATGATCGAGCTTGTCTAAGTTGATATATACTCTCACTCATGCGTACCGGCATCTCAATTATCACAGTTCATTAAGTAGAACTTACCGTTGCAGCTTAACTTTGTCCCGCGACTATCGCCTGTCAGGTTACTCATCCTATAGATTGCACCCAAGCTCTCAACTCGCTCCAACATGTCACCCTTCACACTTCACATACATAATGTGCCCCCATTGATTATTGTCAATACTACCCTCAATGTCCGTCATCTTGTGGTCTGCTAGATATCTCATCCTGTCTATCTTTAAACTCTATCAACCTGATCAAAGACACTAAGCTGCCAACTTGGTCATGTCAAGTTATGCTCTCCACGAGATGCTTCAATACCACCTCAATGTTTTTCGTTCTATAGTCCTTTAGTTGCTTCATGCAACCTTTTCTGATTTTCATGGACTTCTAAGCTACTAATTAGTTTGTCGCTTTGGTTGCGGTAAGTCATCATACATTCGACCTCATCAAGCCATAAGCTCTCCGGGCTCTATTTGTATTTTATAAGTCCTTGCACATTTAAACACATGTATCAAATCAATATGTAAAGTTTAACTTACACTAAACACAAATATCAAAACCCAAAGTTAAATCTAATTACTCAAGGCACGGTTGCACCAACCACTACAAAACAAATTGTGTTTAGCGACAAAATTATCCGTCGATATTCCGTCGCAAATTAAAGTGGCCTTAGCGACAGAATTACGACAGAATAATTTTGTCGCTTGAAAGTAGGTCACTGACTGGAGTTAGTGACGGAATTAACGTTTCGTCGCTAGTTAACGACGGAATTATATTTCGTCGTTAAATAGTTTGCGATGGAAATATAATTTCGTCGTTAGATTTAGCGTCATATAGTATGTTTCATCGCTAATTGTTTACTTTAAGCTCGTTTGTTCGGAATAATGTTTAACGACGGAATCTATAATTCTATCGTTAATTAGCGACAGACTTATCGATTCCGTCGCTAATATCGTTATAATATTTAGTAACAAACTTTTTAATTCTATTGCTAATTAGAGGTTTCAAAGGTATACCTCTTAGTAGATGAAAAGTTTCGATAGGTCAAGATTAATTAGATATCTAATAGGCGCAAAGTTTCAAAGGTAAAACTCTTGGCAAGTGACTTATGATAGACTATGAGTAACTTGTATTCTAAGTATTACATGGTTCTCTTACTTAGGCATAGACTTAACTAAGAAATAAGTGTTTCATAATTAATGTAAAAAAATAAGTCAACTGAAGGTAGAAAACTCACAAACAAAAAAGTCTTATTTTGAATTGAGTTGATTTGGTGGCAATTCAATCGACTGATATATGTTTATTTAGTTGATCAAATAGTTGACTAAAAATGAAATTTTCGGATCAATCGACTAATACACTCAACCAAACAATCAACTAAGGCTATATTTCAAGCAAATAGAATGTTTTTATTAATTTGTAAGGAAATTATCTAAAGGAGTCGACTGAGTAAAAATTGAGTCTTCTAATCAGAAGTAAATAACCAATTATATCGAGATAGTTCAAGACATAAGCCTATAAGCTTATCCAATTGAGTCAATTGTCATGGACAATAGTTGACTAAGAAGGTTCAAAATCAATTGAAGACAACATGTGGTGAAGATTAGTTTTGCGTAGATCAAGCTCCAATTGACTGAAGGTTTTAACTAGCCGACTAACATTAATGTAGAGCAATTGTTATAGCTTATTCATAGTCATTTGAATTGTAACAAAAGAAAAAAGTGAATGTGTTCGTCTCAGACATTTTTCATAATCTATTTTCAGATTGTATGAAGAAAAGTAAATCCTATGTCAACTTTTTACTAAAAAAAATTCATCTCCGAAAGATTTTCGAAAAGGAAAAAAGATAATGAATTTTAAGGTTTATTCATCTTACAAATCCATAGGCTATACGTAATAGGAATCAAGGGTTCAAACCACGTGAATCTTTGGTTTTCATGTTATTTATCACTTTTATAATAAATAACACTTTAATTGATAAAAAAAAATTAAATGTGGATTCAGAATTTAATTAGTAGGCGTGACAATTATTCGTAAGAGCTCATAGAACACACAATTTTCTAAGAGGCTATAGAGTCATACACATAATGATCATTAAGAAAAATATAGTACATCGAGATTTTGATGTGATGATAAATAGTGGAATAAATTTCTTATATAATGAAAATTTAAATTTCACCTAGAGTGTATTATACATAAGAAATTTGAATTACTTATAATGTTGGATAGCCTATCAAGACTCATTTATACTTTTTGATTTATCTTAGTGGTGATAAAAAAAAATTATAGGATCAGATCAATCATCTCTAAAATTAATCAAAAATATATATATTTTAAATAATTCAAACTTATTATCATAAATCAAAGGATGACACAAATTACGAGTTAACTCATACAATTAAAATTCAGGGGATAAAATTAATTAAATGTTAATTGAATTTCAATTTGGATAATAAAAATTTTAGAAGACTCAAATTGATTTTAAATGGTAGTAGGACTTAATTTGATATGGAAGAATATTAAAAATTGTAAATATATAAAATGATTAAAAAAAATATAATAATAATAAATTATAATTGAAGATAGTTTTAGATTAATTAAAAATTTATTGTATGATTAATAAGATTTTTAAAATAATTAATATAAAAAGATGATTTATAACAATCCTTATAATAAATAGGAAGTTTATATTGACATCAAAGAGAAACCCGTATCACCATGCCCACTACTTTTATTGTTGGCTTATCCCGTTTTGTTGTGGTAACATTATTTAGGCTTAGGATCAACATCAAATTGTCCTCGAAAAAATACCCGATATTCAGACGATCATTAGAGAGGTATGATTCAATTCTCGAAAGATTTTTTTGTTTTCAAAATATAAATATGTTAAGCCGGCTTAAAAAAATTGCTAAGGTGACATCAATTCTCTTTTCAATTAATGCGCCTGACCCGGTCAAATTAGAAACCCGGTCCAATTTCAGTCTGACAAGACCAAAACGGTGGACGAGAAGAATATCTCGTCCATATGTTTTTTCATCCTCTCTAAGTTTTCCGTCCAAGTAAACACGAACCATTTACTTAGGCAGAATAAACAGGTGGGGGAAAAGCAAAATTACATATAAAACCCAGTTATTTATAACGTTCTATTCTCTCCCTTAGATTTTTTTTTTCCTTTTTCCATTCAAATAAACACGCCCAAACAGAAGCCCACGGGTCGGTCAAATCAGTGGTTCGAAGTCAATGGAATGGCCGTTGACTCGGTTCCGTAGTCGGTTGGATAGTCGAAACGGGCAGAATCAGTTATTCTAATTACGTGGTCGGTGACCGAAGTCAACACGTCAGAAGAGTCCAGATTGGATCGCGTAGGAAACAAAATGCGGTTTGAAGTACGACATTAGAGTCAAAGTCAAACTTTGACGGCGCAGTCGGTGGTCAAATGTGATTACCAAGTCACGGTGCCGTTGGCCTGATGAAGGAGCGATTTTGACATGCTCTTAATCGGGTCAAAGAGGACATGAGATTGCTTCTGAGGGAAAAAATATATTTAATTAACATTACGATTAAAAATATTTTTAAAATGACATTTTAAAAATAATAAAAAGAAAATTAATATAATTTTAAAAAATACATATTTAATATTTTTTAAAATTATAATTTGAAGTTTTAAAAAATTTGATACAAAAAATTATAATTCATGGGAAACTTATATAGTTCTCTCTAAATCATATGAGAGATATTCCTTTATGATTTTTCATTAACCATATGAGAAGTTGTCCTTGTGATTTCTCTAAAAACTTATGAGATCCCCAAAACTTTGTAAGAAATTTGATTTTCTTTAAAACAGTAGTACGAGAGATTCACTTTTATAAATTTTCTATAATGTATGACAAGTCAACTTTTATTATGATTATTTCAAATATTATATATAAGAGATCAACTAAATCTTTGTAAAACTATATTATTTTTTCTACAATCATGCGAACCTCAACTTTACAATATATTTACAACCTTATGAGAAACTTAAGGCACTAATTATATCAAATGAGTTCTTGATGTCCAACTTCATTTAAAAAACCTAGGCTTAAGTCTTTGGTTAATGAGCTAATAATCATGAAATAGGTGATTAGGGAATGCAATGTACACTTACTTAATTAGACTTGTTCTTGGTTAAGTTAGCTTCTTAATGCAATGAACAAAGTTTCGACCTGGGAATGATAGTTTTGGCTTTGTTTGACAACCTCAGAATATATACAAAGTCCCTTTGTGCCATGGCTGATCAAATGAGCTAAATGGATATTTTAATTTTGTGAACACAAAAAGCACACCAGACATTATCATGGAGATACCTGTGACTGATCAGAACCTTTTATATGCAGGCTTAACTGAGCAACATCCATCTGAGCTCCATAACCAAGAGCATGGGCCTTCAGTTTCAGTATCATGAGGTCTGGAGTGGCAAAAAGGCGAACCATTTGTCTTCAGTACCTCTGTCAGTTCATCTCAGGATCAATATAAAGGAGATAAATCACGATGATTGAG
This sequence comes from Hedychium gardnerianum, assembly GCA_038050645.1. Taxonomy (NCBI): domain Eukaryota; kingdom Viridiplantae; phylum Streptophyta; class Magnoliopsida; order Zingiberales; family Zingiberaceae; genus Hedychium; species Hedychium gardnerianum. The sequence continues at coordinate 1,296,952 of JBBUKS010000117.1, forward strand.
AAGACAAATGAATGTGAAGATGAGTTACACGAGGTGCAGGAATTTATGTCCTGCTAGTCTCGATATTCGATAGTGGCAAACCTCAATTCACTTACCATTTTAATTATGTTCGTGGGGACAGGTTCTGCAACTCCTGGAGCTCAATACTGCCATCAAATAGCAGACTAAATCCTACTGCTGGAGTTTCAGATCGGCTGACGGTGACATAGTTTATTGGAGGGGATGCTTGATATAAGCTGTTGAACTGGCATTGCAGGCTACTGAAATTCCACCATTTGTCATTCCAGAAGGAAGTGTTTTTATCATTACCAACAAATTGTCGGAAGCAATACACAATTACAAATGAAATACTAAATTCAAATTACTGATCCATCTGGTTAGTCTAGAGAGATCACAGATCCTGAGTGATGGTGTCCTCCTCAGCATGCTCGGGCCCCTCCTCTCTCCTTTCCTTCGGAGATGTAAGCTGTGTCCGTCCTCAGGCCGGTCTAGCGTCAGAGTCCTGCGAATCAACACCCGTCAGCGGGCGCTGGCATGACTTGCGTAACCCTCCGATGATCAAGTCAGCGCTAGGCTGGAAACTGAGAACTCGCGAGTGTGCGAGAAAGGAGGAGTACGTAATTTCAGAGAGAAGAGTGACCTCGGTGTCAGAGGGGACATGGTTGAGTTGTGTACCTAATGTGATCGGGTCGTTGGCCAGCTGTCGCCCTCGTCTTCGGCTGTAGGGCCAAGGGTGGTTTTGACAGTTGAGTATGATGGTTGTGATTGTCAGGAATTGTTGGAGGTTGAGATTCAAGAGAACTAGCTGGGCAAGAGAGCATGCTAGATGGAGCTCCTATATCTGAGCATTAGTCGGGCGACGCCTCGAGGAGGATAGCTGGACCGCACTGGGGAGAAGGAGGTGGTTTCCTAGATGGGTTATCTCCGGATCCATCACTGAGAATACATGTTCTGAATTGAAATGCTTGGGAAGTCGAGTCAAGCGGGCACAGAGATGAGTCGAAGTGCTCAAAAGACGGCCAAGTTCGAGAGCTCAGAATGTCAATCAGAGTCGAGAGTTTTAAGGACACTTGGTCGGGGTGGAATACTCGACGAGTGAACTAAAGGCTCACTCGGGAGGTCAAGATGTTGGACGACTTGGAAGGTTAAAGAGTGACTCTGGAGACAAAGCTGAGTCAAGCAGCTCGGGAGACAATGCCAAATAGGAGAACTTATAAGAGCACTCAGTCGAACCAAAGAATTACAGGCTAAGTGACTCGACAACTCTAGAAGTTAAGCTAGGTTAAAGTACTTGAGAGGCCAAGTCGAAAAGTCAGGAGGCCAAATTGTCGAGTGACTTGAGAGGCTGGATTATTGAGTGACTCGGGAAATAGTCGAGTTGGGAAGTCAAATATCGAATTATATCAAGACATGTGTTTTTAACCTAATTTTCTTAAAATAAATTTATCTCTCTTTGATAGTGCTTAGAAGCTCAGATGGACAACTATTTCTTAAAATACAACAGCTCGATCACTCAGCAACTGAGCATTGATTATTTATAATGAACTAAACATTTTAACCCAAATACTATCACCGAAGGCGAGAGGTGGAGGAACAATAGTGGGGAGAGAAGAGTGGTTGCTGATGGATGAAAGATTTCAGATGTTTTGATCACTATGCCCAAGGAAGAGCCTTTATTTATAGGATTGAAATTCTGACAATCATTACTCCTACCACATAGTGATCATTGTTCCACAATTGTTCAACGTGCGCACCCCCATGGATTGTAGTAATTAATATCTACATGGATAGTTATTTCAATAGATATTACGATCAATTTCTAACGGATGTAAAATGAATTCGCTAGGTATCTAATTTTTTTATGTAAAGGAGCGTTGTGTTAGAATAAATATCTCTCATGATTTAACTCCTTTTAGAGAATATGAGATCAATTTAGAGAAGTTGTTAAGATGACGATTTTATCATTTACTCCAATTATTCAACCATTACCTATCCTTTATTGGCCGACTAACAACTAACACTCAATTAATGGTCGACCGTTCCAAACCGCATTCATTATTGTGCCCGTTTCAAGTTTAAGGTGGCAGAAAAATAATGGCAAGACATTGGCTAGATTACTTGATAGATTTTATCCATTCGATACATACAAAACATAAGTCAACTTAACAACTAATTATTCATGGTCAACTGAAGACTATACCGAACGTTATTACTGAACAATAGTGGGGGAAAATAGTGGATTGTTGATGGATGAAGGCTTTCAATCGCACATGAATTAACTAGGTACTGAAAGTGAGAGGTGGTGGAACAACAGTGGGGAAAAAGAGTGGGTTGTTGATGGATGAAGGCTTTCAATCGCACATGAATTAACTTTTCCCCACAAAGTCTTTCATCCATAATTCATAACACTTACAATTGCAATTCAATATAAATCAGTCATGTTGCCTTAAAACTTCTAAAATATAATTATCCTCTCATTCAATATTTGAGTCAATTTCACTCAGTATCCCTTCCAATGTGGGACTATATTCCCAATCATATTGGAAATGATTTTCATTCATTTTACATTCACTTTTCAACACAGAGACATCCTCATTTAGACATTAAACAAACTTGTTAGCTGTTAAACTCTATTAAACTGGCATTGGAGACCGGAGGGGCAGGTGGGTGCATGGTTGATGATAGTGAGCGGTAGGGAGGCCACCGGCGAGGAATAAACTAACTCCTCATCCACTAACCAATAACCAAACACAATAATTTTAAATCTTTCCTCAACGTTCCCCCTAAGTTTAAAATTGCAAACACTGAGATGTGATCTAATGTAAATAAAATTATTTCTTGGAAGTGATTTTATTAGAATATTTATTACTTGTTCATGTGTATTGTGGTACTTCAATATTTTTTTTTTATTTGCAACTAAATTTTGAATCAAGTGCAGACAAATATCATCCTTGGAGGTAAGATATCGTGGTTAAGCTCTTTAATAATAGATCAGATATTTAAAGTTCGAAACTCAACTATCATGCTTCTTTGATTTACTTTAGTGACAGATGAAAATTTTTCATGAGCCAGACCAATCACTCCAAGATTAATAAATTAAAAAAAAAGTACAGACAAATATCAGGATACTTAGTCTTATAAAATTGGATATTTTGTCCTTTGTTATCTTCTTGTTCGTGAAGATCTATCAAAATTCTTCTGATCCAAATTGATTGTCAGGTTGTTGAAGTTTTTGCTGCATATTTTGCTTTTAAGGAGGATAGTGTTGGTATAGCTTGCTTTTTTAACTCCATAAAATTGCTCAGGATTCAAGATTGAAAATATTAATTGAGATGTTCTTTTGATCGATATGCTGTTTTAATAAACTTGCCCAATCATTATAGCGAACCCTCAAACATTGAATTTTGAAATTTTAGTATACTAAATCCCATAATTTATGGTTCCAACAAGTAAAATCCTTTTGCTACTGCATCATGAAGCTTCATGGGATTTTGCATGAATTAATAAATTACACCAACAAAGAATCAAGCTTTTGAAATTATTTACATTAACCTCTTCTAAACTATCTTTCAATTACAATTTCCCATTTATATCTTTTTTTTTTGATAATCTAGATATCTAATTTTTTGAACCAACTAATCTAAAAGTGATCGGTCCAATCCCATAAAATTTTTCCACCAGCCACCAAAGTAAATTAGAAAGTACTAATAAAGGTCCATCTAAATGACCAGCATTCTTAGATCCGCTTCTCACTGAAGGAAAAATCCTCTACAGAACGCTACAGCTGAAATTTGAATCTTAAATCCTTGATTATCCATTAGAGAACCTAACTATTACATCATTATCCCAGGATTTATATCTTCTCATTTATATTCATGAGTATAGTGGCTGTATTGCAATTAAGTTGAATCTTTAAAAAGATCTATTGTATATCTTCTTTGTGAAATAAAAAAATCCTATCAACTCCTTGTTTTACTTTAAGATTAAGAAAATAATACAATAATCTCATATCTGACATCTCAAATTTCTTCATCATATTAAACTTAAAATCAACCGCAACCGAATCAAGAGAGCTTATATATATTATATTATCAACATAAAGATAGATGATAAAATCATCTGTACTTTGCTTCTTCACATAAAGAGTTGCAAAGTCATGTTGTCGAAAGTAGCCATCAATCTTGCCATATCATACTCGTGGAGCTTGTTTTGGTCCGTACGTAGAGTGCCTTTCTCAACTTGTATACCTTTGCCTCCTAACCTTCAATTACAAAACCTTCGTAGTTATGCATAACCTTAGTCCAAAGGTTAGAAATATGAATTTAGAAAGGTTATGCAGCCAATGCTAAGATAATTTTCATATTGACATAATTTTCTTCTTGTAAGTCTCCATTTAGAAATTCATATTGACATCAAATTGATAAAGAGGCTAATGTAGTTATGCAACCAATGATAAAATAATTCTCACAATTTTAAATCAAGCAACTAGAGAAAAAGTTTCTTTAAAATCAATATTTTACTGTTGTGAATACCCTTTTATTACAAAACGAGCCTTATATTTTTGAATGTTTCTATTAGCATAATATTTTATTTTAAACATTCACTTGAGACCAATTGCATTCTTACCTTCAAGTAGATCCATCATCTTCCATGTTTCAATTTTATTGATTTGACATTATTTTTTCTTTCATTGCATTTCATCATTTTTCCTTTGTTACAATTTCTTCAAAAGTTGTAAGATCTCTAACAAAAAAAAAGAAAGCAAATTGGCACTATTTATAGATTTCTTTCAAAGGTCTAACCATTGTTGGATGTGTTTCATCAAAAGATTTCGGTAAGGAGGATGAGTTACTACTTGAACTTGATAGTGAGAAAGTTAGTGACTTAAAAGGAGAAGATTCAACACCTTCAGCTGTTGGAGTTTTGTTCTCCATTGACATATGAACTTGAGTTTCTTTACTTTTTTACTCCAATGCCAATACGAATCTTCATCAAAAAGTGCATCTTTCCTTATAATTAATTTGTTACTAAGAGGATTATACAACTAATATGCTTTGGATTGATTGTAATATCCAACAAAAAAAAAATTCCTAGATTTTTCGTCAATTTTTTGATGAAATTGAGAACTTATCAGAGGATAGGCAATACAATCGAAGATCCTTAAGTGGTTTACCGATGATCTTCCATTTCGTCATGTCTCATATGATGTTTGATTCAAGACAATCATTATTGGCGAAATATTCAATAAGTAGATAAAATTTTCACTATTCAACCCAAAAAAGATTTGGAAGTCCTTAAATGTCCAATGAGTTTCTAGTTATTTCTACAATTGTTTGATTTTTCCGTTCAACTATATCATTCTTCAGTGTACAAGGTATTGTCAGCTCCCTATAAATACCTTGCTCTTCACAATGACAATTAAATTCTTAAGATAAAAACTCACCTCTTTGATCTATATAGAGTCTTTATTAAAAATACTCTTCTATTTTTCACAAGTGCTTTGAATTTTCTAAAATTCTCAAAAGTCTCTGACTTATCTATTAAAAAATAAATTCAGTTCATTTGATTAAAATCATTGGAAAAAAAAATTTACTCTCACTAAGTGACTTAGTTCTCATATACTCACATAAACCAATGTGAATTAGTTCAAGGCATTCTGAAGCTCTTCGCGATTGCCCACTTGGAAAATGCTTACTTGTCTATTTTCCATGAATGCACCCTTCACATGAATTATTTTGAGATAATTTAAAGACCATACTTTTGACTTAAAAGTTACATGCCTTTGATATTGAGATGTCTATATCTCAATTGTCACATCATGGATTCATTATTCTCACTGATAATAAAAGCTTGGTTTCCCATATTAGTGATTTTAAGTGAAAACATCTAAATTTTTGTCATTTGTACACTAATAATGGATTGCCTTAGAATCTTCGTCGGTAAAAATACATGTTCCACTATTGAACAAAATTGCATAGTCATCCACCATCAATTATCTAAATTTGTCATAAACTGTTCAATACTTAACAAACTATATGTAGGACTAGGAACAAAAAGGCATTGTAAAGTAATTTTACTTTACTATCATCAATCCCTACAACGATAATGTCTTTGCCTTAAACTTGAATTTGCTTATTATCTTTAAGTGTAACTTACATATTCTATGACTCATCGATCTCTTTAAATGATGACTTATTGCTAGTCATGTGATTTGAACATTCACTATCCAAAAATCAAATATTTTGAACTTCATGTTATAATAAGAGTGAATTATAAATAACTTATTTTTTCTTCTCATTTTATTCTTTTACCTAATTTGCTTGTGAGTCATTTTTACAATTTATCTTTTTATGCTCAAATATTTTGCAATTATAACATTGAACAATGCTTTTATTTCATTTTTTTTTTATCTCAATCAACCTCACTTATCTATCAGAATGATCCCTTCCTCTACTTCTGCCACCTCTTCCAGTAAAATCTTTCTTTTTTTTTGTCTCCCTTGAGAAGTTTGAAATATCTTTCCTTCATTCTTCTCAATTGATCTATTTCACCTTGACTCATTAGCTGATAAAGAACTCATTAGTTCATCATATAAAAAAATAAAGAAATCTTTAGCTTCCTCATATTTTATAGTCAAACTTCGTAAAACTTTGAGAAAACAATAATTGCATCATGTTTTCTCTATAAAACTTTATTTGACTAACAATTGATATAATCTAAATAAAAAATGGACAATGTTTCATTATCCTTCGAGAGCAAGACTTCAAACTTACTTCTAGACTTTGAAGTTTCACTTTTATTATTATCTTGGAGGATTTTTAAAATTCTTTTTATAATGTTTATCATACTACTTTAAAATTATGACGATTGTAATTTTTGAGAAAATTATCTCATGCACTATTTATTGAAAGATGAATAATATTTTTTAATATTTATTTATCTATTCTTCTTTTATCGACTTTCATCAATATCATGGTCGTCAAAATCTTTTTCTACTAAATTTCAAAGATTTTGAAATCAGAATAGAATCTTTATTTTGATATCTAAAAACAAACTCATGACACTCTCATGAATAAGAGGTTGAGAAATCCATTGAATGTCATTGTCTTTCTTAACTAAATGCGTTTAGCACTCACCTAAACTAGAATGGACGGCCATGATTGAACAAGACACCCTAGTCCCATCTCGGCTCCATCACCAAACCCTAAACCATAACTTGCTGTCTCTATAAATATCATCTTCCCTGGCTTTGCGCCTCCACCATTCTTCTTGTTGCAGAGTTCCTAGTCGCCGACATGAGACCTCCAAGAGGTTAGTCTTTGTTCATCGCTGAAGCTCTCTTTTCATTTTAGTCATTGCTGAAAGAATCATCTTTCATCATTTTGTTCATTTGTCGGGAGGGAGAAAATGATGCTAAGTGTGTTTGGATTCTGATGTTTTTCATCAGGCGGCGGTAGCTTCAGGGGCCGGAGCGATGGTGGAGGAGGGAGAGGCAGGGGGAGAGGATTCGGAGGTCGAGGCGGTGGGGCAGAAGGCCGTGGTGGTGGAAGGGGCCGTGGAGGAGGACGAGGAGGTAGGGGAGGAAGCGGCCGTGGTGGAGGCCGCGGCGGGGGTATGAATGGAGGGAGCAAGGTCGTGGTCCAGCCACACCGGCATGATGGAGTTTTCGTGGCTAAAGGGAAAGAAGACGCCCTCTGCACGAAGAACATGGTCTCTGGTGAATCTGTTTATGGAGAGAAGCGAGTTTCTGTTCAGGTGATTTATCTGTCTTCACATTATCTGTGATCATTGTGTTTTCTGTGTTCGTAAAATTTAAACTTTGTCTCCCTATTGTAGAATGAGGATGGGACTAAAGTTGAGTACAGGATATGGAATCCATTCCGGTCAAAACTTGCAGCAGCTATACTTGGTGGCGTGGACAACATTTGGATTGTAAGTTCTCCTTGATTACTCAAAAGACTTAGATTGCTAGTCATTCTGTTTTTGACGTGTGGTTAGATGGTCTTATAGTAAGTTCATGTTGGTAATCACAATCTTATATTTTCACTCCTTACTGATGATCAAAACTCAAAAGAGATATTGGCAATATAGTAAACATCAGATATTTCCTTTTCATCTAGTGGTCTAACATAATAGCTCAAGCATGCATCTCTCTGTTCATTGTTCTTAGTTGTTGTTTTTGTTGCCTTATGTTTTGAGTTCATGATACGTATGACATGTTAGAGCCTAATCAAGCTGTCAAGCTCTATATGAGAGCAGTTGCCACAGTGAAATTTTATATAATTTCTTGGTTTGTTCTTCAAAACATTCATTTCAATGAAGAATTCATGCTTTTAATCAGATTGATTTTATGAAGTATAAGTATGACGGATTTCAGTGTTATTGTACCTAGATGCAGTATGGAACACTTGATTATGACCATCTAATTATTTCTTTTCGACCTGGAGTTGTAAAGACAAGCTGAAACTTTTTTTTTTCACTGGCTCTTGTCTTTATTGTTTGATATTCTGCTTGATGGTTTATTATTATTTCAGTTATGCTATGTTTTATTTTTAGGCTCCTGGAACTCGAATTCTGTATCTTGGTGCTGCATCAGGGACTACAGTGTCTCATGTTTCTGACATTGTTGGACCAGTAAGTTTATCTAAAGTTTTATGGTTTATAGTGCTAAATATGTTGGATAAAATACAATTCAATATGTGTTTCTTATTATTTTGCATTTTTACAGACAGGAGTTGTGTATGCTGTGGAATTCTCACATCGAAGTGGTAGAGATCTTGTAAATATGGCCAAAAAGCGTACGAATGTGATTCCCATAATAGAGGATGCTAGACATCCTGCTAGATATAGGATGTTGGTTGGCATGGTGGATGTTATTTTTTCGGATGTGGCTCAGCCTGATCAGGTAAGGATTTTAACACTAAATCTGTGTAGTTCAACATGCCATTTACCTTGAGGTGTACATGAATTGTACATAATTAGATTCTTCAATTGGAATTGAAGCATTATTTTTTCACTATTCTTGGGATATTGTTCTCTTTATTGCTTATTGTGCTAGTGGCAGTTTTTTTAATGATGCATCAATAAAATGATTTTGATTTGTTGAAGTGATTGATATCCTTGAATTTTGTCATTTTTGAGTTATTATGGACTCTCATTCATCTTATTTTGATGGGCAACTCTAACTCAACATCAGATTTGAACATGCAAGAATTTATGATATTCATCTTAATATTAGCAAGCTTTTGTTTCAATGTACTTTGAAATTGCTTTTTTTCCTTGAAGGTTTATTTAGTCTTTGATATAAAATTTCCATGCATAAGTTGAATTTACTCGGATTCCCCTTTAGGACATCGTGGATGATGCAGATTTGAGTTTTTAATGTATATGAGTGGACAAATTATTCCAATGTCAGTCTTTTTTTTAAAAAAAAAAATTTTGCGATAAAGTTATTGATTTTGTTCAAGTTATTGATATCCTTCGGCATATCATTTTGAGTTATCATGGGCTATATGCCATTATTTTATTTCAGTCATTAATTTTTTAAGTACACAGAAATTTGGACATGTTGCAATCTACAATTTTTATATTAAAATTAAGCATCTTTGGTTTTGATATTAAATGTTGAATTATTTCAACTTTGATTTAGAAGTTCCATGCATATGATGAAGTTACTCGGATTCCCCTTCAGGACATCATGGATGATGCAGATTCGAGTTTCTGATGCATATTTACTCTGCCTTGTATTGACATTATATATTACATCTTAAGGGACTCTTGATATGATTAACATTATTTTCCTTTTATTCCATAAAGTTTCTTGTGCTGTTTCTTTCTTTTTCTGATTGGTTGATTTGTGGTGGCTTAAATATTACTTGTACTTGTTCTCATTATACATCTCATGTGAATCTACTTTATTTTTCTTTTATTTCAACAAGTTTTCTTGTTTTTTTTTCTTTGTTGAATGGGTAAGATGATTAGCTTAAATAGTATTTGTTAAGGAACTTTTCTAGTTAAAATGATTGTTGCCTGCTTTTGGTTACAAGAAACTGATTGGTAAAGCTACTTTGCTGATTGCCAACTGCAATATAAAGACCATATTACATCTAATAATTGGCAATGTAGGAATAATTTACAAGAAACATGCCCAAGAACGATAAATGATATGCTTCCTCACCCTTACAATTGACAACCTCTGATTTTGGATTTTTGTCTACATTGGATGATAATGTACTTGCATGAGAAGTCTAATTTGTATGATTATCTCTGAATTCCTTTTCTAATTAAATAGTAAGTTTTTAACTAATTGTTTTCTAATTCAAGATAATATCCTTCTCTAATGTTTAATTGTCTTTAGTCCTTATTGTTATGTTTGGGAATTATTTCCACTAGTATCCCTTCTCCACTCCAATATGAGCAGTCCATAAAATCTTCAACTACTAAAGCAACTCTGGTATTTAGCGTCTCTTCTCTGTCTATATAACTAAGTGAATTGTCAAGGAATTTACTGATTATTCTTGACTCTGTTGATGGGTGAGAAACAACCCATGGTCAAGGAAAAAAAAACTAGAGAGGACAGAATATATTATCCATTCGAGGTGTGATATTAGCATTTTGACACTTGGTTCTTGTAAGTTTTTCATTGGCTCTAGTATATTCCTGCAGGCAAGAATCTTGGCTCTGAATGCTTCATACTTCTTGAAGAACGGTGGACATTTTGTGATTTCAATTAAGGTAGCCTAGATTTTCCTTTCATCTATATACTTCCAAATTCCAATCTAGGTTATATCATTTATTTGTGCTCCATGTATGAAAATTTATTGAAAAAATTCAGTATTCATGGTATACCGTTTGCTTGCTCCCTGTCACAGGCAAACTGCATCGACTCCACTGTTCCTTCCGAGGCTGTTTTTGCCCAGGAAGTGAAAAAGCTCCAGGCTGAACAATTCAAACCTTCAGAGCAAGTAACTTTGGAACCATTTGAAAGGGATCATGCCTGTGTTGTCGGTGGCTATCGCATGCTTAAGAAACAGAAAGTTGCCTCTGAAAGATGAGGATTTATCTCAATTGCTCTGAACCAGTGTCATCCAACTCTCTGTATTGTATGGAATTTCTTTCACATTTAAGTTGTCTTGCAAGAAATCATATTTGGGTGAGAATTTTTAATGTTTGAAAATTCAAGTCATTTTGTTTACAAATGCTTGAAAAGAACGTTTGAATTTTGAGAATCAAGTCTATCAATATTATCTTATATATTTGTCATACTATCTTGTAATATAATAGGTATCTTCTGATGTCAATTATCAGCAATCATAAGATGGTTAGTAGAATTAGCTGATGCTTCATAGCTATAGATATAACCTAGAAATCTATTGCCTCATAGTAGAATGTAACTTTGATGGTGAAGAGGGGTCAAAGCCCTCTGTGACTTGATCTTCAACGTTTCACTCACGAAATTTCATTGTTTTCTTTTTCCCTTTGTCCTCTTCATTGGCACTTTCTTTGAACCTTGTGGTCAAGGCTATCCTTTCAGCGTCTTCCTAGTCTTCTTAGGTGATTGGAACCTCCATTTTAATTTCACTTGTTAAACTATATATTGGCATAAACTTTATACGACGAAACCATTTTATACCTTAACCTAATGCAGTTAATACAAGACAATGGACAGTAATCTACTGACGCACGAGATGCCACAAACAGATCTGCGATCTCACTCATTGGGCACTCCGCACATTCATGCAGGAGACCATATTGTATTTATTGAAAGTCAAATCCTTCATCCCAAACAACTAGCATGACTTATAAAAAAATCATCAAAATATAAAAATATTTTGATGGTCCAAAATTGTCAAAAAAAAAAAATAGAAAAAAAGAAAGAAAGAAAGAAAGAAGATAATCGAATAAAAAAAATGTCTCAAAACTAAAGACTAGCAAGAATTTGATGCAAATGCTAGGATTAGAGAACATTCCCATGATGCAACTCAAAAGAACCATTTAACTCTTTATTTTATTACATTATAAAATAAAAGTGAATATTAAAATTATAAGATTATATAAGACCAAAAAAATCTATTTCATACTGTTGTAGTCTCAACTTAAATTTCCAAAAAGTTGTAATTACTAACAGATTTTTAATTCAAAAAAGTCTATTTAAATGTTCTATAAGACATAATTTTTCAAAATCACGACGAATTAACTACTGTCATTATCGATTTCAAGCCTGGAAAAAAAAGATTATATTAAGTTATCAGTGTTAAACTAAGACAAAGTTTAATGAATGGATTCATTAAATTATTATACTAATACTAGATTGATCCCTAAAAAGAATATATTATAGGGTCCGACTGTAATATCTTGATAAAAACCACTATATTTTCAAAACTCGGATGTAGTACTAAATATGTAAAAGTTCGCGTTACAAGGTCCGACTATAACGTATCAGTAAGGACTGCTATATTTCAATGAGAACTTGGGTGTAATGTTAAATATGCAAGAGTTCTCATACCATGGGTTGCATAAGAATAAATATTATAAAAAAATTAACAGTCTAAGATTTGAAACATAAAACATATGAACGCTCATTGGTAAAGTAATAGAGATAGTAGATATGATGATTAGGAGAAGAATTAATATTTTATGTATACAAAAGACAAAATAGGTAGGAGAGAAGACAAAGATGATAGAGAACTCGAGTTTTAAGTTATGATACACAAGAAGAAGTAAAGCAAGAAATGAAGTAGATATTGTTATAGATAGCTTGTTAAATGATAAAGTTGTAGGAGTAGTTAGAAAAGGAATATAATTATACCTCTCAAGATAGTAGGGACGAAAGAAATTATTAACGTAATTAACATATATGCACCTCAAGTAAGATTAGATGAAAAAACCAAATCTAAGCTTTGGAATGATCTAGATGAAATATTAAAAATATTCCACCAAACGAAATAATTTTTATAGAAGGAGATTTAAATGGACATATCAAAGTGAAAAATGAGGAATATCATAGGGTGCATGAGCGTTATGAGTTTGAAATAAAAAATGAAGAAAGGAAAACTATATTGGATTTTGTGATAGCATATGTCCTTATACTAACTAATACATTTTTTAAGAAAAGATGAGAACACTTGGTCATGTTCAAAAATGAGAATAAAAAATTACAAATTGACTTTCTTATGGTTAGGAAGAGAGATAGAAAGATTTGTAAAGATTGCAATGTCATCCTTAGAGAAAGCTTAACTACCCAACATAGGTTAGTAGTATTGGATATATACCTCAAGTATAGTATCATTAGAAAGAAAATATTCACGACTTCTAGAATTAAGCAGTAAAAGTTAAAGAATGGGAAACAAAACATATTTAAGGAGAAAGTAGTACCAACATTAGGTGAAATATACAATGACTCTAATACGACATAAGATAAGATGATATCAAAGTTGAAAATGATAGCTAAGAGTGTACTTGGAGAGTCAAAGGGACATACACCACCAAGTAAGAAATCTTGGTGGTGGAATGAGAAAGTGAAGAAAAAACAAATAGCTTATAAGAAATTATATATTTGTAAGAACGAGAAAAACTTAAAAAATATATATAATAGCCAAGAAATAGACTAAGAAAGCAGTAAATAAAGCAAAAAATAATACTTTTGAACGGTTATATCGAAAATTAGATACAAAAGAAGGGAAAAGAGACATTTATAAAATAGCTAAAGTGAGAAAAAGAAAGACAAGAGATCTTATCCAAATAAAATATATTAAAGATGAATGCAATAAGATACTAGTAAACGATGGAGAAATAAAAGAGCGGTGGAAAAAATATTTTCATTAACTTTTTAATGAAGGTTTAGGTGACCAACTTAAATTATGTAATTTAAGTAGGTCAAATAAGTATAGAAATTTAAATTTTTATTGTAGACTTCAAACTTCACAAGTAGAACAAGTTTTAAATGAGATGCACAATAAAAAAATCGTTGGACTAGATGATATTCCGATAGAGATGGAAGTGCCTAGAAAAATAAGGTATTGAATGACTTATAAAATTATTTAACATGATATTGAAAACGAAAAAAATATCTGATTAATAGAGGGTGAGGACTCTAGTACCCTTATATAAGAACAAGGGAGACATACAAAATTGTGTAAATTATAAGAGTATTAAACTAATGAGTTATACCATGAAACTTTGTGAAAGAGTAATAGAGAAAAAAATTAAGGAAGGAGACGGTGACCGAAAATAAATTTGGATTCATGCTTGGAATGTCGACAATAGAAGTTATATATCTTCTAAGAAAATTAATTGAAAAATATTGGGAGCAAAAATAAGATTTACACATGACATTCATTGACTTAGAAAAAACTTATGATGGATTCCTAAGAGAAATTATATTGAGAATTCTAGAAAAGAGAGGTGTTAGCGTAACATATATTAAACTAATTAATGATATGTATGAGGATATAACGACCAGAGAGTGAAAACTTCAGGTGGATTAACTGAAACATTTCTAACAAAGTTAAGGTTACATCAAGGATCAACTCTAAGTCTTTATCTTTTTACACTAATTATGGATGAATTTACTGGACACATTTAAGACACAGTACCATGATGTATGTTATTTACAAATGATATTATTTTGGTAGATGAGACACGCGAAGAAGTAAATACTAAACTAGAATCTAACAGAAAACACTAGAAGTAAAAGGTTTTAGACTTAGTAAAGTAAAGACAAAATATATAAAATTTAAGTTTAGTAATATTAGACATAATGAGACGATTGTTAAGATAAGATATGATGAGTTGTCTGGAACTGAGAACTTTAAGTATTTAGGTTTATTTTTATAAAATAATGGAGGGATT
>JBBUKS010000117.1:1322033-1337368 GCA_038050645.1 Hedychium gardnerianum
ATTATGTATCCAGAAAATTGTCCGCCGTACAGGGGAGGTGTTGTCCGATTTTCGTCGGATAAATACCCTCCCGGGGCATGACATTTAAATTTCTTTCTAAGGCTTACACTTTATTTGTCATATTTAACACTGTTGGCTAGACACGGTCGTGTTTGAGACACACGACCGAGGCTAGGGTTTTCCCAAGAATGACACACGGCTGTGTCTGAGACACATGGCCGTGTCTGGGGTTTCTTCAGAAGTGTCACATGGTCGTGTTTGAGACACACGACCGTGGCTAAGGTTCTTTCTGTTGTTGAGGCACATACATGCCTATGGGGCATGGCCAGTGCCTTGGCCGTGCTTAGGTGTCACAACCAAGTGTCTTGGCCCTAGCTGCTCTGCTTCCTACTTTGCTTTCTGTTCTGCTTTCTACTCTGCTTTGCTCTTCATTTAAGCTCGTTTTGCTTCGAAATACATCCTGTCAATGAAAATAAAAAAAGCAAATCTCTTAATAATATAGAATAAAAAGCATAATAATATAATAAAATGGGGTGCGATAATTTAGATTATGTCAATGAAATGTAAGTAGATGTGCAATATAAAATGTCTAAAAATATATATAATCTACGCACATCACTAGTCAAGAACCACAACCAATTACTCATAGTGATGAGTCATCGGTTGAACCTATGGTGACACCACCTCTTCGTAAAACTAGTACGATACGTACAATTCCTGAAAGATATAAATTTCTCATAAGTGAATCGAATGACATATTACTGGATGAGGAACCTACTAATTATGAAGAAGTTCTGAAAAATTTAGAAAGGGACAAGTGGCTAGTAGCCATGAAGTCATAAATAGATTCCATGTATGAGAACCAAGTTTGGAACTTGCTTGATCCACCTGAAGGTGTTACGCCTATTGGGTGCAAGTGGATTTTCAAAAAGAAAACTGATATGAATGGTAATGTGATTACCTACAAAACAAGATTAGTGGCGAAATACTATCATCAAAAGGAAGATGTTGACTATGACAAAACCTTCTCACCAGTAGCTATACTTAAATCCATTCATATACTCCTGGCCATAGCAACTCATTTTGATTATGAGATATGACAGATGGATGTGAAAATGACTTTCCTTAATGAAAATCTATTTAAGGAAGTATATATGATACAACCTGAGAGTTTCACATCTGTCGACAAAAATAAAGTATGCAAGCTTCAACGGTCTATTTATGGACTGAAGCAAGCATTCAGGAGTTAGAATATCCATTTTGATGAGGTGATCAAAGAGTTTGATTTCTCACAAAATATTGACAAACCTTGTATGTACAAGAAGGTTAGTGGGAGTGCGATCGTATTCCTAGTGCTCTATGTTGATGACATATTGCTTATAGGAAACAATGTGCCAGTTCTGTAATCAGTTCAGAGTTGGTTATCTAAAATATTCTCCATGAAAGACAAGAGAGAAGCAATCTGCATCATTGGGATTAAGATCTATAGAGATAGATCAAAACGATTGTTTGGTCTTCTGCAGTCTACATATATAGACAAAGTGCTAAAACGATTTAGCATGGAATAATCTAAGAAAGGTTTTATACCCATGCGACATGAGATTCACCTTTCAAAGTCTATGTGCCCACGCACAGAAGACGAGAGGATTTGCATGAGTAAGATTCTATATATGTTAGCAATAGGATCTATCATGTATGATATATTATGTACCAGGCCCGATATATTATACATTCTAAGTGTCACGAGTAGATACCAGTCAGATCCAAGAATGGATTATTGGAGTCGTCAAGACAATCCTTAAATACTTGAGAAGAACTAAGGATGAGTTCTCGGTATATGGAGATGGTGATATAGTTACACGTGGGTATATGGATGCCAGCTTTCAGACAAACAAGGATGACTCTAAGTCCTAGTCTGGATATATATTCACATTAAATGGAGGTGTAGTTAGTTGGAAGAGTTCCAAGCAAGACACCGTTGTTGATTCAACAACTGAGGCGGAATACATTGCGACTTCAGAAGCAGCAAAGGAAGCAATTTGGATCAAGAAGTTTATCTCAAAACTTGGAGTGGTTCCAACTATTGTTGAAGCGTTACCAGTTTACTGCGACAACACTAGAGTCATTGCTCAGGCAAAGGAACTCAGATCTCACTAGCGATCCAAACACGTGCTTCGTCACTATCACTTGATTAGAGACATCATCAGTAGAAAAGAAATACAAATCGAAAATATACCCACTAAAGGAAACCTAGCGGATCCTTTGACAAAGACTCTATTATAAAATAAGTTTGAGAGTCACGTCCAGATGTATGGTATTGGATACTATAGCGATTGGTATTAGGTCAAGTGAGAGTATGTTATATTTGAGAGGTGTCATAAGGCAATCGTCTTATGATTTGTACTTATTTATTGGATAAATAAAGTTTCACTAATTGAGTATACATTCTCTATGTGCATAATTGGATCTTAAAATCATTTACTAAAAGTCCACAATATAATTCATAGCATGAAAGAACTTGTAATTGGATCACAACTAGTGAGCATCTCTACATGTGTAATTATAATTGTATTAAAATAATCCATAGTCGATGAATTGATGAGTTTGGACATCATCGATTCTGTGAGACTAGCATGAGTTATACTTCTTGATTTGTCCAAGCAACCGTTCTTCACTAACTGGAGACATTGGGATGTCAAGAGTTAAACGTGGATACTAGTTAAATGTAACTAGTTTATTGAAATGACCTACCATGAAACTTCATATGATTTTCTACATATATAGATATGTCATTGAAAATCTCATTGCAGCTTAAGTGTGAGTTTCCTTCAACTTGAGGTATTCGAGTGATGTTGGTCATGAAGACTTATACTTTGACATCTTAAGCAAGCATCTTCAAGGAGGTGTAGACCCGGGATGATTGGGTATAAGTCGAAGTGCTTGAAGGTGATTTGATAGCCAACAAAGGATTCACCACTTCTTACAAGAAAATGTATACGTACGATCGCTTGTTAGGATAATTACTCTAAGTCTTTGGCCAAGAGTACGAGACTCTTGGATACATGTCTGAGTAATTTGAATCCACAGGATAAGAAAGTATAGCTTGGGCTAGGTGTGACGTAGTCAGCCTAGTAGGGATTGACACATATACCATGTTCTGAATCAAGTGGGTATAAGACAAGTGAAAGGAATAAGACACGACTCATTGTAGCTGCTGAAAGGTTCAAAAGTGATTATGGAATTAACCTATAATTTTTGGTCAATTGAGGATCATGATGTACTACTAGATATCACTCATGATCGTTATATAATTAATTATTAATTATGGACGACCAACATAACTGGAAACCTATAAGGTCACACGCACTACGAGTATCCAAAAGACGTAAAATAAGTTTGAGAATTTGATTATTAGATTGAGAGATATAATGTTTGGTTGAATCAGACAAAGGGCAAATATGAAAAATATTTTATCGCAACGGAAGCGCGGATGAACCACATCTCTTATGGAAGAGTTAGATCTTATTTGGTTTAGTCATGAACCAAATTGGTTTAGTTTTAAACCAAATTATTTTGGCTGTGAACTAAACTAAGAGTTTAATGGACTAAATTTTGATTAAGGCATAATGGGTTGAGTTTGAGCTTTTTGATCTAATCCATCTAAGAGATTTATATAATGATATAAAAGAGAATTTTTATGTAGAAAAGAATTGATTAAGTTAGGTTTTTGAAACCTAAACTTTTTCTCTCCCCTCTCTCCCTCTCTTTGCTATCAACCAAAAACAAAAGGAGATCTCTCCTTTTGTTGCTGTGGCCAACCACAAGCAAAGGAAGAAAAGATTCTTCCTTTAGTTTCTTGGCATCTTTCTCCTCTTGGATCACGTCGCCTCTATGCTTGGCTAGTACCAATCAGAGGTGAACCTTGTTGCTCACAAAGTTGTTTTAAAGAACTCGACGTAGATACGAATAGAGGCGAGGTTCTAAAGCGTCGTTCAATTGATGTCATTCTCATTTCACTTAATTCATCAGGTATAACTAGATTAATGGTTAATTTAATTTTTTTCATAAAATTTTAATTGTGTGGTTATGTCCGTACGTATTATATCTTGTATGTGTGGATGTGTGTTATAATAATTAAGAATTATTATATTTTTATTTCCATTACACATATTTTGTGAAATATCTAAAGTACGTATTTATGTCGAACTTTCCAACATCTTATAATATATCATAATTAAAAATTAAATTTTAGACATCTCATTAATTATTGAAATGCCTTGCATCATAGTCTGGTGCATCAGAGTCTGGGGCGTGATAAATGCTATTCTGGTGGCAAAAGGCGAAATGCTCGTCCTCAGCGCTCTCGTCAGTCCGTCCAGGACCAACACAAAGGAGGTAAATCACAGGGACTAATCTAGCTAGTCTGAATAATGATCAGTATATGGGAGAGAACAAGAACCTGACATGATAAATGCTATTCTGATGGTAAAAGATGAAACACTCGCCTCAGCGCTCCCGCCAGCCCGTCCCAGGATGTGATAAATACTATTCTGATTTGGTATAAATGTTGTAAATGAGTGCACAGTTCAATAAAAAGTAAGGTTTGATTAGATGTATAAGTTCAATAAACAGAGGCTGATGTAATAAATTTCTATCATAAATTTAGAGATCCATGAAATAAAAGTGTCTCCGAATAATAAATTTTTATTGTTAATTTTGTAATCGATATTTTAAAAATAGTCTCTAATTTGAAAATTAAATAATAAATTTTCAATGTTAATGGAGGAATTGATATGTTAAAAATTATCTCTAACTCAGAATCAAATTATGTATTTGGGTCTCTAAATTTAGTAATTCAATTGCTAATTTAAAGACTAAATTATTATATGAGGTCGTTAATATTCACAATCAAGAAAATAATTACGGATCCTTTTGATAATTACGATAATTTATCACTAAATATATTTTAAATATCATATTTCTTATAATGACATGTTGAACTTTTTATATCTATGAACATCTATTGAATTTCTTTTACTATCCGTTCAACTTTTATTGATAAATTCTCTTAAAGTTCTTCTTATGTTTACATTATTGTATGAGAAAAAATAAAAATTTAATTATTAATTAAAATTTAATTTTTAGATTTTATGATAATAATATCTTATTTAGCTCACGGAAGAGGTTTAGAATTGGACTCACAGGGCAAATAGGATAAAATAAAGTCTTTCAGGCTCATTACGTTACAATATTTGCAATTAACCCCTTTAATTTTTATCAACGCATAACCATTACAGTATGACCTGATTGGACGGAGAAGTGGACACCGACAGAAGTCAGTAGACAGCGGACAGCAGACCGACGCCTCAGCTAACAGCACCGCCGCCGACACTATGAAGGGTGGAAAGAAGAAGCTTGAAACGGTGGTGTCGAAGGCCCCTGTTGCGGCAGCAGAGGAAGGCGACGGAGCTGAGGAGGGTAGCGCCGTCGCCGGAGAGGAGGAGGAGGAGAAAGAAGAGGAGGAGGAAGAGGAAGGAGAGGGGGAGGGATTAGGGGAGGAAGAATTACTTGGAGTAGGTGAAGGCCCCACACTGGAGGATGGCTTCTACGAGATCGAAGACATCAGGAAGAAGAGAGTTCGAAAGGGTCAAATCCAGTACCTTATCAAGTGGTAAATTCCACCCCCTTTTTGATCTCCATCTCTTCCTCGCTCTAGGGACACGAATTTTTATTTCATGGTTCTTTTCTTCCTGGACCGAAGGCGAGGATGGCCGGAGACAGCCAACACCTGGGAGCCCTTAGAGAATATCCAGTCCTGTGCCGATATCATCGAAGCATTCGAAGAAAGGTGAGAGTTTCTCGCTTCCCCACCCCCAAAACGTTTCTTAAATAAATTTTTAAGAAGTGCTTCTTCTCCCTTTCCGAACATCTGCTTGCTTAGTTGAGCTTTTCTTATGGTGGACAGGACGAGGTCACCTCGTTCACGAAAACGCAAGCGTAGACATGGAGGACCATACGGTATCGCTGCCCAGAAGAAGCGCTGCGTCCAAACTGAGGAGTTTAAAATGATTCCTAATCTTACATCTGCCAATCAGATAAATTCCGTTGGCAATTCAGTGGCAAGTGCTGATGCTGCTAAAAATAACGAGCAAGTTGGGAGGAGAGTAGTAGTGGGGAAGGAAATCGGAGAGTCAAAGAAGAAGAGCGGGAATGAGGAGGCTGAGGCAACGCCATCTCAAGGAGTGGATAATGGACATAACCTTGAGGCTCTTAATTTGGCAGAGCAGATAGGAACAAATGGACATGTTTCCGTGAGTCCTCCTTTTGGGAAGGAGGATGGTTCATTGGATGGGTTTTCGAAGGTGGAATGCGCTCAAGTACTTGAGGGAAATATAACCACTGGTGCAAAGAGGAGGAAATCTGGGTGTGTGAGAAGGTTCACGCAGGGTTCTATAGCAGGTCAACTGGATGAGCAGCAGATTGTAACTGTAAGGAGGGAAACTGGGCCTTGTGGAAAAGGTGAAAAGGCTATTATTAAACATGTTACTGAGTTTGATGACAAGAGTAAGTTAGATGATGCTGTAAAGCTACCTTCAATCACAAAGCTTTTAAAGCCAGTTCGTTTCTATGCTTCTGGGGTAAACAATGTGCAACAAGTGTCCATAACTTTCAAGGCACTTAGGTGAGTTTTGGCAATCAGCTTTTGCTTTACCTCTTTGAATCTTTTTAAAAGTTAACTCTTCTAGATCCATGAGTTTGGTTTTTTACTAGAGTAAGGTAGGAGGCTTGAACTGGATATGCTTCTGCCTGTCCACTTTATGGATGTTTGAATGGAAAACCTTCAATATATCTTTGCAATCTCTCAGTTCAGGATATCTTGTCTTAATTTGCACTAAGGATATGACTGTTTAATTTTTAATTTACCAATGACATAGAATGAATGAAAGTTTGTAAATATCAAATATGCTTCTTTTGTTCTTGAAGTGCACAGTAAAGTTTTGGTTGAATGGTTGGCCTTGTACATCAATTTCTTTTCTTTTTTATTGTTATTGTAGCATTACCCATTACATTTGACCTGAATACTTCAACTGTGTCAAACCTAGTTCCATCATTCTCTAGCTAGATACACTTTAAGTTCAAATTCTAATTGTTCGACCAATATATCCTTGGTGGTTGAGACATTCAGGATCATCTTCACTGTTTGAGGCCTGGCTTAAAATTTCAAATAGCATATGTTATGCTTGGGTTCCAGGGTCGATCAGAAAATGGTAAAATTTTATAGTATCATACAATTATAATCATTGAACAAACGATATTTGTGCTTGCATATCCAAATTAGCAAAATTAGATGCATTTCTTTAGGTACATATTTCAACTTTCTGTTAATATTATGTTCAACATGAATGCAGATCTAGGCTATTGAATAGAATAATAGTCTGGAACCGTATGTGATATGCATCTATACTACTATAGCACTTAAATGTGCTAACATTGCTATTCCTCTAAGGAGAAAATATCCAAAAGAGCTATTGAGCACACAAATTGCCTTGTCATTGTTTGATAGGATGCATATTACTGTATGAGAAGTATTCAAAATCTTTTGAGCATAGGGAAAAGAAGTATTATGAATGGAGAATTATGTGATATGCACAAAGGATTAAGTTGTGGAATGGATTTTGATAAGAGAAAATAGTTGAGTGCAAAATTAAGGAATTGAGTTTGAAATGTATTTGCACACTTTTCGTTAGGGCATAAACTTTGTGCATAATAGAAATAAATTTCAGCTTGATTTAGATGCGAGTTCAGTTGTCATATCAAATAAAACCAATCTACAATTTGGTAGTTGATAAGGTAACTGCCCAAGCCATTTAATGCAGGGAATAATAAGGGATTCAAAATACAATCTTTTCTTCCAATAAACTTTAAAGGGTTTGAAGTCACATTTTTTGCTGATCTAGCTAGAGGATATAGATTCATATCTTAGTGTCACAAGTTTGTTTTTAGCACTATTCTCCCTGTGACACTTAGACAACTTGCACTCGCAGAGTTGCTAAGTAAACCTAACTTGCTAGAAAGCTATACTAGAGAAGCTAAAAGAGCTTAAGAGATTCTTAGAGATTGAAGTAAGCTTTTTATATATTTATAGGCATCCTCCTTCCCAATGAATGAATATATCAATTTGATACAACAATATAGATTATATATCTGGCAAGTTCTTATGAAATATCTAAATATTGCCATGATGAGAATGTCCTATAATGTATGGTAGAAATATAAAGAGGATTCAGGAGCATGAATCAAGAGAGTAGGTGAGCATGGACTAAAAGAGTAGGCTAAAAAATTGATGACTTGTGCATATCTTTTGACCAACACAAACCTCCCTTAAGCTTGAAAATTTGTGGGCTTGAAAGTTTATGGGTTTAGAAATTTGTATGCTATGACATTTCCCCCCATTTAAGCTTGTGATGTCCTTAACACATCTTAGGCTTATAGTGCTTAATGTGCTCGGCTAATTTCTATAAGGTGTCCTCTCGTTCCTAACATGCTTTGCTATATGGTATATTCTTTTACTTCACCAAGTATTCAATGTAGTTTAGAACCCCTCTCATTCACCCTACTTGCAACAATGTACTCCATATTTCTATCAAAGGAGGCAACAATGGTGGTTGTTCATGTGATCAAAGTTGTTCCTACTTATGTCCTACTGGCCTTTGTGATAAGGTTTGAGGATGCTTCGATGATTCTTGAGCTTTAGTAGAAGTTGAACTTGGTAAAACACCTTACCCACACGTTTAGTGATGGTGAAGGACCTTTGTATCTCTTTACTAACACCTTGTGCACTTTCTACAATGACTTGAATTGATGGGTAGGAATTTTACAAGCACCATGTCCGTGCCACTTAAACTCTGCATTGCCTCTTTGTATCTTCCCATTTTCTCATCTTCTTAACCGCTTTATCTATATAAGTCCTCGAAGTATTGGTTTGACATATAGGTTGCTAGATTCTTCCCCTCATAAGTCAAGGTGATGGAATTAGGTGTCATGTGTTGTTGCCCCATCACTATTTCAAATGGGCTTACTTGTTGCCTCATTCCGCAATAAGTTACCGGAGAATTGGTCCACATTTATCAACTTTGTCTAATCTCGATGATGAGCACTCACATAATGCCTCAAGTAGAGCTTGAGTAGATAATTAATGTGCTTAGTTTGCCCATCAACTTTGGTAATGAAAACTTACAAAAATTTAGATTCATCCCTAACAACTTAAAAAGTTTTGTCTAAAATCATTAGATGAAACGAGGGTTGTGATCATGTACTATGCTCTATTGAAATCGTTAAAGCTTCACCATATATCAAAGGAATGAGTTTGTAGCTTCATTAGTTGTTAAAACAATCAACTATCATCATGATGGGGGTATGAAAGGTGCATCCTTGTTGAAACAATCAACCATCTTGATGCTTCTATATGCTTCAGGGCTTAGTTATTGATGTGCGAAAACCACAAGTGCACGACTGTTATCAAGTAATAAAAAGATCGATCCCACAGAGACTATAAAATCGAGTACCAGTCGGAATCGCTAAGCAGGTTATTTAGACAATCACAAATTGCAAGAGTCGAGAAAAAAAATGAGTCGAAAACACACGAGAAGTCGTAAGAGAAATCCGAATTTGAGGGAAACGATTCTAGGATTTCGATTTCGCCACGATGACCGATAACACCCTAAATACTATTTGCTTTCTTATCTCAATGTTTATACGCATGCAGGCGGTCTATCCCGAAATATTAGTATAGACTTTTGGAATTATACAGACATGTTTATCCAAATGCGACGCCTACTTTCAAGGTAGCCTTATGCCTCACGGTCCTTTAGGTGCTATCCCATACTTCGTGATGTCGAATCAGGATAAACCCATTAGACTCTGTGATAGCTAATGGTGCCCTCGTGAGGTTTTGGACTACTTTCGTGACCAACCCCTCACGTCTCGATTTTTATGGGTCAGAGATTTGGGTTTACCTTTCGATCCTTCTCCGCGTCCCGTGGGATATGAAGAATCACGGTTAGTGTCATAATGATGTATGTGCAATAAAGGTGGATCATGGAATAAACATATCATGTGATAAAGAAAGACAAATAGAAATAGAAAACGAATGTTAATAATACATCAGGCTACTCCTTCATCCTAGAATCTAGAGTACTACTTCATGGAGATGGAGTTACAATCGAAAGATAGAGAAGAAGACATCCTACAACTCGAATCAAAGAGAAAAGAGAAGAGGAAGCTTAGTCGTGTTGTTGCTGGCATCTTCGGAAGAAACTCCAAGCTCTAGGGTGGACGGAAATTTTGACGGCTCCTTAGTGCGTCTCTCCTAGGGTTCCTTGTCACGGGGAAAACCCTCCTCGAATCCAGAGCCTCTTGGGCCTTTTTATAGCCTTTGGAATCGACTAAAACGGAAATAGATACCAAAAATACTGAGGTGCCGCTGTTGTGCCATGACCGTGCTGGGAGGCAAGGCTTGGCCGTGTCTCTCTATGCGGATGAAGTTGGGGGCCGGACACCGCCGTGCCAGCGGGCACGACCAGACCGTGTCCGACGCTGTGAAGAAATGCACGACCGTGCCTTGGGGCACACCCTGGGCGTGTCAAATTCTGAATCTGGTTGCCACTGAATGAGGCACGACTGTGCTTGGGGGCACGTCCGTGCTTGGGGGCACGTCCAACCCGTGTCAAGTGTTGTAGTTCTCGTTATTGCTCCGTTCTTCGTCTATCTTCGAGTGGAGGAACACACCTGTGTCATGACACGGTCAGAGAGTGTTCCTTCATGTTCCAAAGCTTTTAGCTTCGATTTAGCTCTAATTTCGTGTCCTGTCAATTAAAAAGCACAAGGAGCAAATTTCCGAATAAAAAGAGTGAAAGTAATAAAAAGAAGATGCAAGTATGCTAGATATGCTCATGCGATGAAACAAAATGCATGAAAACAATACTGAAAATCATGCATGAAATACACAGATCAGGTATGACCGTGATGAAATCCATTGCGATGCTTTGCCATGGTAGCTCTAAAATGGGAAGGGGTTCAAGTAGCCCTGGTGGATGTCCGCACATAAATCTTGATGTCATTCGCACACCTATGACCAATAATATGAATTCACTACGAGTGCTAGGGTTCTTGTCATGCCAAGATAACCAACCTACTTGGATCTTGATAATTATCTTCCATAAATTGTCATGCTTGGGCATGGTAACTGTGGTTGGTGGAAGGTCGTCTACCCAAAAGTGTCATCTCTTCCCCTTCTAACCAATTTTAACAAACACTTGGCAAGAGGATTATAGTGTAATCTTCCTTGATGCGGTCGACAAGCATGCCTTATAGTTGACTCATGCTTAATATACCATGCTCTAACTTCCTACTTAGTGTGTTAACAAGTACATTAGTTTTGTTGGGCTAAACTCAAGTTGATAATTGAATGATGCTAAGAAGACTCAAATGCAAATTTCTCTCGTTTGATATACAACCCATTCTCATGTAGCACTTAAAAAACTTGTTTAAAATGTTGCATATAATCTTCAAGCATTGTGCTATACACAATGTCATTTAAGTAGACTACCTGAAAGTGGTCAAGATAGGAGTGGAAAGTGGTCAAGATAGGGTTGGAAGAATTTATTTATAATAGTGCAAAAAGGCAGTCCGTGTATTCGTAAGATCGAAGGACAACTAAGAATTTAAAAACACCATACATATTAGACATTGTCTTAGTCTCATCCCCTGTTGTATTCTATACTTGACATATCATGGAAAATCTAGTTTGGAGAAGTATGAAGCTCTTCCAATTGATCGAAAAACTTGGTTATTAAAGAATGAGGTACTTGTTCTTGGATGTAATCTTGTTAAGTGTTTGATAGTTGATGGTCATGCAAAAAAGACTCATCCTTCTTGTGAAATAAGGCTAGGGAGCTAAATGGGGCCTTAGAAGGGTGAATGTAACATGAGGCAAGCAAGTCTGGGAGTTGTTTTTGCAACTCAGCTAATTTTGGAGGTGCCATACAATAGAGTGTAATGGTAAGTGGTTTAGCACCTAACTCAATGTTAATCTAGTGATCTACGTTATGCCTTATGCATCATTATATTCTTGTATGCTTCAAACAATTTGTGATCTTCTTCATCATTCAATGGTAGTGTTTGCCTTAACTCCCATTTGAATATGGACTTGACCTTGGCAGCACAGTGTCTATATTCTTGTTTTGAAGAAATATGTTGAGGGAGTTGCTGTTGGTAGACGAAATGCAACCTCTGGTAAAGACTCCTTAGAGTTGGCGAGATCCTATTCACCATTTAACTCTCAAATAATGGCAATGTAGCTTGGATCTGCCTTGAACCCTTGCTTGAATTATAGTGTTGATAGCATCTTGTCACTGTAAGTATGTTGAAGGAGTTGGCTGATGGTAGGCAAAATGCATTCACTTGGAAGTTATCCATAGATAGAATGGAAAAGTCTAGGCTTCCACACCATTCTCCAAGTTAAATCAAAATCGACTTGGCAACACCAACAATGTGCTTTGCTTGCGAGTTTACAAATTTGAGGAAAACTCCACCATTAACAATCTTGAAGCCTAATTACTTAGCCTTGCATTCGACAATGAAATTGTGAGTTGCTCTCATATCCACATGGCTTGAACTTTTTTTCATTAATGGTTGTACTTACAAACAGCCGACCCCACATAGTGGGATAAGGCTCGGTTGTTGTTGTTGTTGGTTGTACTTACAAACATAAGACTCTTCTTGGCTGAGGAAGCAATTGTGACTTTGGTCATAAGAACGCTAAGTATATAATTGATCACATACCGACTTGGGACCCTTCATCACATTGTTGGTTTTCTTCATGTTAGCTCATCATAGCATTAAGGGTCTTATACTTTAGGCAATCCCTCATTCAATGCTAATTGTCGCAAATAAAATAATACTTTTTGGGTTTGGGTGTATTGAACTTGCATACCTTTGGCTTGTAATGCTTGTCATCATTGTTGGCCTTATCTTTCCCATGATCCTTATGTCCACTCTTCTTTTCCCCACCTTTGACATAATTGATATTCTTTTCCTTTGATTGAGAAAAATAGTTGATGAGCGATTCAGCCTTGGTGATAGCGAGTTCCAAATTCTACACACCTCGTCTCTCCAAGTCTACATGTGTCCAATCTTTATGTGTCAGCTAACATAAAAAACCACACGTCTACTTACCAATGTTGGTTAGACTGAACAACTTGTTGGAATTCGTTGTGAAATCCTCCCAAGTATCCATTATGTGAAGATCATTACACTTAAAACTAAACTTGCAACGCTAGGGTAGTTGTGCAATATGTTGTAAGGAGATAAATGTGCCATAACAAAAACTCTCGATCCTCATTGACCACCAAAGAAGAGAAGGATGCATTGAGTCTGCAAACCATTATTATTGAATCTAAGCTTCTTAAGGATCTGTCTGAAGAGAATCATGTGCATTGGTTTAATTGATTGCTCAAGGCTTCAATTGATTGGAAGCCCTATCTAGTAGATTGTTGCTCGCACTAAAAGATTTTGTGATCCCTTGTGTTTATCTAGTCGACTAGTGGATGATCCCTCCACGCACTTACCTCCTCGTAACCCTATGGAAAGATTTGGGACCAAGTTAAGTTGTAGATTACAACTTGGGACCTATTATCCCTCAGTCAAAAGCTTAGCAAACTACTTGATAGTACCTAGCTAAGCACATCATCCCTAATGTTGATGCCCGAAAGAAAAAGTCCAACATTATAGTCACTCTTGTAATCTTTTATAAATTTCATGCCTATAGGTCTTCATTTTTTTGCTGTTAAGTCCCCCTCATGTTAGACTTCTAGCCCATATGCTTCAAGCTACTTGATAGTACCTAGCTAAACACATCATCCTTAATGATGATGCCCGAAGGCAAAAGTCCAACATTATAGTCACTCTCGTAATCTTTTATAGGTTTCATTCCTATAGGCCTTCATTTATTTTTTTACCCTTAAGTCCACCTCATGTTAGACTGCTAGCCCATATACTTCAAGCTCCACAACATTCTTCATTTGTCATATGATCCTCCTAGCTTACTAGTCCACCTCACTTTTGGTTGCCCTAGAGTACAACTCATGTCGAGCCTATCATCTATCAAATGCACCAAGCTTTCCTAGCCTGCTCCATGTATCATTTGATTCATCTCCAATGCAAGTCAACCTCACTTTGGGCTGCCTTAGAGTACACCTTGTGTTATGTGTTAGGCCTTTAGTCCGTCGAATGCACCAAACTCTCCTAGTTTATTCTACGTGTAATTCAATCAACCTCACCTTTTGAGTCCTCACACCAAGCCTTTAAGCTATTGAACCAACAATCTTGATCGCATCCACCATCCCTCATTGCTCCTCGACATAGAGTGTCCTCTAAGCTCCTCGATCCCCGATAACTATTTCATGCCTATGAGTCGTTGAGGGCAAACCAAGTCAACCATGTAGAGGACCAAACTTTACGTGATCCATATGCACTATTTTAAGTCCCTATAGATGTGATGCATATATTAGAAACACAATTCATTGGATCTAACTTGATTTACTAAGTTGGAAGAGCGTTGGCTCTTTCTTACTTATTTACTAAATAGGATATTCTATCAACCTGATGAAACTCTTATTTACTAAATAGGATATTCTATCAACCTGATGAAACCATAATTGTGATCAGAATGAAATGCTCTCATTTTGGCTTTGTATAGAGCGATTGGTTGCCAAGATTTGTTAGTTGCATGGTTTAAAATATCGAGCCGTTCTGCCCGAAACTCATGATTTTTACCGTTCCGACAGGGGACCGGCACCGACACCCCACCGGCACAGCACACGCGCGAATATTTCGCATGCATCATCGCGTGTGTCTTCGCGTGCGTCGAGTTGCGACACAATGCCGACAGAAGGAATCGATTCGATTCCTTCTATCGATCACGAGATCGGGAAAAAAATTATATAAATGATGAAAACTTACCTCGAAACATCAGCAGCGAATGCCAGCGCGATCAACAATCGGCTCAGTAGCGGCGGCGAGGCAGCGAGGCAACGATCACACTTCTTCGGAGAGTCAGGTACTTTGGTAAAATTTTGATTTGTAGAGAAGATTTGCTAGCAGAGGAGAGGAGAGGAGAGGAGGGCGGACGGCGAAATCGCGATTCGCGATTTGCGAGAATTGAACAGTTAGCGTTTTAATAAAATTTCAATATAACTATTTTAATTAAAACCGTTATATACTTATAACTTATATTATAATAATTATAACAGTGTTATATTAATTTTTATAAAACA
>JBBUKS010000117.1:1351027-1362110 GCA_038050645.1 Hedychium gardnerianum
TATCCTCCAACTTTGATTTCACACCTTACATAAGTTGTTTTGAGTTTTTATAATTTATACAATTTTGAGTAAATTTAGTATAAATTTATTGTTGGGCTATATTTACTCAACAAAACACTAATGTATTTTTGAGATTCTTCTAACTCAAGTTTTAAAATTTGAATACTATATAGCTTAGATAATATGTTATGAGTTTTTAAAATTTAGACAATTTTATGTGATTTTGACACATTCATTATTGTATTTATACATATTACATTCACTCAACAACAGTACCAATCTATTCCTAGGATTTTTCTAATTTTGATCATGCTTAAAATTTTAAAATCTGAACTCTGTACGATCATAAATAAGTTTTGGTCAAAATTCACAGATTACCTTAGGCATATTAAAATTAATTCAAATCAAGATCAATGTACTCCTAGGGGCCTCTTAAGTCTCACCATGTTCTCAAAATTTAATTCCACAGCCTAGATAACATGCTGTGAGTTTTTGAAATTTAAACAATTTTATATGATTTTGGCACACTCATTATTGAATTTAGACATATCATATTTACTCAACAATAACATTAATGTGTTCTCGAGACTCCTGATTCTGCTCATATACAAAATTTTAAAATTTGAACATTGTACGATTATATTTTAACCAATACTCATTGATGTCCTTGATACATTAGAATCAACCCAAAATAGGACCAATGCACTCCTAGGAACCTCTGAGTTTTATCATATTCACTCGACAACAACATTAATGTATTCTTGAAACTCTCCTATAGTAAGTTTTGACTAAAATTCACTGATGACTTTAGACACGTCATAATCAACTCAGCACGTACATGGATGAACTCAGCATGTACATGGATGATGATCGGAGTTTAGGAATGGAAAGGGATTGCCCCCTAATCAAGTGTTTGAGTAACCTTTGCATACTTATTTGGACTCTTGTTTCAGTTATGGTAGCAAACACAACAAAGCATCCCATGCGTTAATAGCCTTTCAGTTATGAACAGGCTTTGCAGAAGAATTGTACACTTTGTGAATGCTAATTATCCCGGGCTAATTTAGTCGAAGGTATGCTTGGGTTAAAGTCTGCCATGGATTAGGAAAATGGATTCAAGATGCCTCTGTTAATTGATAATCATTTTTATTTTTATTATTATTTATTTTGTTATCATTTTGGAGTTGGGAGTTGTAAATGAGTGTCTTTTGGCACGGATGTCATGTCCATTTGCTGATTTATTTCATCAAGTAACGCACAAACATATTTGGTCAAGGTGGTTAATATTTATATGAATAATTATTTTAATAATTTTTTAAAGTTAATTTTTAATGAATATAAAATATTTTTATGATTTATTTGCTTTAGTATGAAATTGTCTTAGAAGAGCTGATTTCATCTTTTTACTTTAATATTCGGGAGTCTTGATTTGGAATGTTCTAAAACACGAGAGCTGATTTCAGATTTTACTTTAATATTTGGGAGTCTTGATTTGGAATGTTCTAAATCAGGGGCCGGCGGAAGAAAGTAGCTGTATGTCCTTAGCGGCCTCCTTTTAGTTAGGGGCCCACTAATTCACCTCAAATAAAGGGCCCATTAGGTTGGGCCCCACTGAAACATAGGGAGAGCAGGTCAACGCCCTCCCATTTACGGCCGCAAGGATGTAACGGACTGACCTTTCCTTTTTTTTTTTTTTTGTTTTTCGTGATGTCCTTTGTTAAATTTAAAAATCATCCCTTTCTTTATCAAATTTGGGGATTTTTTCCTTCTGTTTTGCCCCTACAATTTGTTTTCTTTCTTTTTCTACTCTAACTTCTTTTATGTCACCAAGCTTTGTCCTTTTTGATCTTCTTTTTTTTTTCTTATCGAAATCCTAAATCGACAATCCCGAATCGGTGAGTTATAATAAAGTAGAAGTCGTCCTCGCTTCTCTCCCAACTCCGACATCTAAAAATTTGACAATATTTCAATATGGATGATGACACCCATAATTGGTCTTTTGCTTCCACTTGATGTTCTTGTTTAAAGGTTATTGTTTAACCTAAGTAGAGATCATTCGGCCAAAAGAGTTATTGTTGGTGGATTAAATAATGATATTAAATATTTTGACTCATTCTTATCAAACATCTATTTACATCAATATGATAAGTATGTATTCTCTAGCACCAACGAACTAATTTTAATTATGAGGCAAAATGTCCATGAAAAGTTATGAATGTTGATCGAGAGACATATGATTTAGTGTAATATTTCTAATTTTGTAAGGAAAATGCAATGAGTGAAAAATCTTGTAATGTTTATTCCATTTTTCTTTTCTTTATAACAAGGAAATGCCTTAATTTAAAGATAACAACATCAAGTAAATTGCACAATATATCACCTTTGTCTCATATTTGTATACATGTTTTTTTTTTGTATACATGTTATTGGTATTATAATTGTTGGTATTAAACAGACAGATGAAATAAAATTTATTATTTGCAAATGGATTAAAAAAAAGACAAAACAACTTAAAATTCAATATACATATGTGGATAATAAATCATTAGACCTAATAATTCATTAGACCATAGCCACTATGCATGCCAGGTTCTTGCCCCCCTTATGTACTAGTCATTGTTCGGGCTGGCTAGACTAGCCCCGTGATTTATCTCCTTCGTGTTGATCTTGGGACGGACTGACGAGGGCGCTGGGGGCGAACGTTTCGCCTTTTTGCCACAATCTACGTATTTGGTACCAAACAAGTTAAAACAAAGTTCAATATACATTGTAATCAAGATTCAAAGTGGCAAACCTTTGCTCAAATTTGTCAATCCCCTTCTAGTGAAATTTCATGAAGATGTTACCAAGTTTCTTGGCTGACTCGATTCGGTATCAAGTTAATGCCAAGTTTGAAGCTCTCAAACATATGCTAAATGGATTATGGAATGCACAATTAGAGGAAGAATTCAAGGAGAAGGATCATGAACTTACACTATCTATAAAGTTATTGTTAACAATCATTTCCCTTCGAAAATAATTGGATACAAAATTAATAACTATCTAGTGCAAATATATTTTAGCCAACCACACAAAATCATAGCGATTTGCTATGATCATGTTTTGAGTGTAAGAGACATCGCCTTATGAGAGCATGAGATCCTTTTACAAATTGACACTCTAAAATTGCTCTAAAATTGTTTGAAGAATTATAATATATAATTTGAACAAATATGAACCAAATATAAAACGTGACTCAAAGCAAATTCTTGAGATTAGGATACCGCAAACATCCTTAACTATGAGCATGATATGGTGTAAGAAAGGTGTTTTTACTTGGAGTAGTCGAAGAAGTTGTGAGATCTTTCGAGGTTTTGGATGCATCTAATAGGGGTAGATAATTTCGCTGAGTTATTGATATCTTTAATCTAAAACCAATAGATCAAAGTAAACCAATGGATATATAAACTAGATGTGTCATTTATCAAGGATTTTGATTTGTTATGTGCTAGTGTCATTAGATTCATGGGGAGACTTATGATGCCCGAGATCCAATTTAATCATCATTATGTTAATTAATTAAATAGCATCATGCTATTCAATCTCATCATAAAATGCAATGAGTTATGACAAGTACTTCAGATGTCAACATCTTGGTGTTTTGATTGAAGCTTTCACCACACCAACCCATGTTGTAGCTTACCTTCTTCTTCGGTTGACTAGTTGAAGGAGGAAGAAGAAGGGCACTTATCGATAGAGATACACCACCAACCATCGCGGTCATACTCCTACACATGTATGCAATACTTATTATATACAAGGATAACGATATATACATCACCAAGACTCGGGTCATATTTATACAATACTCACAATACTTTACATATACCAAAGGTCCTTATCAATAGCGGTCAAGGACGAGGAAGAAGGTCACTTCTCAATAGCTATATGCCACCAACCATCATATAGTCATATTCCTACAATATTCACATGCATGCCATACTATATGCATACAATTGCACACATCCACACGCGCAGGCATGCACGCACGCACGCACGCACGCACGCGAACATGGATAGCGATGCATCACTAACTGATCAGACTCATACGCTACTTACAATACTTATAAATATGTCAAAGGTCCAATCTGAAGCTCTAGTTCTTTCAGTACATTTGATTGACAAAAGTGTTATGCATTCTGCATGCAAGATGATCAAACTAAAGCAACTAAGGAGAAAGAGATCAAGGGCGACAATAGTATCATTCTTTTGCAGATACTCATTGCAACAAACAACAAACAGGCATTTGCTAGAACATTGTCAGTGAGATTGCTACCTTTCAATACGTAATCTGATGCTGAACACAAGGGGAAACAAAAACGATTTCACTATATCAACCAGAAGTCTGGCTTTTTGTTTGTCTTGAAAACATACAAATCGAGAAATGAAACAGATCAATTTGGAACTCTGAATAACAACCAGAATTACATACACTTTGCACTCGATCTACAAGGTGTGTGTGTGTGTGTGTGTTTTTGCTTAATCGAATATCAGGTGAAAAGAATGGATAAAAGAACGTTAGGAGTGGGAATCAAGCCGGGAAAAAAAACTGAAATTTCTCGCCATGCTACTATCTATCCATGACCCAACTGCAAAATTGGAGTAACCAACAACCGGCTATTCTTGCTTACTCCAACTTCAAATCATTGAATTCAGTATATTGAATGCCTTGACACACATTGTGGAAAGCCATAATTTTGATAGATTTTTATTTCACCCCCTCTTCCGGCAGTCACAATCACCATTCCCCAGGCTGACCTGCTTTGCGGCTGGAAAGTTCCATTGCAGAGTTCACTGCTGTTGTTTCGAGGGATAGGCTCATTGTTTGGTGAGTTCTCCTCAGGCCAAGTATCCAGATCATGGGAGCTACTGGAGTTTGTGAGGCCCACTTGGTGAACTAGACTCTCATAGATTTGTGGATTGCTGTGATCCACAGACGATCCTGATGAAGCTCTACTGGGGGTCGGTAATGCAACAGCTACAGTCACATTCTGACAGTGGAAGCGCTCATAAGATTCGGTAGAATCTACGACACCTTTTCTCTTGCTTGGTTGAGAATGAGCATCGTATCTCCACATGTAAACGTGGGAGTCCTCACTAGCACAGATAACATACTTCCCATTTGCAGTCATGGAGGCTGAGATTTGGCTGCTTGTGTTACGAAAACCTGGAAGAGAACGAGTATCAATTGAATCAGATATTTTCATCACACTCAAAATTGGCACTTCTTGAAAACAAAACACTGTGTATGTTTTAGAAGTCAATTATAGAATTGACTGCTATTCTAGTCAACAGCTTAACAAAAACAATTGTCAAAGGAAAAAATTTCCACCAAAGTAGGCTTCTCTAGCTACTTTTGTATATTATTGACGAATACAAGATATTATAAATAACCCCTTAATTATACTTAACTCCCAAACAGCAACACATAGAATGTTCTCCAAAGTTTCTTGAATGAGAAGTTCATTTCAGAGAATCAAATACTGCAGTCAATTGGGCTTCTAAGTTTGGTGTGCCCACCTTAGCTTATCCGTGATCAACTAATTGGTCCAAACATTTGAACTTCATTTTGACTCTGTACTCTATAAAAGCAATCAAGCATGGAAGGCTTCTGCCAATGCAAATTTCCAAATCTAACAACTAAAGAAAAAGAAATGGCATTTTCATAGTAGAATATCGAAGCCAAAAAAAAAAAAAATACTAAACAAGTCCAGGCCTAGAAAGCAAAACTGCCAACTCTTCTCCCCTAAACTAAGGTTCGAAATTTTGAGCTGTGCCGATGTTTCGGTCTTTGATTGGAACGATATTATTTCGGTGTCGTGCTGACATTTCAATATATAGTGTTGGGGATAAATTAGAGACGAAAGGAGGAAAGAGATGAAAAAAGAGAGAAAGATAAACAACTATATAGAGTTAAGTTCATTATTTGTTTTCCATTTGGAATGTTACAATTTGGACATTATCTTATATGAAGACAAACTATAAAAAAAATAACATATCTTAGCATGTTATGGGATGTCGAGTGTTAACATGATATGTTACTTGACATAGGAGCCGAACAATATCGAGTTTCAGTAATTTATCAAAACGATACATTTCGACTGTTACACTCGGTACAGTATGAGATTTTAAACCATGCCCTAAACAAACATGTTATAACCAAACTCCGATTGAAATATTATTTTAATAAAAAAGGTGATTTTTATCAAGAAAGGATTTGGGACCTAGAAGAATTTGTGCAAGAACCACCAAAAACCAACCTTGCAATGACAAAGAATGAAATAACTATTTAGATTATTGTCTATTAGATGGGCCTGTGTACGAATTTTAAAACATGGTATATATTATTTTTCACCACAAAATATGCAGATTATTTCTTATTCATTCTCAACATGGCAGTGATAATGACGGGCTCATTTTATTATTATCATTTTTTTAATTTTCAGTAAGATTGCTTTAAAAAAAAAGGAACATATCCATTTTTATGTATTTTCTAATCTATATAAAGAGGTGATGTAATACTAAAATTTTAATAATTATGAAGAAGAGTAAATAGTAATTGGATTCTGATCATTCTGTCATACGTGTCTAGGTACGTTTAAAACCGTCCAAGTAGTCTAATTACTTTAAGAAATTTTTAGAAAGAGAGGAGCAATATCTTTGATTTACAAACAATAAGTCTCACTATGTTGAGATTATAATCAGTCAGCATGCACTATCTTCTATCCTTGTTGGAGAGCGAGAAATTACTGTCATCTCCTTCCCCTAAAGGCGCCTTTTCTTCTCAGGTTCAAACAAGTCACTGATTGTGTATTTAGCTTTCCAATCAAAGATGACATGGTAGAAGTCCAAATATAAACTCCATGCAAGATTTTATTACTAGTAATATTAATAATCTCTTAAGTAGCTTATCAGGCACAGAAGTTATAATTTAGAAAGTGTTTAGATACAAAAGTTAGATCCCTGGTGCAACATTCTGAAAGCACCATAAACTCAAGCTTGAAGTTTGTACAATATTCTAGTCTCTAGGCAAGGGAGCTTAAGTTTAGATAGTCATTGTCAGAAAGTAGAATGGATTATTCAATCACATCGCTAAAACTCATCATGTCAAGGAAGCATATTAAAATCCTTGTCAATAAAGTAAACACCTGCAACAAGCATTTTAAATGCAAACATTTTACCATTTTGCAATGGTTCATAACTATTGTAGTCCTCTTTGTCCTTCTAGCCAATTTTTCTTTATTCATTAATTTTCAGGTTGTTGAGTCAATATAATATGATTTATTTTGCTCACTTCGCATTAATGGTTATCTACAGCAACAAGAAACAGAAATAAAAGAATTCACTAATCACTGTCAAAATTACCTTTAAACTTGTGAATTAGATCAACCCCATTAATTGCACGAATTCTTGAGTCTGCTGATGTGATAAGAACCTCTGAAGAACTTCCTGGAACAAACTGTTCAGTAATCTTATCAGAATAACTTTTCATCCATAAATAAAAAGAATGAAGCGAAAAAAATTCTGTGCTGAACTTTACATATGATGTACAAGTACCTCAAAGCCAGTAATTTTTTTTTGGTTGGACCTCCTTTTCTTTGCTTGTAAGTAAATCTGGCTCTTGATGTGCAGCTTATTCTCTAGATAGTATTTAAAAGAAGATAATAGTGAAAAGAATGACAAGGAGAATCGTGCAAAAGTCCAGCAGCTAATAAAAAGTTAAAAAGCTCATTAAGATCTTCAGTAAGTATCGCACCTGATGTGTCAAACAGGTGGCAACTACCCTTATGAGTACCCACTAGTGCAGTCTACAATGCCAGGAGCCAATTACTTTTGATTAATTTAATCCATGAGAATTTTAATATTCTGCTAAATTCATACCTGCCCATTGGGCGTAAAGCAGGCAGCAGTGACCATTTCATGGAGATCATTCCAAGCAACTATTTGCCTATCTGGAATGCTCCAAATGCGGGCTTTCTTATCTAGGGATCCACTGATGAAATATCGGTCATCTATGGGATTAAACTGAATGCAGGTCACTGAACCAAAGTAGGTTCAAAATAATTGTCATTAATTAGCAATAGATCATAAATGAAGAATAATTCAAGAAAAGCAGAGCAAGCATTTTCTCACCATAGTCGGTGTGGGTAAATATTTTCAAACAAGTACTATCTGACACGTGCCACAATCTGACTGTTTTATCCATTGAAGATGATATCAGGTACTGCATGCATAAGTAGTTAGATATTATATATTTCGTATAAAACCTCTAGTACAACTTCAGCAGTGAGATGATACATACTTAGATACACACTTTTCATAAAGCAAAAGCAATCTAAGAAAGATGAAAATATGAGTTATC
Organism: Hedychium gardnerianum; assembly: GCA_038050645.1. Lineage (NCBI taxonomy): Eukaryota > Viridiplantae > Streptophyta > Magnoliopsida > Zingiberales > Zingiberaceae > Hedychium > Hedychium gardnerianum. The sequence goes on from JBBUKS010000117.1 coordinate 1,359,429, forward strand.
TATTAGCTTAGTCTCTGTATGATATTTCCAAAATAAACAACAAAATTACTAATAGCATAGTACTCTATCAGGTTATCCATCCAACAATTGTAAGTCAAGCAGAACAAGTCATAGAGAATTCAGTAGCACTTTTGGGTCAAAGTTATTACTTGTAACTATGATGGATCTTTCCAAATACATGGTTTTTCAAACAAGTGCATAATCAAATCTTAACATAAGACGAGCATATGCTGAAAATTCATATAATAGATCATCCCTTATTATTCGTAGGTAATGTGTCCTTATTTTCAACCATTGTATTATGTCCTGGCAACTAGAGCCTGGACATCACTTGGTCGTGGTGTAGGATATTAAACCGTAAATACACAGTTGAGGATGTCCTTTAACAGAACCGAAGCATGATTTCTAGATTTCTTTACTATTGCGTATCTCAAACAACAAAGCTTCACACATGAGTTCCACTCCTAGAATTGTATGTGTTTCATGACTTCATTATATGAAGAAGAAAGAAATAGTGCAGCAAGTTAGTAGCTAAGATTTAGCAGGGAACTCTCACCAAAATGGGGTTGGCAAGTGAACACCGTTACAGTCAAAACAAAACTAAATAAACCTGTTTTAGATAGATCAAAGAAAAAGGTCACCTGAGATTTGGACCAGGAAACATCAAGGACATCTGCTGTGTGCCCTGTGAAGGTGCAGGTAGGCTTCTCTGATAGAGCAAATACATGCTCTGGCATCATCAAGTGTTCTGAGCTCATAGATTTCCCTCTGCTAAGGGCCCTTAACCTTCTCTTCCTGATCCGATGACTGCCGTCTTCACAGTTCACTGTCTCTGCAGGTTCTAGGGATCTATTACCAATTAAAGCCACAAAGGGATAGCAATTGTCACTCTCCCCCATCCTTTCCTCGGCCAACTCCTCATTCCTATTCAACTCAGCCACCTCCCAAACATGAACGACACAGTCCTCACCTCCACTCGCAAGGTATCGTGCATCCAAGCTAAATTTGATGCTCCAGATTGCGCCATTATGGGCCTTAACCTCTTGATTGATGTACAGACCAGTTAGCTCCTTGCAGGCTTTTCCATGCTGCCGGACCTTGATCCGCTCTGGGACATGATGGAGCGAAGGCGGTGCATCCAAACTATCATCTGTTGCGGAGCTCGACCTCCTCCCTACCTTTTCAGGCGATGTGTCTTTCTCATCACTACTCCGTCTTTCCCGCTGGTGGTGGCGCACTCCGCCGATCACAGTGCTCGCCATGTTTTTGACGGTCTTTAGCCATCCGCTCGTTTTCTTAGACTTCACGCCATCCGAATTGCCTGTGCCTGACTTTGACCCACCATCGACGAGCCCAGAATCACAGTCCTCGTCGTTGCTGCCGCCGCTACCGCGATCCTCTACGGTTTGTCTCCGCATTAACTCCTGTCCTATTGGGGACTGGCCGACCCACACCTCGAATTCCTCCATCGTGAACTGCTGCCCGGTTCGTATCTCCTTCAGCTTGTTCCACATCCCATCCTCCGTCACCTCTTTCACCACGAACTCCGTCCCGTCGTCAAGATTCCTGATCGTGCATAGCTGCTGATCTCCGCCGTCGAATTTCTTGAGCTTTCCGCCTTCCAGCAACCAACACCTTTTAGCTTTGGTCGCCGCCGCGGATCCAAACGAAATCGCACGCCGCTTCGGCGGCTCCATCTCCGCACGATTGGGGCCAGCGGAGCCATCTGATCTGGATCTGAATATTACAACACCGGTGGGGGAGGACGGTTTGGGGATCCCATCATGCGCGTCGCGGGGTGGATTAACCTCCACGACCGTTTCCGTAGGCCCACCGGCATCGGCGGGGGGATGAGTCCGGGCGAGGGAAAGGTGTCCGGATAGTCCTAGCTGGTGGAAAAGCCGGCGGCGGCGCTCCTCCACGGAGGACAGGTCGGAAATCCAAACATCATATGAGCTGGCCGCAAAGGGGGGGCCGCGGCGGCGGCGGCGGTGATCGGCGTCGTCGTCGGAGGCGGAGGTGGAAGAGCACGAAGACGATAGGATTCGATCCAACGACTCGTAAAACTCTTCCTCTTCCGCCGCCTCCGCTGCCACCGCGGAGCTCCTCATACCGCCGCCGTCATATTCCGGTGGCCGATACGAAACCACCTAAAACGGACAGGCGATACCAAGTCGATGTCGGAAGCAAGAAGAGCGCACCGTTCGCAGGCGATGTCGTCACCGCTCTCCCCTTCCGCTAAAAATGGCGGAGGCAGGCGTTCCAAAGAGTAAAAAGTGGGTACCATGACGCGACGGTGAGCTTAAGCTTGCCTGTCGAGCCAATTTCTAATCTAATGGAGTTTAATCTATTGCTTGGCTTATGGCTGCCCTCTGTTGTGCAACCTGTTCACATTTTGAATATATATAAATAGTATTAATGGATGTTAATTTTGCTCTTCGTATATGAATAAAGAAAAATAATTAATTAATATTTAATTAGTCAAATTGAATTGTAATCTATCTGGAGCACCAACGTGGACATTATTCTTTTTTGGCTGCAGATGTCATCAATCAATAATCATCTGACAACCTTGAGACACACAACAAAAGAAGAAAATTTAATATCCTTTTTTTAGCTTTAGTAGCACCCAACGCAATAAATTAAAATAATTTAATTAACTATAGGACCGTAAATTAAATC
>JBBUKS010000117.1:1405153-1418579 GCA_038050645.1 Hedychium gardnerianum
CAATCCGTTATCAGCCCATAGATGATAACGGATTAGGCTAAAGGGTTCTACACATATAGGGTCCACATCCAATAACCTGAAACCCAATAACTTAAGTTAGATCACTTAACGGGTTTCGGTATCGCAAGTCTTTAAATCGCATGTAAACCCACCTTAAGGGATAATTAAATCCAACATCTAAACCCCTCTATACACTAATATAGCACAGGGAATGACCCAGATCATCTATCTCAAGGAATGTAGTTGGTGTATGATGAATCTTAGGATTGATTTGTTATTGGTTTGGGGTTTTGGATTTTTAAGTGCTAAGCTAAGAACAAAGAATGAACATAAAAGCAATTGATCAAAATGAAAACTCACTATACTAAGAACACAAAGGACATAATGGAAACATGAAGTAATGTAACTAATGAAACCACAACTCTCTAATCTACATCATAAACAATTCATGAAAAATAATGCAACTAATAGAAAATGCATAAACTATACTAAGAATTCAAATCAACTCATGACATTGGAAAAATCTAGACACCTAAATTATCCTAAACTACTGCAATATAGAAATCAAGCATTAATAGTAACATTAAGAACTCTTAAATGCAATTCAATAAAACTACTAATCAAACTTGAAAGATCCAAATGCAAGGAATTAAACCGACATTGTGCCAACAATTTATTACATGAAATAGATCAACAATAGGGAGATCTAAAGATCAGAATGATGCTCACAGATTAAGCTAGGGGTTCTCCTAACTTGTATCAATTTAGATCGGTGAAGTAGAAGACCTAGAGATGATTGATCGAAGCATGTGTTCTAACTGAAATGAAGAGCAATGGTGACCTCGCCGTTGATGGACGAAGACTCGACAGTGATGAGGTGTAATGGAGATGGTCGGCGAAAGTGGAAGGTGGAAGATGGAAATGGAGATGGCTGCTCGGAGCTCACGATGAAGGTGGAGATGAGAATGGACGAGGAGGGAAGAACTCTTAACCTCTGTGGAAGATGGTGGTGGAGCTCCGGTGGTTTGCGTAGACAAAGATCGCCGATTTGAGCTCCTCTCCCGTGCCCCTCTTTTGATGAAGCCCCATTGTAGCAATTTTTACCCTCTCTGTATTGTAGCTTCTCATGGTATTTGAATCTCATCAGATTTGGATCAACAGCTGTGAACTCTCTAGATCTGATCCAATGTCTAAGAACTACTTCAGATTTGATTCAAGGGCTCAGATCTTCATCAAGGGTTCTGATTTATTCCCCTATTAACTTGGATAGTTTGAATCTTTGATGGTTGGCTCAGATCTTCCTGATCTTGGATGAATGGTCAAGATTGCTCCAAAGCTTGATCTCCTCATTTAAACTCAAATTTGAGCTTAATTTGGTCCGATCTAACTCGAGTTCATGATCCTTTGATGCCTACAAAGAATATATTCAAATATTAGTATCAAATACCTCAAATATAATATAATTTGCATCAAAAACTAAAAATGGATACAATTCATGAAATATAATATAAATATGAAATTAACACATGAGAAGATCAAAAAGTGTGAATATAGAAACCTAAATATCATGACAAAATGACGGTTATCATTGACTCAGTAGTTTACTTTCAAACTTTTTATTTGATCATCTCCACAGAGCAATCGACTGATAATTATTTTGATTCAACTAGACTAATAATTAATTTATTATAACAAAATAGTTAATTTATTGTAATAACAGACAACAATCGACTGATGGTAGGAGTAATCGACTAATGATGATGGTTTGATGATTATAATAGAATGGTTAGTTCATTATAACGGTTATTCAAGATGAAAACAGTCGACTAATGGACTCGAGCAGTCAACTAAAGTGACAATTAGAGCGGTTGGTAATTCAAGAATAGTTAAATGATGCCGGGTAGGCTAGATGTTTTTAGAGACTTCTTGTGAGATTGGGCCAAGGCTATAAATATATGACCTATGTGTTATGAAATGGATTTTTTTTACAATAACTACATTCTACCAAACTCTCTACTAAAGCACACTCTCTCACTTTACTTGTATTTTTCTTTTCATTTTTGTACTTGAAGCTTGAAATGAGTTTCTCCACCTTCGGTTTTTTAGAGAAAATTAGTGGATTTTGTGGAATGACATGCTGAAAGATCATAAGTCATGGAAAGGGCGGCCAAACTATATGAAAATTGAGTTTGCATCTCTCTCTACTTCATTTTTTATTCATTTATTTATACTTGATTTTGTATTGTGTTTTTGTGATTTAATTTTCTTTCTTGTCGAGTTGTGTATTATAAGGGTATTCACCCTCCTCCTCCGTCTTCTTTTCGATCCTTTATTTTAGTTAACTGATACTATAATTGTTAGGTTGTAAGGTCGAATACCAGACATTAAGTAGGATATTCTAACTGTGGCTAGATAAAAAAATCCTAATAAATCGGATAGATCTAGGGACAAGAAAATTTGATGGGTTGAGGATCGAAAGAGCGGCCTTGTGATCCTTTGTTCGATGAGGGAATTGTTAGAGTTATAAGGTTACAAAAAAAAGTTCCACATTAAAAATATATAAAAAAGATCATGCGCTTATAAAAAAAAATATCTCTATTGATATGAGACATTTTAGATAGAGTTCAAAAATAAATCCATGAGGACTTTGAGGACTTTGTTGGGGTTACGAGGTTGCAAACAAAGTCCCACATTGAAAATACATGAGAAAGATCATGGGCTTATAAGGGAAAGATCTCTCCATTAGTATGAGACCTTTTGGGTAGAGTCCAAGAGCAAAATCATGAGGGCATAGGCCCAAAGTGGACAATATCATACCATTGGGGAGATATCTAAATTCCTTCTGTCATGACAGGACCAAACTAGTCTGGTTAAACCAACCAATGGTTTGAACTAGATCAGGGTCTGATTGGACAAAATTGATCTAGTTTGAACTAGATTGGTTCTGGTTCTTCTCAACCTTTTTTTGATTAATTAAAATCAAACTTTTCCTCCATCCATGATTTCTCTGTCGCCTCTCTGCCGCGTCGAATACGATTGCCGGCAACGACTGTCGATCGTCGGCCTCTCGACGTGGTCACCGACCACGGACGTCGATCGCCAACTGCTCGACGTGGTCGCCGGCGCCCATGCTCGCGACTCACATTTTCTGTCGTGACTAACGGGGTTTCCGACTCATGGCTCTATCATCGCCGGCCACAAGAGGGAATCGTGACTCTATGCGGTTCTCGCGGCGACCGCTCGTGAGCCGTCGTCGTCGTCGTCACCGTCAAAGGGAGTAAATTGCGACGCAATCTCAATTTCCCAGCGACTGCACAACACGCTGTCGGCTAGGGTTCGCGAGGGCGTCGTTGTCATGTCCTATGTGTCTACTGGTCTCTCCCAGCCCCCAGTGATTGCGAAAATCGCGACTCGGTGCCACAATTTTTCTCGATGTTCAGCAACTCGCAGACGTCCGGCAACAACACTCAGCCAGTGATGTTGGCATGCAACAAAGCAAACTCCACGAGGATTCAACGAGTTTATCCGATAGGGAAATCACGAAGAATCTCGACGAGTTTCACGCATTTAAAATTAGGGCTCTGATTCCATTGTGAGATTTAAATACATGAAACAAATTCTAAAAACGATAAACACTTACAGTGATCTGTCGAAGATCTTGTTCTTGATACTTATCGTCGAAAGAACGATTACGTAAGATCGAACAACTCTTCAAATTTCACGAATCAAATCCCTTTCTTGTGGATGTTCTTCTCTAGGGAGATTGCACAAAGCATTCAATCCCAATTTTTCTCATCTACTTGATCAACTCACATTTCCCTCGAGCCCCCCTCTTATTTGCCTTTTTACTTGGACGTGAAACGTGGAAAGAGTGGGCAATGCATGTCCACTCCCATGGCATCATGTGTAACAACTGCACATGTTGTCCTTACCCACTACCAACGTTTGTGCCACAATGGTATGACACAATCTATGTGTATTTTGACAATAGAACTATGATAGATCATCGGTCTACTAAAGATTCATCATTTGAAGGGGTGACTCGCTATCCTGACCTGTTGAAAAAATTTCAATTCAGTCTCATCCCAAATGAACGGTGGATTAGAGGGGTTAACTCATCAAAATATATATATATATATAATTCATTAAATTTGACCATTCATAACTAAATATTTTTTAAAAAATCTCAATAAAATTTCTAAATTTTGATTATACATATAAGTCAAAAATAATTGACACAAAACATGTATAATTTTCGCTAAAAAATACATATATTATCATTAATCTATAATCTAATTTTAGATATTTTTTCCTTCTCAATTCACACCGTTCCCACCTGAGCTCATTAATGTCTAAACCGCTTGAACTTATAATCCACACAAATTAATCTATTTAGGTTCATTTTTAAATGAGTTAATAAATTTCAATCCAACCAATTTAATTTTTAAAAAATGTATTTTGATGTGGGAAAATCATTTCTTTTGGGATTAAATATTTTTCCTGATGTAATTTAGGTATTATACTTTATCAAACTTTCAATAAGAATTTCAAGGAAATGAGAATTATTTAAATATTTGGAATCTTATTTGAGCTTTTACTTTACAGTTGAAGTGGGTATATAGATGGGCTTGAGCTTGGGCTTGGGCTTGGCTCAATTAGCACATCTCGTTGCGTAGCTAGCGAAACCCTAAAACCGTCGCCTTTATTGCCAGACTGCTTGCTCCTCCTAAAGCGCCGTCGCCCGATCCTTCTCCGCTTCTGGTTCGAGAGCAATGGTAAGTTACGTTAGATGCTTCCAGCTTCTTCTTCTTCGATGTTTTTGGTGATCCGATCTGTTTATGGATTCTTTCGTTCTCGAAACAGGCGCCCAAGAAGGATAAAGCCCCGCCCCCATCCTCGAAGCCGGCCAAATCTGGCGGAGGCAAGCAGAAGAAGAAGGTATGAGTGGTTTACGCCGTTAAATTTAGGGTTTTTCGGTGCTCGTTCAGTTCTCTTCTTATAACGGTGCTTCGGGTTTGGATTGCAGAAGTGGAGCAAGGGAAAGCAGAAGGAGAAGGTGAATAACGCGGTCCTCTTTGACCAGGCGAGCTATGACAAGATGCTATCTGAAGTTCCAAAGTACAAGCAGATAACTCCTTCCGTGCTCTCTGAGAGGTTGCGGGTAAGAGATCCTTCTGCTTTCTACTGTTCGATATAGAATCTGGATCAGAATTACACAACATTCTCGCTCAGAAGAAGTAAATTATTGCTGCTTTGATAATTTGGTTGATAGCTTATGCTTTTCTTATTCGATTGCATGATGAGTTGGAGTTGTCACTAGTCCAATAGTTTATTTATAACGATTGTGTTTCGACTAAAATGACTCAAGTTTCTTGCATCGGTGCATGCATGTATGATTTACTATTTTGCTAATGAGATGCGAGAAAGAAAAAAAATCAACTAGTTGAACTTTGATTCTTTATATTCATGTCATAGCACAACTGACCCATAATCATTAAAGGCGCTCCCCTGACTGCGCCTAGGCACAAGGCGCAGCCAAGCGAGCCTCTTGTGCCTGGGTAGTGACCTAGGCACAAGGCGCAGCCAAGCGAGCCTCTTGTGCTTGGGTAGTGACCTAGGCACATTGCTTGAAAGAAACTCACTTAAGCGTGCGGCTTGTGAGAGGTGACAAGCGCATTTGAGGCATGATTTTTGTCGCCTCATTGAAGCGAGCTGTACAAATGTAAATCAGACCTCAAAAAAAACTTTTTAAAGCCTAGCCCATACCTTTAATTACCCTTTTAATTAATTACATAGCATGCATGCATTACTCTTCCTCTCCCTTAAAAATCAACTTCAACCTCCCTTGCAGACTTATTTCTCTGCATGACTTTTCCTCCCTCCTAAAAAATCAACATCAACCTCCCTTTTCAAACGTGAACTCTTCTCTCGCCTGCAACATCATCGGTCTTCTGGAGTTGGCTACACATTCATGCTTCAAATTTTGGTAGTTTTTCTCCTTTTGTTTCGTCATAATAGTGGTATGTTTTTTTTCCTCACAGATTTCAATTGTAAATTAGTTCAGTTTTTTTTCTTCATGTCACTAGTTGAAATTGTAAATTAGTTCTGAATTTTTCTTCTAATGGTTCTGTTTTATTTTTCATCACAAATTCAAATTGTAAATTAATTCAGAAATTTTCTTGTTGGTTCTGTTTTTTTCCCCTCACAAATTCAAATTGTAATTAAGTTCATAAGTTTTCTAGTGAATTTTATATTTACATTATTGTTTAATATTTATAGACTATAGTTTTGTTAGTGAAATATGTTGGCAGAAATTCCCTATATATATTTGAATTGTAAAAATGTATACTCAGAGCGCCTTACTTTGGTAAGATGTGTGCCTCATCTTGCGCCATGCGCCTTAGGCCCATAGCACCTATGCGCTTTTGGGCGCCTCATGCCTCAAATAACTATGAACTGACCCATGTTCAGTTACTGTTTCATGTATAATTGCCAGCTTCAAAAAATTAAGCAGTGCATTTTGTGGTATCTAATATTGATTAATTGTAACTTTTGATCTGTATTTTCTCGGACAAAGCAACTTGTTGAGCTTCAGTGCTGTGGTTTCTTTTGGAGAAATGTTTCATAGTTTAAGTTAACCTGACCATGCTAAGGGTTTATTTTTTGTTAATAGGTCCATTTTTTGGACCTTAGGTTAATAAGTTAACCTGACCATCCATTAAGGTCCTAGTGATTTTTGTTAATAGGATTTATTTTTTGGCCATGCTAAGGGTTGAATCCCTACAGTAGATGGGGAGGTGGAAGGAAATGTGTGTGAGGAAAGGCTTCCTCTGGCACTGTTCCTCACCATTTCCTAGGGTGAAAAATGCAGGACGTGAGGGAAATTACCCTAACATGCATTTTGCTTCCATTCGAATCAGGTAAAAACGTACTGTGCGTGATTGACTGGAAGATCTGGTCAAAATCTGCATCAATTTCTTTTGGTTTTGAAATTTTCCCTAACTCTTTCTTTCCTTCCAAGTAATAAAAAACATGACAATTCTTTCAACTATTATTCATTACCTCGAAGACGTATTCCCTTCTTTTTATTTGTTAGAAAATGTTTTCTTTTTTTTGATTGGTTTTTTATTGTTTTACTTTTTAGTTCTATCGAGAACTTAATGACGTGTTGAAAGGCCACTAAAATTTGTTTTGATTGCTGCATTAGGACAGTGACTAGTTATTATGTTCAGGACAACTCAGTGCCTGATAGCATATGTTAACTCTTGAGATATCTTAATCTTGAGTTGTTTTATAGGGCTATTGCAGATTATCCCACAAACAAAGGTAGGTATTCTTTGAATGTGTATTTTGTCAGAAAAGCCACAATCCACATCCTTGTCGCCTTGCCAAGTGGAGTAGGCATAATCATTCATCTGTCTAGTATATTGTTGAGAATTGCTTTGTTCCTTTGGCAAATAGTTGGACCAAGAATTCAGTATCATGATTTGAACTGAGATAGTTTTTATCAATCTTCAGATTAATGGATCACTTGCAAGGAGGGCGATCAAGGATCTGATGGCAAGGGGTGCTATCAGGATGGTATCTGCTCACGCAAGCCAGCAAATCTACACCAGAGCCACCAATTCTTGAAAATTGCCCCTTCAAGTTTTCTAGGAATCGAACTTGGTCTTGCTTAACAAACTTTCAATTTAACAAATGGGTTATTATTGCTTCGTTTAGATTATTTTGCAGAATCTTGCTCAAGTTGTCCAAGTAAAAGTTCAGTGCCTGTAATTGTTTACTCTTCTCTCCACTGAAGTCTTTAAACTTGAATGCCTAAAATACAAGGTGAATTTGTGTTTGCTACAGATTATGTTCTTGATAGTAAACTTAGTTTTCGTATAGAAGATTATGTTCTTGGTGTGCACTTGTGGTGGATACATGCAATTCCTAATGGTGTAAGTGGAATAGATATTTCTATATTTGATTGCAGAGAGCATTTGCTATAATTGAGATTGAGGATTGAGGCCTGTAAAAAGGGAAAATGCAGCTGGGAAAGAGAATAGTTTGTGTAAAGCAGCTCTTTTAGATTCCCATCAACAAGAAAACTCCTTGTTGAAGCATATCATCTGCAGATTGAAGGATTGATGAAGCAACATCCTGCAACACCTTCCATGAGTGAGCAGCATCACAATGTCTTGCATTCCTTGTTGATGACTTCTCATCCTTGTTCGCCTTTGTTAGGTCGAATTGTGTTAAGATTTAGAATGCCAAAGGTGGTGGAGGTGAGGAAGACGATGTGGTTGGGTTTATCGCGGATGATACCGAAATCTTCGAAGGAGAAGACTCCATGATTGAGATCAATGTTTCTAAGGGCTCGTAGCAAATGAATATGGCCTGTAAGTTTCGTTTTGCTCATCTGGTTAGGAGTATGATTAATTGGCTATAAAATGGGAAGGCTACTCACTTCATTATTCTTTATATTCCTTTGGTATAATTCTCTCAAAAAAAACAAGGCAATCTATCAATAAGGGTTTATGATTATAATATAACTAAAGCGAAGTAAATAAACTTCCTATGTTTTTTTTTTATAATTCAATATTCAATTTTTTAATCGATTAATCCTAAAAATAATTTTATTCTGTAAATTTTTTTTATCTATTATTAAGGTAAATTAGAAAGTATTCGTGAAGGTATTTAAATGGCTAATATTTTTAAGGTCATTTCATCAAAGAAAAATCTCTCCGGTGTATTATAGTTAGAATTCGATGTTTAATTGTCTGATTGAAGGCGGTTTCGATCGATTCGAGTGGCAAAAAGGCGAAAGGGTAAATCACGATACTGAATAGGCAAATGGATGCGGAGTGAGTTACACGAGGTGCACGCCCTGTCAGTTTCGAGATTCGAACCCCTCGACCTTACGCCTCCATCCACTTATTACTGCCCGTAGGGGGATGTCGATCGATTCGAGGTTAACGGAGAGGAGGTCTGACTGCAAGCTCGCGGCGCCTGGCTCAGCAGCAGAGAGGAGGAACAATGTCTGGTTGAGAGCCTCCTGATCGAGCGCCGCCGTCGCGAAGAGATCCGATGACACCTCGGTGGGCGATGGAACGGTAGCTGAGCGCGGCGACGACGAGAACGAGGAGGACGAAGGGGAAGCGGAAGGAGCCCCTTCATCTCACCTGCGCTCGCCCCAAATCCCATCATTAAAGTTCTTTCACCAATAATAAAGAAACAATAAGATATAATTATCATTTTTCCACAATAAAAATGTGGGTTTGAGTTGGAAAACGAAAATTAATTTAAAATTTGTTGGGTGATACAATCAATATAATTCATATGAGAATTGAGGTCAATTAGGGGGGGAAAAAATAATAAATAATGTTCGGCGACTATCACTTGAAAACCTAAATAGGCTATTACTATATTACATGATAAATTTCTCATAACTTACTCTTATTTCATATTATATTATAATATTTTATTCGAAAGTTGGATCCGATTAATTAAAAAATATATATTCAATTTTTATTAAATTAATTTGATTGATTCGATTTTGAATTACTAAATTCTATATTCGACTAAAAATATCGATTTATAATCGAATTATGAGTTTTAAATTAGAAATCAAACCAAATTATTTTAAATAATTTATATTTTTAAAAAAATAAATAAATAACCGAATCAAACTTTCAAATTCGATCGATTTAATCAGTTAATTTGATTTAACTAAATTTTTTATTCACTCCTAATAAAAATAAAGCTCGAGAGCAACATGTTATGATAGGTATCTTGAAAGCAAGTTTATATTGGATAAATAATTAAAAAATTAATTAAGTTAATTAATTTTAATTTATATATAAATTTTTATAATTTTCTTCCAACCATCCAAATTGGAAGAATATTATAAAGATTTTTATGATATTGTGTATGATTAATGATATCGTATTTATGTTTCTTACTATTTTTTGAAATTAAAGAAGTGTTGCTATCGGAGAGATGTTTTACGTTACATGAGTTATTTTATGTAAGTTTAAATTAATATTAATTTAATATCATTTTTTATTTCATGTAAATATAAGTTAATAATTTTTATATGTATTAATTTCATATTTTTTATTAACTATAATTATTAATTCATAAACAGGTTTAAGTTACTAATTTTTATAAGTATTAATTTAATATTTTTGTTGACTATAATTATATATTCTTGATAAGAAAATTGATCATGATATGAATACAATTTATCGTATAATAAAATTAATTTGATACAAAATCTCTTATCGCTCTAGTTACTTTCAGGACTTATATTATTTTCATGTATAATTTAATTTAAAATATATTTTTTTTAAATATAACATTACTATCATTCAATATTTAGATGTAACTAGTTCATATGAATAAGAAAAAATATATTAAAATATATTCAAAAATAATTAAAGTTAAAAATATAAATAACATGTCAAATAAAGATTGAAAAAGATATTCAAATTAAAATTATCTAGATCTCATTACAGATCAAAAAAAGAAAAACTTTAACAGAACAACTATGAAAGTTATTATTTTGTGATTTTATGGTCAAAAATTTGAATGGTAAAATCTCTTACGATATGTTGAGTAATAAATTTAAAATTTAAACGATAAAACTGATTTAACTAAAATTAATTTATTCAATTTTTATTAAATTGATTTGATCGGTTCAATTTTGAATTACTCAATCCCAAATTCGACTTAAAATATTGGTTTAGAATCGAATTATGAGTTTTAAATTAGAAATCGAACCGAATTATTCAAAATAATTAATATTTTTTTAAAAAAAAAATTAAAGTAATTGAATCGAACTTTCAAATTTGATCAATTTAATCAATTAATTTGATTTAATTACATTTTTTACTCACCCCTAATAAAAATAGAGCTCGAGAGCAACACGTTGTGATAGGTATCTTGAGAGCAAGTTTATATTTGATGAATGATTGAGCAAATTGATTAAGTTAATTAATTTTAGTTTATATATAAATTTTTATAATTTTCTTCCAATCATCCAAATTGGAAAAAGATTATGTAAAAATTTATGATATTGTGTATGATTAGTGGTATTGTATTTATGTTTCTTACTATTTTTGAAATGGACTCAAACGGGAAGCTAGATCAGTTGAAGAAGTGTTGCTATTACAAAACTGTTTTACATTACATGGGTTATTTTATGTAAGTTTAAATTAATATTTATTTAAATATTAATTTAATATCATTTTCTATTTCATGTAAATATAAGTTAATAATTTTTATATGTATTAATTTCATATTTTTTATTAACTATAATCATTAATTCTTAAACAAGTTTAAGTTAATAATTTTTATAAGTATTAATTTAATATTTTTGTTTACTATAATTATCTATTCTTAACAAGAAAATTGATTATGATATGAATAAAATTGATCGTATAATAAAATTGATCTGATATAAAAAAATTTATCACTCTAGGTATTTTCATGATTTATTTTATTTCCATGTATAATTTAATTTAAAATAATTTTTTTAAAATATAATATTATTATCAATCAATATTTAGATGTAACTGGTCCACATGAACAAGAAAAAATATATAAAATTATATTCAAAAATAATTAAAGTTAAAATATAAATAACATTTCATATAAAGGTTGAAAAAAATATTCAAATTAAAATTATCTAGATTTCATTACATATCAAAGAAGAAAACTTTAATAGAACAATCATGAAAATTATTATTTTGTGATTTTATGGTCAAGAATTTGAATAGTAAAACCTCTATTAGAATGAGTAATCAATTTAAAATTGAACCGACAAAACCGATTTAACTAAAATTAATTTAATCAGTTTTTATTAAATTAATTTGATCGGTTCGATTTTGAATTACTCAATCCTAATTCGATTTCAAATATCAGTTTATAATCGAATTATAAGTTTTAAATTAGAAATCAAATTATTTAAAATAATTAATATTTTTTTTTTAAAAATAAATTTTTAAAATAACTGAATTAAACTTTCAAATTCGATCAATTTAATCAATTAATTTGATTTAACTGAATTCTTTACTCATCTCTTATAAAAATAGAAGAGCAACATAGTGTGATAGGTATCTTGAGAGCAAGTTTATATTGAATGAATAATTGAGCAAATTGATTAAGTTAATTAATTTTAATTTATATATAAATTTTTATAATTTTCTTCCAACCATCCAAATTGGAAGAAGATTATGAAAAAATTTATAATATTGTGTATGATTAGTGGTATTGTATTTATATTTTTTACTATTTTTGAAATGGACTCAAACGGAAGATCAGTTGTTGCTATTGCAAAACTGTTTTATGTAAGTTTAAATTAATATTTATTTAAATATTAATTTAATATCATTTTCTATTTCATGTAAATATAAGTTAATAATTTTTATATGTATTAATTTCATATTTTTTATTAACTATAATTATTAATTCTTAAACAGGTTTAAGTTAATAATTTGTATAAGTATTAATTTAATATTTTTGTTAACTATAATTATCTATTTTTAATAAGAAAATTTATCATGATATGAATAAAATTGATCGTATAATAAAATTGATCTGATACAAAATCTATTATCGCTCTAATTACTTTCATGACTTATATTATTTTCATGTATAATTTAATTTAAAATAATTTTTTAAAAATATAATATTACTATCAATTAATATTTAGATGTAACTGGTTTACATGAACAAGAAAAAAATATATTAAAATATATTCAAAAATAATTAAAGTTAAAAATATAAATGAACAATCATGAAAATTATTAATTTATGATTTTATGGTCAAGAATTTGAATAGTAAAATCTCTTACGATTAGGATGAGTAATCAATTTAAAATTTCACCGACAAAACCAATTTAACTAAAATTAATTTATTCAGTTTTTATTAAATTGATTTGATCGGTTCGATTTTGAATTACTGAATCCTAGATTCGACTTAAAATATCGGTTTATAATTGAATTATGAGTTTTAAATTAGAAATCGAACCAAATTATTTAAAATAATTAATATTTTTTAAAAAAATAAATTTTTATATTTTGAAAGCAAGTTTATATTGGATGAATAATTGAGCAAATTGATTAAGTTAATTAATTTTAGTTTATATATAAATTTTTATAATTTTCTTCCAACCATCCAAATTGGAAAAAGATTATGAAGATGTTTATGATATTGTGTATGATTAGTGGTATTGTATTTATGTTTCTTACTATTTTTGAAATTAACTTAAACATCAATTGAAGAAGTATTGCTATTGCAGAGCTGTTTTACATGGGTTATTTTATGTAAGTTTAAATTAATATTTATTTAAATATTAATTTAATATCATTTTCTATTTCATGTAAATATAAGTTAATAATTTTTATATGTATTAATTTCATATTTTTTATTAACTATAAT
>JBBUKS010000117.1:1428070-1438872 GCA_038050645.1 Hedychium gardnerianum
ATATATTTTATTAAAAGTAAATATTATAAAGAATAATGATTATTTATAATATTATGTATAAAAAATAGTAAAAAAAATTCAACTGCCTAGGCGGTTGAGGCGGTAGGAAATCATTGACCGCGGTAGGCAGGGATTGACCGCCCCGTCACTGCCTACCGCCATTTACAACACTAGTAATCGGTCAACCTAATGTTTGTTGTAGAAGAAATGCATAGGTATTGTAAACAATTTAGGCAGTTATGTAGATAATATAAGAGTTAGATGAAGATATAAGAATAAAAATCCATAAAATTGACCTCATATAGTGGGGACTACCATGGTTTTGACAATGATGAAGAGATAATTTTAAATAGATGCAAAAAGATACAATCAAAATCCATATGGAACACTGAAGTAGATTCAGTTGTTACTTATAATAATTCATATTGCTTCTTCTCACAATTAATTACAATAATAATAAAAAAAAATCTTCTCCAAATAAACACAGACAAATTCATGATAAGTCCTAGCTTGATTCAACATGTCTACTTCAGATATGGTTGAAATAAAAAATGCCTATGTTGTATGTGTATGATTTTTTTGTCGTGTTAGCTTTTGAGAGGACGATTCTTATTACTCTCTTATCCCCTTAACTAATGCCTAATCATCAAAAAAATTGTTTCGAGCCATGAAATTGGTCCTCGATCATAAAGAGGCACCTAGGTTTCGTATCAATCTATTGACCATGTGTTGAGCCTTAATGGAAGAAGAAAAAGAGGAGTGCCTCATCGAAACCCTTGGAACCTCCTCTTTGCTTGGAAGGCATATGAGATAAATGCTGAGAAAGTGTCTTCTTAGGTTATTTGGATGGTGTTTAAATGGAACAACCACAGGCTATGTTGTCAAAGGGGAGATGATAAAAAGTAAGCAAGAGATGGTTCTTTATCCAAAGTAATGCCTTGGAGCATCGTTCCAAAAAATTTCTTGCTGATGGCTATAGAGATTAGAAATGCAAAAAAGCTTATTATTCAATATTTAAACAGCCAAATCTCCTCTGGATGGTTATCATTGGTGTGCATGTGGACAAAATTTGCTTACCACAACAATGCAAGGAGGCATTTTTGAAATGGGAAAAAAACATCTTTAAACTCAAACTTTACTAGTGTTATGGAAAAACCTTGCTTGTTTCTTGGAATTAAGAAGTGTACAATTTCAAGGTGTTCTTATCCATTAATGGATTATTTGATTGCAAACAATTTGACACACTATTTTATTTGAGGTTTTATGTTCTCTTTCACTTAGTGTTATTCATATACCCATTTATGTGTACCTTAAACAATATTTTTTATCTGAGCAAGGGCATAGATCATAGAGGCCTGATTATGCTAACTAGCAGCTTGGCTCAGTAATTGAACCAGTAAGTAATCATCCCATTATGCTGCACAATTTGACAGATAGAATCAATAAATACTTGATTTTCTGTTGTCTAATCAACCACTAGACTAACTGTACTTATATGCATAGAAAAGACAAACATACATCCACATTACTTGAAACTTTACAAAGTCAAAAAGAATAACTTATTATTGAAGATAGATTTTGGCACGATTATGCAAGCAAGAACTAAATTAATATCCCCAATATCTGCAAAGTCACTAAGAAACAGTTTAATTTTCAAAATTCCATGTAACCATCTGAGCAGTCTAATTTAAGAAGTTGAGAAACAACAAATATTATTCATTCAAATATGACACACAAAGTTAAAATTCATCCATCAAATTCATTTAAGAATATGTGATTGTGTATGATCAAGTTTCATGCTCATACAGGGATGTCATCTCAGTGATTTTTTTTCATAAAGGTAAAAAGATTGGCAAGGAAGCAAAATACACTAAATATATATAAGAACTGGAAATGTGACTACCTATGCAAAAAACCACGGTAAAGACTTTGAAGGCATGAATTTTTTACTGGGTCTTCTTGTGTTTTGTTGATTGTTCTTGTACTCTACTTAACATGTTCCCATACTGCTTTAAGACCACATTATGTGCCACTTCAAGCTTTTGATCGACGTGATCTCGATACTTGTCATAAACAGCGGGAATCGTGATAGCCAAAAGAACTCCTGAAAAATAGGAAACTCTGATACTTTATCATAGCAAGAAAATTCACATGTTTTGGCATACAGAATAAGATTTCTAATTACTTACCGATGTAGACAAGTGTAATGAAGTTGAATAAAGATCCAATATAGGAGACAACCCACAGGGTCATTATGACCTTTGAAATGAAAAGCAGGAATGTCAGCATCAGCGCAGGAGAGTCAAGTAAGGAGCATATAAATAGAGCATGAACCAAGCAATCAACACCTGGAGTAAGACCTTCCTATCTCTGCCGATGGCTATGTCGTGTCCTATATCCAAGATCCGATTAAGCCACACCTGGACTCTCTTGGCACCCTTATTGACCATCTCATCGGAAACCTCGAGATTAGGAAGGGGCGGCAGAGGCCTACGAGTGCGAAGAACTTGCACAAGTCAGCAACTAACACAGATCGATTAGTAAACCATCCACAACAAACCTGTTGAGGAGCAAGGCAGACTTAGCCCAAAAGAAGAGGATGGCCACAAGGAGGAGGACGGCATTGGCCATGAATGACAAGAAGTTGTAGCCGGAACACTCGAAGAGGAACCACACAGTCGTAGCGACAGCAACCACGAAAACTGCCGCCTTCCTCCGCCTCCAAAGAAGCACATCGGCCACTGGGCGAAGAAAAAACATCGATCAGTCAGCAAAGGTTAGCATCGAGCGAGAAAAAGAGATGGGGATGGAAAACCTGCGCCGCCGCCGAGGGCAAGGTGTAGAGATCGCCGGATCTGGGCGGGCAGGGACGGGGAGGAGGCCGACGGAGGAGAATCGTGTTCCAGATCTGGCATCGCGGCCATCGTGTTGGAGCCTGGAGGGTTTTGGACTTTTTGGTATATACAAAAGGGCAAAAATAAAAAATAAAAAAGTGTTATTTTTATTTATATTTTCCATTCATGTGCTAGTCATTGAGAGTTAGACGTTAACATTTTGATATGAGTTAGAAATGGCTCAAATGCCTGGAAGGATGGTTTAACCTTGTTGCTACGATTTATAGAAATTTTGTCGGATTAATTATGATTTATAATTAGGAATGAGCAAATTTTTGATTAAATTTAATTAATCGATTGAATGGATCGAATTTAAAAGATGATTCGATTAATTTAATTTTTTTTTTTTTTAACATTGATTATATTAGTTTAATCGAGATTTCGATTTTAAAAATTAAAATTTGATTAAACCGATTAAACTGATATTACAAGTTAAATCATATTAAATCGGAATCAAATCAAATTAAATTGAACTAAATCGAAACTAAATAAAATCAAAAAATTCAATTATTTCGGTTGAAAACTGAATTAACCGATGTTTTATCGATTTGGACGGTTTGATCTTTTTAGAAAGTTCGGTCAATTCGATTGATTCGAAAAAAATTCTATCGATTCAATTTTTGATTTAATGGATTCGATCGATTCAATTTAAACTGATTGCTCGGCCCTATTTATAATTGAATTTCATTAGGTATATCCTAAATAAAAATTTTATTTTAAATTTTATATTTTATTTTAAAAAAAAATCTACAGCAATTACTAAATATTATTCTCATTATTAATACAGATAATATTAAAAAATTATAAAGAAGTGAAAAATAATAATAAATAAATTATAAGAAAATTGATGTATTATATAATAAAAATAAATATCTAAATTTAAATAAAATAATTTTTCATTTTAAATTTTATTTAAAAAAATCGATATGAATATGCTAATTGTAACGAATTATGAAGGGACAGGAACCTACTGAACTCACGCTTTAGTTTAAGCATTTCACCTTAAAAAATGAATCAGGTAAGGAGATGAAAAAGCTATAGGTGATCACAGGATTCATTAAAGCAATCATAAAGAGCAGAGTAAATATACCATCTAACACACGACCTCTTTCTTCAGTTCCGGGGCATGAACGAATTCCAAAACGCTGGGAGAGTGATCACAACAAAACCTCAGAGATCCCATTTCCAAATTAAGAGAAGGGAATGCCAGCTTCAATAGCTGAGAGATTAGTTGCATTTAAGCCAGACATCACATCACGTGACATTACCGTTGTCTCAAGGAAATTCGGAAATTTACGGAGGAGCGCACGTAAATTTGAAAATTTATATCATAATTATAATTATCAGAGAACATATTAATTTTCTCATTTTACCCCTTTACTAAATTTTATCTTCTTTTTCCTCTCTTATATACATGAATCTCTCTTCGTTATCTTCTCTTTTTTTGTCTCTCTTTTATGTACATATAATAATTATTATGATAATAATTTTTAAAATTTAATATCATAGAATTTACACTTTGGTCTGATTTAATTCAGATTTAGTTCAACATAGATTTGATTTTTCAAAAATCATGACTACATTTTAATTTATTTTTTGCATAATATTATAAATAATGGATCGTTGAACTCCTTATAATCTTAGAAATTCACACAATTTGAAATAAATTCAATCAGCTTAAACCCACTGATGGACCTATATAAGTTCGATTATATTTATTTTAAGTTTTGTGAATTTTTGAAGTTATAAGGAGTTCAATGATGTCCTCCATTATTTATTTGATTTTTCCGGAGGTGTTATAATGTTATGCTAATTTTCAGCTAAAATATGTCCATGGTCTATAGGAAATCAAGCACACGTTAGGCCTGATTTAAATCAAATCATATTCGGAGGATATGAATCAGTACTACCATGGGACTTGATCTAATTCAGATCGTACCCAATATGAACTTAATTTTTCGAAGACTAGAATTGCATTCTGACTTCTTTTTTTATAGCATTGTAATACTTCCGAAGATTATAAAATAAATAATGAAGGACATCATTAATTTCTTTAGAAATTCACGGAATTTGAAATGAATTTAATTAGATATATCTAAGTTCATTAGTAAATTTCAGCTAAAACTCATAAATAAATTTAGACAAATCTAATTGAACCTATTTTAAGTTATATAAGTTTCTAAAGTTATAAGAAGTTTAACGGTATCATGTATTATTTATTTCGATCTCTTCGAAGATATAATAATATTATATTAATTTTCAGTTAGAATATGAATTTGATGTTCGAGAAATTAAATTCACATTGGACCTTATTTGAATTAGATGAAGTTCATTATAGTATATATTAATTTTATTTAATATAATTAAGTTATGATATTAATTTTTAAAAATAAATATTATAATAATTATTATAGACATGAAAGAAAAAAATTGAAAGAGAAGCGAGAAAGAAAAATGGAAGATTTAACACATGGATAAAATAGAAAGGGCCAGAAAACATCAATGCGCCTTAGCATCGCAAGCTGCGAGGGATGTCAATCAATGAATGAATAATAATTAAATATTATTCTATGGGCAGCGTGAGCATACCCCTGAAGAACACTGCCATCGATGACAATAAATGATCTACTTTTATAAGCGCAGCTCATCCACTCGCTCAATCAATTCCTCAACTTCCCCAATTGACAGCCCATATTTATTTAATGATCACCAGCCAAAACGGAAGCAATCTAAAGCCACCATCTCTCCATCGCCGGACCATCCTTCCTTTTTGTCACCGACCGGCAGCGGGGCGACTATGGGGATTCCTTTCCTCCTACTCCTCCTCCTCCTCTGTCTCCCCTGTCCCGCCGTCGCCTCCGCCCGCATCCCCGCCGTCATCGTCTTCGGCGACTCCACCGTCGACACCGGGAACAACAACCAGATCAGCACCGTCTTGAAGAGCAACTTCCGGCCGTACGGCCGCGACTTCGCAGGCGGCCGACCCACCGGGCGCTTCTGCAACGGCCGACTCGCTCCCGACTTCATCTCCGAGGCCCTCGGCCTGCCGGCCCTCGTCCCGGCCTACCTCGACCCTGAATACTCCATCAAGGACTTCGCCAGGGGCGTCTGCTTCGCCTCCGCCGGCACCGGCCTTGACAATGCGACCTCCGACGTGCTTGTAAGTCTCCTTGCCATCAGCAAGACAATTTAAAATCGAATTTACCAATTAATTAATTAATCACTAATTCTGACTCATTTGTTTGTTTCCGTTGCAATTTAGTCCGTGATTCCCTTATGGAAGGAGGTGGAGTACTTCAAGGAGTACCATCGGCGGCTCCGGCGATACGCCGGGCAGGCGCAGGCGAAGCACATCGTCCACGAGGCGGTGTACATCGTCAGCATCGGCACCAACGACTTCTTGGAGAATTACTTCCTGCTCGTGACCGGCCGGTACCGGCAGTTCACGGTGGAGGAGTACGAGGACTTCCTGATCCACCGGGCGGAGGAGTTCTTGCGGGCGATCTACCGCCTAGGGGCACGCAAGATTTCCTTCACCAGCCTCGGCGCCATCGGCTGCCTGCCGCTCGAGCGGACCACCAACGCGTTCGCCGGCGGCGGCTGCAACGAGCAGTACAACAAGGCGGCGAGGGACTTCAACGTCAAGCTTCAGGCGTTGATCCGGCGGCTGTGCGCGACGCTACCGGGGTTCCGCCTGAGGTACGCGCCGGTCTACGACGGCTTGCTCCGCATCATCGCGAATCCCTCCTCCTACGGTAACGTATTTACCCAAAATTGTTATACTAATCTATTTCATCTTCAAAAACAAAAGGACAATTGAAATTCCAAAACGATTCTTTTCTCTCGTTGTGGCAAAACAGGTGAAACATTCGCCCAGGCGCTCCAGTTAGTCCGATTTGATTCCTAAATTTTATTATGATAATATCTTATGTACTAGCCAATCCGTGAGGATCAATTTGAATTAGGCCATAGAGATATTAAATATATGATTAGGCATGTGATGTGAATTAGGCCATAGAGATATTAAAATACTAAATAAAAATATATGATTTAATAATTTTTAATATAATATATTAGGGGTTAAAATAAATTCATGATCATGCATGTTGATGTAGGGATCGAGAACGTGAATATGGGGTGTTGCGCTACAGGGATGTTTGAAATGGGGTACCTGTGCAACCAGTGGAATGATTTAACTTGCCCCGATGCAAACAAGTACATCTTTTGGGACGCATTCCACCCCACCGAGAAGATAAACCGGATCATGGCAGAGCAAACCCTCGAGACCAGTTTGGCTGAGTTCATTTGATATCAATGGTTCTAACTTCAATTCAATTTAGATTGTTAAGTCTTTTTTTTCTTTTTTTTTATCATTTGATATGCAAAGGTTTAATTGTGGATGGCAAATAAAGTGTATGTTTACTATGCATGCATAAAAAAAGGAGAAGAATAGTCTGTCCCTTGACGAGAGAGTTGTGTGAGAGGTGAGCAGCTCCAAGAGGTGGCTTCATGTATATTTAAGAAGACATTTTTGGCTTTCCTTGGTAGAGCAACAATCTATGGAAAGAAACAATGATGATAATAAATGTTCACATAGAGCTAAATCTAGCAAATAGTTTCTTCAATAGTCATTTCTCATACTCTTTATCGTAGCCTTCTTCAACTAATATGGCTTTACGTCTAAAAATAGAGTACATTCAATAGATGTGTATATTAAAAAAGAAGAGTTGCAATGTAACAAAAGAAGTTTCATAACCTTGGATTGAATGCTATAGGCAACTGAGTTCTTGTGAGATATTTTGGTGAAGGCGACAATTTACTATACAAAAGAATCATCAATTTAAGTGTTGTTGAGGTCACTAACATGCGTCAACAATGGTTGAAGTGAAGATGGACTATTTTCTTCAAAAAAGATATTATAAAGGTATATTTAATGATTGATTTTTTCCCCTAGAGTTAAGGCATTGGAGAAAGGAGTTTATTCTCAAATAGGTGATAATCACAAAAGATACGTAGGTGACCTATTTTTGGATTATATCATGATACCTTTTGTTGGCATAATTAGAAAGGACATATATTTAATCAAAATTAATTTAAGTTCTGGGATAATGGTTAGGTTTTTTATTAAATAATTAAAAGATTTAAAGTTCGTATCTCAGTTGCGACAAAGAATACTGATCATTTGGATGAACTTTCATTATTTATCCTGATAATCGATGAAAAACTTTTGTTGAACCGAATCGATCATCATTCTAGATTCAACGTTATCCGACTTAATTAATTATTCCTAGTAGAAAGGACACACATAAATAAAAACTAAAAACGTATTAACCAAAAGGCACCTCTAAAGTTTAGATTGTCTAAAAGACGCATCTTATTTTTTATTTTATTCTTTTGAGAAAATTGATTTTTTTCTTTTCTTTCTTCTCTCTCATTTATATGCAATTCCTCTCTCCTATATGCAATAATTATTATAGTGTTGATTTTAAAAACCAGCACCGTATATTTATTACACCAGCACCATTATGCTGTGGTACTGGTTTTTAGAGACCAACACCAAGATGCATAGTTAGTGTGTTAAACTGTATATTTTTTTAAAAATAATGATAAATAAGAATATATTTGAACTCCAAAAAATTATAAAAATATAGGTCCATCAATGAGTTTTGACTGAAACTATTAATGGACCTAGACAACTCTAATTGGATCCATTTTAAATCTTATAAATTTTTATAATTCTCTTGAGTCCAAATATGTCCTTATTTATTATTATTTTTTAAAAAAATATATATATATAATTTAACACACTAACTATGCACGTGCTGGTCTTTACTTGGTGTTGGTCTTTAAAGACCAACACTACAACTAAAGACCAGTACCACAACATAGTTGGTGTGTTAAACTATATATTTTTTTAAAAAATAATAATAAATAAGGACATATTTGGATTTCAGAGAACTATAGAAATTTATAGGAATTGGAATGGATCCAATCAGAGCTCTCTAGGTCTATCAATGAATTTTGACTGAAACTCATTGACAGACCTAGACAACTCTGATTGGATTCATTCCAATTTCTAAAAATTTCTATAGTTCTCTCGAGTCCAAATATACTCTTATGTATTATTATTTTTAAAAATATATAATTTAACATACCAACTATGCACATTAGTGCTGATTTTTAAAGACCAACACCACAACATAGTTAGTGTGTTAAACTGTGTATTTTTTAAAAAATAATAATAAATAAGGGCATATTTGGATTCCAGAGAACTGTAGAAATCTATAGGAATTGGAATGAATCCAATCAGAGTTTTCTAGGTTCATCAATGAATTTCAGTCAAAACTCATTGATGAATCTAGACAACTTTGATTGGATCTATTTTAATTTCTATACATTTCTACAATTCTCTGGAATCCAAATATGTCCTTATTTATTATCATTTTTAAAAAAATAAATAGTTTAACACACCAATTATGCTATAGTGTTGGTCTGTAAAGACCAGCACCAAGGTCCAACACCAAGGTGTTGGTTGGTGCTGATCTTTAAAGACCAGCACTAAGGCCTTGGTGATGTGCTGCTGGTCTTTAAAGAATAGCACCAAGGTGCATAGTTGGTATTTAAAACTATATATTTTTTAAAAAATAATAATAAATAAGAGTATATTTGAACTCTAGTTAACTGTAGAAATCTATAGGATTTGGAATTGATCCAATCATAGTTGTCTAGGTCCATCAATGAATTTCAGTTAAAATCCATTAATTGATCTAGAAAACTCTGATTGGATTCATTTCAATTCTTATAGATTTCTACAGTTCTCTAAAGTCCAAATATGTCCTTATTTATTATTATTTTTTTAAAATATATATAATTTAACACCTCAACTATGCACCTTGGTGCTGGTCTTTAAAGACCAACACCAATCAACACCTTGGTGATGGTCTTTAGAAACCAGCACCATAGCATAACGGCACTGGTGTAATAAATCGGTGGTACTGATTTTTAAAAATCAGCATCACAATAGTTGTTGCATGTAGGAGAGAGAGATTGTATGTAAATGAGAGAGGAAAATGAAGAAAAAATCAACTTTATTAGAAGGATAAAATGGTAAATAGATGCACCTTTTGGGCAATCTGAACTTCGAAGGCACCTTTTGGTCAATATAAAATATTAGGTACGTCCTTTGAGAAATTATCGAACGTGTTTTGTTCTCAGAACATCTATATTGATATTAATGTATGATTGTTATAATATTCAAATGATGTTACAATCAATATGGGTGAGTGTTATAACACCTGCACACATCAGCGTTCAATTCTTTGAACACAATTAATGAACAAAATTCAAAAAAAAAAATCATTCAGACACATGTGTGCATCATTTTGGGCCAACAAAACCCACAAATAATGAGTGGACAGGAGAACTCACAAATAATATTAAAATGAATGTGTATGTTAATAAAAGGGAGATATTAATACAATAAATATGTGGCGTGTGAGTCTTATAATTTTTGAAGATGTGATATATATTAACGTTCAAATTAATATGAATGCCCTTACTACAGAGCAAGAACAAATCAAATGCACGTTGAGCTCTTTGGTGTATAATTTATGCAATCGAGTATTCGTGTTTAGCATGGATAAAGGAAATCTATAGGTACTAGTGAGAATGACTTCTCTATTGATAGTGGACAACGTGTGTAGTTGATGCACATATTGTCGTGGGAGTGGGCATACAGTGCTCACTTTTTCCAACGTGGGAGTGACATACAATGCACACTCTTTCCAATGTTTTCTTATTTAAAGCGTTCAAGTCATTCAAGCAAATGGATTTTTTTTAGTAGAGAGGGGAGATAAGTTCTTATCAAGTGAAGAGCATCAAAGAGAGAGGGATTGACTCGTGGAATCT
>JBBUKS010000117.1:1450376-1460779 GCA_038050645.1 Hedychium gardnerianum
CAGGACCAACACGGAGGAGGTAAATCACGGGGACTAGTCTAGCCAGCCCGAACAGTGACTAGTGCATAAGGGGGGCAAGAACCTAACTACTAGCCAGGATTTAACCTCTATATTTCATCGTGGCAACACCTCATTGTGACACTTTCTCGTTACAATGCATCAACGCCTGTGATTTATCAAACTTTCAACGTGATCGGTAATTGGTAAAATTTTACATTTCTTCGCTATAACACCCACAATTTCTAAAATATAAATAATTTTTTTAATATATTTTTGGTTAAACTAAATTTTAATAGAATTATTTTTTTTAGAGATTATGTGCATAAAAGACTATTTAATATTTGAGCATTATAGATGCAAAATTTCTATTACAATATTGTAATTGAAACATTTCATCCATTATAATTTTCTTTAACATTGTGATAAAAGGTGAAACGTTCATCCAGCATCTCCGTCAATTCATTCCAGAATCAACACGGAGGAAGTAAATTACGAGGACTAATTTAGCTAGTCCGAACAGTGACCATTATATGAGAAAGGACAGAAACCTAACAAACTGTGTTAGGTAAATTTTTTATTATGACTGACCCCACCGCAGAGCGGTCCCATACTCCAGAAACCCCCGAAAGAATTTTTTAGAGAGACACAATACTATACTATTACTAAAAGGGTTTGAACATGGATGCCATACAATATTATAATTTATAATATGTTGCTAAAAAAATTCGAATTCGATATTTCAGATAATAAATATGTCCATACTTATCACTTGAGTAGGATACATTGACAATTTTCTCAAACATGATCCGAGAATCATATTTTTAGATCCTGGGATGAATTGATGAGGACGTTGAGACGAACGTTTCGTTTTTTACCATAATTGAGAATCATATTTCTAAATTAAAGTCATTTGAATTTTGAAAGGGACATTTCTTTTAAAGGGAGGTCGGTAATCTTGCCCTGTCGCTCATCAGCAGGCCTACTACAACCATCATGTGTCCATGCGGCCACCCCATACGAGATGTCGGAAGGTTCCATCACTTTCAACTTGAGTTAAGACCGATGGGAAAAAGTTTTGGCGTTTTCCCGTACGACTCATTTAAAATTTCAAAAGTATAACACACTTTACTTTTTTTATTATTAAAAAACACATTTAATTTCAAATACTTTTCCCCACGCCAAGCTGTAATATCAATTTATTTTTGGACATTTTCCTAAAGGACACATTTGAATTTTAAAACTTTTCAAAAGACACACCGTAATTTTATATTTTTCAAGAGGCACTTTTTATCCCAATTTTTTTTTCTTATTAAAAAATTTGTGGTCGCTAGTCCAAGCGACTGCACGACCAAGCAGCCGCCTGAGTAGGCGATCACATGCAGTCAAGTCACCGTGACAAAAAACGTGCTCCCGTCAATTCGTTCCAGGATCAATACGGAGGAGATAAATCACGGAGACTAATTTAACTAATCCGAACAATGACTAGTGCATAAGGGAGGATAGAAACCTGACTACTAGTCAGGATTTGATCCCTAAATTTCATTATGATAACACCTCATGCAGCCAAGTCACATGCGGTCAGGAGGTTGCGCGATCATCCAATAAGCTCCTAGATGACTAGGAGGTCGTGGCTGTATGGGCTCGACCATATCGCCCGCTGGAAGGCTAGGTGAGATGTCGTGTAGCCAATCGATCGCCCAAGTCCCAACATTAGATGGCTAGGCAGTCACGGCCAAGTGACCGCCGAGTGATTACACCCAGCCAACGGCGATTTTTTTGTATATATTCTTTAAATTTTTAATAAGAGAGGTATTCTGGAAAAAAAAATATATATCCTTTAAAAAAAGATAAGGATATAATTCGCTCTACGAGAAATTTTAAAACTCAAGTGCATCCTTTAAAAAAATACCATTCATTTTGCCCTTTGAATCATTTTTTTCTAAACATCCGAATCATAAAAATAAAATTAAACTTTTAAAATCAACATCATAATATTCTATTTTTTCAAAAAACAAAATCCATATATACAATATATGAAAGTTTAAAATTGACACAAAGTAAACACCTTTAACCCATCTAAAAAAGCCCCATAAGACCAATGTAAATTCCATGACCAAAAAAAGCCCCTATAAAATTATATCAAACCAAGCCTCTGATCAACTAATGGTTTAAATTAGTAAGTTATCTCTAGGAGCCTTAGGAAAAAATTTATACATTCAATGAAGTCAACCCTCTCATAAAAGGGGGACTCTGACATTACAAAGAGAATGTATAGTAAATTTCCTAAGGGCATCACCAATCCAATACAGAAGAGGAGGTTTTTTGTGGCCCTATATATATATATATATATATAAAAGAGATTAAAAAACGGGTTCGAACTTTCGAATCCCGCTCTTTACTTTTCGTTGACACATCAGCAAAAAGAAAATTACGAAGCTCACAAAAAAACTCCCATTGGAGATGCCCCAAGGCTTGATTTGATACAATTTCATAGGGACATTTCTTGGTCATGGAATTTAAATTGACCGTATGAGGGTATTTTAGTTGTGTTAAAGGTGTTTACTTTGTGTACTAAAGGTGTCAATTTTAAACTTCCATATATCCCTACACCCCAATATCTTCCACTAAACTTTCGAAGATTATATTTTTCATTAAATTTATTTTTCATTTTTTTAATCATCTGCCATAATAAATTTCAACTACAATTTATTCCATATAGATTGCACAATTGACAAAAGTCTTCATCAAATCAAACACTAGTAAAACAGAAAAGCAGTTCCTTAAGCAACAAAAATCAAACGAAAAGGATCAACAATTCAATGTGAAGACTGAAAGAACAAAACCGTCGGTAAGATCAGAGGACAGCATCCCTATTTTCCAATTGAACATTCTTCAGTTGTGCAAATTAATAAATACCTGCAACCACTCATCCATATGCGATCTCTTTGTTTTCTGGAGAGAGAAAAAAAAAGGCACATAAGGTACCAGAATGAGCATATTTAGAGAAAGTTATGATGAAACCTGGAAATTGCACTCCCTAAATGAGTTTTAATGTTAAAAGCATAAACGGATCACAGGAAATAAGAACATCAAAGTATCTATCATAGAGGGACAGAAGGTTCTCTTCTGGATATACCTCTTTGACAAAGAAATTGCAATTCATTTTCCTTTATAAACTGGTTATGTCTTTGTACCTAATATCAGGCCTCAACTCATTTTGTGGAAAACATGTTTGCAAATAGCAAAGAAAGAAGTAATTGATCAGGAATACAATTGCAAGTCTTCTTGCCCCTGGATCTGATAGACCTACTGATCTTGTATTCTTGTTATGAACATGAGTTAGACTACTGTTAAGAGGATACTGCAGAAAGCAAACTTTTCTAGCACACTCTTTCAGGATTAGTATGTAACCTGTCTTCAAAAATGGGTCTAGACCAGCCAGTTTAGCCACTTAAATTTGAATGGAGGTTAATCCGATCTAGTTGGATTAATAAATGCACTCCAATTGAACAGAACTTTAGGCCTGTGCAGCGCGAAAATCACAACTGGGGTGACCAGTTCAACCACCTTGGTCCAGGTTTGGAAACACTAAGTAAAAAATGAAAATTTTAGAAGAGCAATTTGAAAGACTTATTCATGTAGGTTTACATTAAAGGTCGGCTTTTAATCATTATCTTTTCAGGAGAAGAACACTTTCATCGATGGTCAATTTGACCTCCTCTTCCATTCTAATTGATACCTTACGATAATGATCCCCTTCTAACACAGTATGTCCAGTTTATATGAACCAGCTTCAGCCAAATTACTTGCAAACTATAATTGGCACGCCCCCACACACAAACCGCAATCCACAAGATCCAATAACCCATTAAAGTCATGGACCACAATCCTATGCAAAGTCAATGGTGTTATGAGTTTAATTTTTGGTATTAAACCCCAACCTCTACTATACTGGTTTACTTTCTTCTATATTTTACTATTCTATTCCTTCCATGGAACCATGGTGACTTAAGCATCGAAGGGACCAAACTTCACTGGATAACTCCGGTGCTCTCTGACACGTGTTAATCTATACAGGTCTAGCCACATCACGAGAGAAAGCTTCATCATGAAAGTCTAGCGAGGTGGCAATTTTCCACCACAACACTAATCAATATAGATGGTCTCAATATTGATCTTGCATGTTACAAATTTTGGTCTTGTAAAATCTTAGACTTGTGATCTTGATGCAACTAAATGCAGGTTAAGGTAGGCTCACTCCAGCATTCCTACCTTGTGAGAAATGTCAAAAACTACATACTTAGACCTTTGTTTCCCAAATGTATTGTTCTAACTTTCAATTGATGCCTTCTATCAAATAATGGTTCCATGGAGCTCGTTGCTTCTTCCTACCACCTTTTTTATTTGGTTTCTTCTAAAATATTCTTCTCATAATGAGCCAAGTTTTTTGCTTACCTTCGACCATGGGCAATGTTGAATGACATTCACCATTAACCCAGTAAATGCAGTCATGCCTCTTTTTCCCTTCATTTTCCTGCGCTAGGTTTGAAATTAGAATTGGACCGAGGAAGAAATGCAGAGGGTATTTGCTAAAGAAAAGAAATGTACAGAAGAAATATAGGCCAATGGTATTATCAGATCATTACAAATGCATCCAAAGAAACATCCCCATTATGTGGGTACTAGGAGGTGGATTTTCTTTTATGTTCTTCATTTCTAATTTATACATTCATCAGCTCTATTTTCATAATGGTTTAATGAAAATTGGAGGACCCTTTTTGGGTTATTTGTTGCGGTATTTGTATCTGTCGTCCATTTCATGCAGTTCTAGGCCATCTACCTTTGACTGTCTTGAGGCAAACATTTACTCCTAAACTTTGAACCTTGCAAATGAAGACTTGGCTACCATCTATGATTTGTCCTGGTCACTTGATACTCAAAAGAGCAACCTACAATGAAGTGTAGTGCAAATTTCTCTCATAACATTAATTATACCTAGTCACTTAATTTTCACAAATTCCATAAAATTTTATGATGGCATTTGGTACATTATTAGGTAACTTTGTAGGACATCTGGAATACCATGCAGATAGGATATCACGAGAAAATGAATAGTTTGGTTGAACAAAAACACAGACATACAACAATGCTATGAAATTACAGAAATTCTTGCATCGTCATGTTTGGTATAACAAAAGTTTATTAGGAATGATGATTCAATTTTCCTAACTAACCCTGTGAACTAATAATACCGAACACACATATAACATAGCACATAATGAACAAAATTAATGCATAACAATTTAAAACATCAAACGAATTAAAGCTTCAAAGGTTCAACATAGTTGTTGTGAAGCATACCTATAGCCTTATGGCAGTTCTGCCATTTCCTATATCATCATCACAGTAGTGATCCTTACTCTGGAGAACGGGGAAAAAACACATTTGATTAAACACCAACGTCCAAACTAGTTTCCACATTAGAGGGCACAACCAACTTATGTGACAAGATATGACGAGCATCAAGTAAAAAAATGGAAGAGATTTTACTTAATCAGAAGTCAAAGAATGGCATGGCTGCACATCCAGTTCAAGAATAAGATTGCATACACTCTTCCTATAATTATGACTAAACATCAAGATTTCCATATTCATCTCTAAAGTAATACAATTCTATCTGATTCAAGTACTTGAATCGATAATCATTAACAATATGGCAAATTGATGATGATGCATGTCAATGCCATAGAAGCACTTGTGTCTCATATCCTGATATATGAAAGATTATCTGGCAAGAACACCAGATAAAACAAGATCTGGTCTAAGCTTTGGCTCAGTTAACCCAATCAAATTTTGTATTTGCTTCAAGAAACTTGGCAGTAAATACTCCTCTCTTTCTTGTTATGAGATAATCTCAAAAGGAATCCATCAAGAATTTATCAAAGAATATGTGTCATGAGATTGGATTCCTTAACCACGCAGGGGAGTGTTTCTTAACTGATCAAGTTCCAATCCAAAGTGAATAGCCAGATCCCTCCTCCCTCCATCAAGGAGAGTGTCTTTTACCTTAATATACAACCGGCCAGGAGGCCTGATTCCCCTATCCAGCATCTCTTGGAAGTACCTGCAAGCATCATCTAACCTATTCATGGAGCAGAATCCATTGATCATTGTCGAAAACATGTGCATACAAGGAGGTATTCCTTTTTCATTCATTTGATTCCATACTTTAATCGCCATGTCAATTCTTTCAACAGTACAAAACATGTTCAGCATCATTGAGTATGTGTTTAGTTGGGGCTCACAACCAAATTTTTTTTCCATACTATGAAAATTTGCATAAGCCTCTTCTATCTTTTCAGCTTTGATAAGATGATGAAGCACGATTTCAAGGGTCCGAGCATTTGGACCAATACCACACTCCTTCATCTCTACAATCATTCTGAAAGCATCCTCAAACTTCAGGACCCAGCAATAGGAACCCACAACAGCATTGTAAGTTGGTACCTCAGGGGGAAACCCATTAGCTTTAGAAAGGTCAAAATACTTAAGGGCTTCATCCAATCTCTTCTTTGAACCGAGTCCATTAATGAGAGAACAATAGATGTGAGGGCTTGGCTTGCAATTGTTTGCTTCCATCTCATGAAAGATCTTTATAGCATCATCACACATTCCAGACTTGCAAAAAGCATTTATTATTATGCCATAAGTCACAACATCAGGTACAATGCCCTCATCCAACATTTTTTGATATGCTACTCTTAAGCTGGCCAAATCACGAACATGGCCCCAACCTTCCAAAAGAATGGTGTAGGTCTTAAGATCAGGTATAAACTTCTTTGTTCTTTTCATTTCATTACAAATCTCCTGAGCCTTTTTAACATTTTTAGACTTGCTAATTGAATCTATTAAACTGTTATAATCAGATAATTCTGCTTTCAATCCAAACAATGACATCTTTTCAAATGACTCGACTGCTTCCTTCAACTTCTTAGCTCTGACATATCGCCTGATTATCAATGTGAATGTTTCTCTTTTCAGCAAACCTCTACGCATCATAATATCCACCAAGTTCCATATCAACCTAAACTGCTTGATCTTTCCAAGCGCTTCAATTAGGTGGTGGAAGATTTCTGAAGTATACACGAAACCTTTCTGCTTCTCAGCCCAACTAAAGAAATAGTGTGTAATCATCCCTGCATTACTAAGTTTCTTCAACACTTCGGCTACCAAAGTTGGAGAGACACTTATTCCAGCTTCATCTAGACTAGAATTTATGTTCAAATTTGGCTGGTTGGATAGTTTGGATAGTATCTTACAAATTCTTTCAGCTTCCTCACAGATTTTGGCACAAGAATTTGGAATCTCACAGTCAGTAACGGGCTCGACAACAAATTTCGTTTCCAGTGAATTGTGATCAAATGACTTCGACCCATCCGCTACAAATTGTCGGCCATGTACTTGACATATCTCCTTCTTTGCAGGATTTACCTGTGTGCTCTCTGCTGAGTCACACGAACTGTGAATATGTTTACCAAAAATAACTGCAATATCATGATGACCAGCTGCAGAGCGATAAGATATAAAATTTCTCGGTTTTGCTACTTTTGCCAGTGACCGATATAGGTAAATCAAAATCATCTGTAATATGAGTGCAAAGAATCATGCAGGATTAGAAAAGATATTCAATCATTCCAGTTGAGGAGAAGAAGAAAAAAAAAACTCTTTTATGAAAAAGTGATCAGTACGAGAGAAGAACCTTCAAACGAAATCAAGACAGAAGACTAACAGGATGATTTCCGCTGGAAATGGCGAGTACAGAGCAAGGAGACTAGAAGGCCAGTAAAATTATGCTGCGGCGACGGGGACAGCGAGAGAGGAGGGCAGTCGGCGCCGCTGCCACTCGCCGGCGGTAGCAATGGAAGGGAAATGGTTAGGGCTCGAATCGTCCGCGATTGAGCCGATGGGCTGCGCAATCGTAGCCCAAGCCCTTGTACACACAAATACATAGCGGTGCAGAAATTTTATTTTAGACCTCGAATTTTACCCATTTTTCAAATATTTTTAAGTATAAATATCCCCTGTAATATTTGGATAAAATTTATATGAAATCCTTTTATACTTTTCTGTAAGTTTACACATGCAATATTAGATATTAATCTAGACGCAATTTAATTAGTTTGTTCGATCATAATATTTATTAAGAAAATAAAATTATGGCACTTTATAAAATTGTGCTAGGACACTTATTTATTTATCATGTTTTTTTTTACATCAAATATTTAAATTTTTGACTCGATTAATTTTAGGACGATGACTTATTTACCATATTTAATGTGATGTTATATGACAAAAAAAAAAACAATCAAATTATAGCATGTCTACCAAATTATCACACCTATTGCATTAAACCGTGAGACACCTATTAACCAAATGCTTGCATTCATCTTTAATTATTATAAACAGCTTATATGTACTTGAGTATAATTAATTAGGACGACGACGACATCCCTTTGTTGAGGGATAGGGATTGAGAAATGTTTTTGCGCGGCCACTAAGTTTCACACTTGATTCGATCCACAAACGCATCACAAAACAAAAGTCACAAGTCAATAATAAAATTCTCAACTTTTATTATTCATAACAATAATAATAAAAGATTACAAAGTGGAATATTATAAATTCCCTTACATTTTACCAACTATGATAAATCAGAAATTCAAATTGAAAACTACATGAGTAGGTCACCTCCTTTGTAAATCGAATCCCAGTCCTCTACAACTTTTTTTCATACACTTATCTGAGACGTCCACATCACTTTACTATTTTGACATCATGTCAAAAACCAACCTCTTGTGCTTGGTTTAAGTCCAGCACTACGAACTTAAGCGAAATAGTCTTTTACTACTCCATCAATCGTGTTGTATTGCATGTGCCTATCCCATGTCATCGCTCACATTTCTTGCAAATTTGCTTGGACCCATCACGTCCAATCCTCTCATTTATTTGCTACAATCCAAGTCCACCTCCTACTCAGACTTGTGTTTGGATAGTCTCATGTGCTACCACAATTCTTGTCACTATTTGACATGCCTTGCGCACATGTCCAATAGGTTGGATCAAAGGAGCAGCGCTCTAATCCTTATGTCTAGCCTTGCTATCAAGTGTAAGGGTCTAACAATAGAATTGCAAATGAGTCAAATTTCATGTTGTTTAAGCTTATTTAATAAGATAATAAATCAAATAAATTGAGTTTAAAATAAATTAAGTCATTAAAATGATTGTTTAAGTTTGGTTTGATTTTTTTATGAGTTTTAATTTGATCTTGATTCTTTTAAATATTACAGAGCTCTCAATAAACTTGTTTGATTATTTAAATTTTTTATATTTTTAATATTTGTGATTAGTTAGTGAGCTTGATATTACAAATCTATTTGTTTATTTTGAAAATTTGTTTATCTATTTATAAGTTTAGTTAAAATTTTATTGATGAACATAATTTAAAAAATTTGTTTATATACAATTCATGAATATTATTTGTGATATTTATTTATGAAAATTAACGAATTAATATGATTGTATTCAAATTTATTTAATTAATTTAATAACTTATTTAAATTTATTTATTTATTTAATCTAATATATATTAAATGAATATTGACAAACTCTTACTTAAATCGAATATCAAATTTGCTCATCAAAAGTTGATTGTCTTACAATCCTAAAGATGAGCCAATCTCTTCGCAATCTGACCACCATTGAACTAGATCCAATATTTAATTGGAGATTGTCGAGCATTCTTATTCTAAGATGGTCGGACATAATAAATTTATAGGTTTTACATTGTTGAATTTAAATTCTGATTTATCGAGATGGATTGGATTTACTGTTGACCTACCAAGCAGTCCGAGTGATCAAACTACTGAGTGACCTGAGTGAATTGAGCTACTGAGTAGCCCGAGTGATCCGAGTGGGTTGAGTTGTTGAGTGGACCAAGCTGCTGAGTGGGTTGAGCTAGCGAGTGAAAGTGGGCCTAGTTGTTGAGTGGGTCGAGTTGTCAAGTAGACCTAGTGGGTTGAGTAACCTAAGTGGCAAGAGTAGGCCGAACTGCTGAATGACCTAGTGGGCTGAGCTACCGAGTGGGTCGAGCTGCAGGATGACCCAAGTTGCCTAGTGGCTCTAGTAGTTCGAGTTGCCAAGTTGCCCGAGCGAATCGAGTAGCCCGAGTAGTCCGAGCGACAAGAGGTTGAGCGGGGGGAGGCTGAGCTACTGAGCTAGAAGCCTAAGCAAGGAGTTGTCGAGTGGGAGATTGAGCAGAGAGCTTTGAAACTATCAAGTCAGGAGGTCGAGTAGTGTCTGAGAGGCTAGGCAAGGAAGTGTCAAGCAAGAAAGTGTGTTGAGTA
>JBBUKS010000117.1:1461586-1482183 GCA_038050645.1 Hedychium gardnerianum
ACTTAAAGATAAACTAATCATATCTTCAAACCTAACATAGCCTCCTCAAGACCATAACCACACAACTATAACTACACCTATTCAAACATTTATAAGTGATTTAACCAATACCATTCAAACTATTTATGAACAGTATCATACATCCAACTTCATAATTTCCATCTCAACACAAAATATACCTCAATCATTCTTAAGTTTATATCCAACCACACACAAACTATGGTTACACAAATACAACCTCTAATTCACCAACATAATCACTAAACTTTTCCTTATCTGAATTGATGGATTGCTGGGGATGAACATAACCTAATAGTGTCTGCTAAAGTTCTCACAGCCAACCACAAGAGCAATTCCTACAACAAACAGCCAAAAGCTTACACGGATCAGAAACTTCATGCTAAGTCAATCCCAGAACATGATCTATAATCGCTTACCTTAGCTAGTGGTGGTTGCTAATTGAAGCTAACTTAGATCCGGTCAGAAAGGGGTTGGCCGGAGTTAGAATTGGGGTGGCCGGCAACTGGGCAATCCACTGATCAGCGAGGTTGACCGGAGTAGGGGCAGAACTAAACTAAGATGGTCGAGTGGAGATCTCGGTTGGCTGACAATACCTTAAT
Organism: Hedychium gardnerianum; assembly: GCA_038050645.1. Taxonomy (NCBI): domain Eukaryota; kingdom Viridiplantae; phylum Streptophyta; class Magnoliopsida; order Zingiberales; family Zingiberaceae; genus Hedychium; species Hedychium gardnerianum. The sequence goes on from JBBUKS010000117.1 coordinate 1,462,207, forward strand.
TGCTAACTCCGGTCAGTAGCGATTTCCAAGAGAAATAAAAAGAGGCGGGAGGATTTGAGCCACTCCTTTCCAAATCAAAACCCGACTGTGGACAGTGACTATATCCGCGGCTCGGCAGCAGCGTCAATCGACCGATGGTGATTTTCCTTGTGGCCGGTGGTAGTGGCAGTCAACGAAGCAAGGTAGCGGCTTGGACCATCGATTGTGGATTGCAGTTAGTGGAGAAGAGCATCAGCGACGATCTTCCCTGACTAGAGGTGGAACGATCGTCGTTGGCCGGTGGCAGTGGGGATCGGTAATGGAGGGCGGCGGTTGAGGTATCGGGGAGATCGATTTCGAGAGGAAGAAGGAATCATTGAGTGAAGGAGAAATCAAACGAGTTAAGTATTTTATAACTCCAACTTAGGTTTTAATTAGCTAACTCAGGTTTTGATTAATTAATTTAGGGTTTTGAATTAATATTTTAGGTTAATTGATTTAATCAACTCCAACTTAAAATATAAATAATCTTAATTAATTCATATGAATTCGGTTTAGTCCTCAAAATTTTTTAATTTTTTTTTAAAATTTTCATTAGATTATTTTCTATTTTTAAAACCTTAAAATTTTAATTTTAGCATATCTTACCAACCTCCCCGACATTATAAAGTATCCAAGCCTGGTGACATCGAATACATCATCCTCGTCACTCAGATAGAACAATATTCATTAGTCATTTTTACTAAAATAAGAAGAAGAAGATAGTAATAGAAAAATTGAATATGTACCATACACTGAATCAAAAATAAAATAAAAACTCAAATTACGAAAGCAAGAAAAACAAAGATCGAACTAAAATTACTGTATCACACACCGAATCAAGGGGAGGGTGGTCGCATCTAAGGGTGAGCAATCAATTAATAATCGAACTCATTGAATTGATTAAATTAAAATTGGAAATTTGAACTTTTATCAAACTAATCGAATTAACCGAATCTTTCTATAAAAACTGAATAAATTGAACCGATAAAATATCGATTAATTCGATGAAAAAAACAAAGATCGGACTAAAACAAGATGTATCATGCACGCAATCAAGAGAGGGTTGTCGTATCAATGAATGAGCAATCGATTAATAACCAAATTGATTAAATTAAAATTGAACTAATTGAACTTTTTTTAAACTAACCCAATCGATCGAACCTTCCTACAAAAATTTAAAATATAAATTATTTCGGTTGAAAACCCAAACAATCACAAGGAAACAAATTAAATATATATGAAAGCAAACAATAACACACATGCCCTAGTTCAATTTATTTCCTGTAAAATTCTGTGCTACTCCGCCATACTTTCAGATTTATAAAAAACAAAGCAAAGATAAAAAGATAATTATCTTGATAATAATAGTTTTTTTTTGTTGAATTGATTTCATTACACAATAACTAAAAGTAATATATCCAACTACTCAAGTTTTTATAAAGGTAAAGAATAGAAACATGTGGCAATTTTTCACCCAAATCCCTAACTCAAATTTAATATCTCTAAAGTTCATGATCTAAAATCGCTACGTAGCCACAATGATCTAAAATCGCTACGTAGCCTTCAAAAAAAAAAGTCATAATAGTTTAAGAAACTTAAAGACATATCGCTACTTTATAGGCCCATGATAAAAACTATAGCATAGGATAATCTATTCTCTGTCACCAACCGGGCTCCCCCAACAGGGCTCCTCCAAGAATCCCGGTCAGATATATCGCTTATTCTAATCGACCGGAGGATCTCTATGAACTTTTCCCCGGTCGGATATAAGAACCGCCTCATCATGGATCCCGATCTCCCACGTAGCTACAAAGGATAACTCCGTCTCCGCCCGTACGACCACGGTGCCCTTATCTTGTACGACCACGGCATCCCTCGCTCATACGAGGCAAGCACTCCTCACCCGTACGGCTAGAACACCCCCAACAGTACCTCAGGCACTCCCCGGAAATTCTGGGACGATGGTACTTTCAGGCCAGAACATGCTCGACCATGTCTCCGAAGCACGCGTCATTAAATGCTGGCCGTATGCGCTCACGAAGGATATATAAAGGACCCGACGTCGTTACAGGAAAGAGGGTTTTTCTACACTTTGATCTCGTGCATACGTTTACTTTACGTCCGGGCTATCTGACCTGACTTGAGCGTCGGAGCGGGATCCCCAGGCTCTTTGCCTGAAGCTCTTTACTAACCCTCCGTCTCTCTCTGATCTGTACAGATACCCGACCGGACATCTGGAGCGGTAGATCGGCGGTAACCCCGATCGGAGTCAAGTCCCATAGATCGGCTAGATCACTCCGCCCTACGGTTGTCCAGTCAATAATTCGACTTTCCTATAAATCATCATTCGTCAGTCTCTGTGCAGAAACACTAGGTTCTCACCTGGCTCCATTCCCTAATTTGTGCAATCAAGCCTCTACTTTGCAACTCGCTTTGTATTATCCATTATAATTACTCAAGAACTATTATAGCAGTATTGCCGTAAGATTTGCATTGTTTAAATTTTAATTGTAATATATTATACAAATTTGTATGATAAATCTAAAAATACTGATTGTTTAAATATATTTCTGTGAGTATTTCTTGATTTATTTTAGATTGATAATTTTTTTTAAAAAAAATAATCGATTTAAAAAATTAAATATTGAATTATTAAAAAAACATAAAAGATAGAACTTTAAAAATTAATCCCTTTCATTGCTGAATCCAACCGGTTAATATTTGATTCCGAGCGCTAATTGAAACGGTGTTTACTTAAGAGGGAGAGATGAAAATTATATAGAAGTTACGGCAAAGAAGCTGATCCGATCCGCAACACAAACTACGAGACGTTGATCCGCAATCCTCTCCTTGACTCGCTCACTATCCTCCGTGCATCCTCTTCCTCTTCCTCTTCCCCCCTTCCTCCTCCACCATAAAAACGTCACGCACCACCTCCCTTCTCCTTCCTCGATCCCATTAATTAATTATCTCCATCTCCATCTCCATCTCCATCTCGTTTAATTGTTTCTGGTTTTATTTGATTATAAATAAATATATAGAAGTACTGCAGTAATTATTAATGGAGCAGCAGCTGATCAGAGAGGACGAGTCGGAAGGAGCTGCAGGCCACGACATGAACACGTCCTCCATCATCCAGCACAGCGCAATCGACCCCTTCGCCCAGGCACTCTGGGGCGGCGCCCCCTCCTCGGCCATCTCGGCCGGCGGCGGTGAACTCGCGGCCACCGGCATGAAGGTGGACTGGAAGGAGACGGCCGAGGGGCACGTGATCCGGGCGGACCTACCGGGGGTGCGCAAGGAGGAGATCAAGGTGGAGGTGGAGCGCGGAGGCGCGCTCGTCATCAGCGGGGAGCGCCACCTGGAGACGAAGCAGATGGGAGACACGTGGCGGCAGATGGAGAGGAGCAGCGGCCGGTTCACGCGCCGGCTCCAGCTGCCGGAGGACGCCAAGTTGGACGGCGTCACGGCTACCATCGAGCACGGCGTACTCACCGTCCACGTTCCCAAGGCGGAGGCGGCGCCGCAGCAGATCACTAATTAATTAAGTATTCTATCTCAAAATTTAATTAATTAATCATCATTACTTCTTAATTAATTATTCAATCTCAAAATTAAGTTTATATATGTTGATCTGGCAGTACGGCACTTAATTTTTGTTTGTTTATTTCGAATGAGATTTCATCGATAAATCGGTGTCTGTAATTTGTATTTATTTTGTTACAGAATAAATGCATATCAATGCATTTTTTAATGATATTTTTATCAGGATAGTTCATCATTAGTCACTGTTTTTTTAAATATATATATATTAAACTGCATTTTTGGATATTGAATTGTCCTTTTAAAAAAATCTATATTTAGATGGCCACTTTTTACATTTTTTTAAAAAAAATGTAAATAAAATATCACAATTATTGAAATCATATTGCTACTTGTTTTCCTTCTAATTATGAGAATTACATTGGTTGTTGAATAAATATTACTTTTATTGATGGAGTGAGTGAGTATGATTTTTTTACTATCTATTAATTGTGATGAATTATATTTTAAATATTGCTAATCTTTCCTCGTACTATAGGATTGAAAGCATCATGTGATCTCATGATGAGGATTGGAGTTTTATTTGAAGGTAATTTTAATGTAAAGAAATGAAATTTGCTATGCATTTGCCATATTGATTAGTCGCTCATGTATCTTAGATCCATCTTCAATTTGACAGCCATGAAATAAAAAATTTTGCTGGTTAATTTGTGCTACAGGTATCAGATTTATTTGATGCAACGATACAGTAAATTATTCCCTTCCCTCTCCCTTCCATTCTAAAACTCTTGATTTACTTAGGATAGAGTTGAGCAAAATTTTAATTAAATTGAATAAATTGATCGAATTTAAAATTTTAATTTGATTATTTTAAAAAAATTATTTTTTTAAAAAATAATTACATAAATTAATTTGATTTAATTTTGATTTTAATTTTTTTTTATTCAATTAAATCGACTAAATTGAAATAAAAAAATAATCAATAAATTTCTAAGCAAGTGAACTTATAAATTTTTAATTAATCAATAAATCTCCATAATACCATTATTAATTTTTTTTGATTAATTTAGTTAATTTAATTTTTAATCGAATTAATTGATAAAATATTTGATTCGATTTGTTTAAAATTTGATTAATTTAAAAAAATTTGATTCAACTTTAACTGAACACCCAGTGAATATGTCAATCGACTCTTTTTTTTCAATTATAATAAATTTTATGTTTAATCAGGTTGATACTTAATTATCATGTTGATACTTAATTATCTTTTTATTTATCATGACAAAAGATCATATATTGATCAATTTAGTCATGCCCTGGGCTACTTAATTGTCTTTTTGATAATTGTTCTGGTAATCATTAAACACACAAATAAATTTGAACCTAGTCAACACAAATGGATCTCATGCCTCAACCGATTATCTTTGTCAGTTCAATAGCCAGGTTACTGATGCACATTATTTTGGTAAGTAAATGTCTTGGCTTAACAGTAAACAAAGATAAAATTAATGTTATATGATCTAATAATCATGAATTCAAATCATAAAAAGTCTTACTATACAAGACAAGAACTATTATTTATAGCTTTTTAGTCGGTCTAATAGGCATAAAAAGACCATTACAACAGATCCAATTTTACGATGTAAAATAAGTAACTGTTTTTGATGAATATGTATACAAACTGATTCTTAAAAATAAGCAAACAGAATATTTTAAAAAATTAGATAAATTTTATAATATTACACATTAACTGAAATTAACTAAAAAAAATAATATATATATATATATATATTCAAAAATATTAAGAAACTTAAAAATAATCACATTTGAAGTGCTAATATTTCTTTAAGATTATCCACCAAATTGGAAAAAGCATTTTCAATAAAATCAACAAAAGAAGGACATCAAAAATAAGAAATAAAACAAATGTGAGATAACAAAAAAACATGCTCTATTGATTACCATAGTATCATTATTGCTTTATTGAACTAGTGTACTCCATTCCACCGTCGGAAGAGGATAAGGTAGACGATGAGCCTGAGGAAGACTCGTCATTTATAACTTTCACCACACTCTTGTTGGACTCCTGTTGGTTTCGATTAGCGGCAGCTGCAGGTGCTTCGCCTTGCTCAGCTAATTTCCGAAGGATGTTCATCACAGTTGGAAGGAACTTCGTGGACAAGGAAAGGATCCCAGGGAGCTGCGAAAAAATAGACGGTAAGTAGAGTCAGAGTTGCAAAGAGAGGAAGATGTGTGATTGTTGATAGCTCACAGCTCCATTTTTGAATTCTCCTGATATGTCTAGCTGCACCCAAAGGGCTTTACCCACTAAAAAGAAGACAAAAATGACACCCAAATAGAGAGGATTTCTGCAAAGCAATAGTCCGATAAGTTTCACAATAACATCACACAGGTATCAATAGATTGATTATCGAATATGTATGTTAAGTACCTGAGAAGTGTCATAAATTCATTGAAGCCGAGAACAAGCATGGCAGCAATTGCCCATGGAGGAGGAAGCATACTATTATTGCGCTTATTGGCTTCCTGGAAGAGGCGTTAAAAAAAGAATATTAAATAAGTATTCATTCGCATTCGCATGTACTCAATCAAAAGGTTTGATCATAATTCAAATTATAAATGATTCAAAAAAGGAAAGAAAGAGTATGAAGCCTACAATTGGAAAAGGTCCAATAAATCGGAAGTAGAAAGAGAATCAAAAAAGAATTATATAGTCCGACCAACAGCCCGATGTTTCGAGTGGAGATAACAAAAATCACAAAGATAATACAACTTAGAGGATGAAAACTTACCTGAGCTGAAATGGCCTGAGTAATTGTATACTCTGTTTCAGCTTTAAATTGCCTCCATAATGATTTGCATTGGACAGGAGTGATTAAAGTTTTCGACGGAGGGATCTGTCAGAATAACAAAACATATAGATTAAAACTATCTTCTTGTATTCTGTTAAATCGAAGAACATTGAAACAAAATAAGATGCTTAGGCAAACTGAACAAGTTCCCTCTATTTAAGTTCATTACAACTATTAGATAGTCATATACAACAATCTTTTGGTACAAAAATGCAACATCTAACTGCTGAATCGCTAAGGAATTAAACTAAATAATATGAGAATAAATCCAATTATTAATGTTAACGTAAGCAGACTAATTATAGGTTAGTGATAGCGAGTAGCAAGACATCTAACTTTCAACAAGCTAGATTAACTAAGAGTATATTGATTTATGGCCATTGTCCTAAATAGTTTCTGAGATGATAAAATAAACCTATATTTTTGTATACTGCTTAAAAAAAAAAAAATAGCCCGGTGCATGAAGCTCCCATCAATGCGGGGTATCAGAAAAAAGTTTATTGTATGTCACTTTATCCTGCTTTGCAAGAGGCTGTTTTTGAAACTCAAACTCGTAACCTCTAGGCAGCAACTTTATCATTGCGCCAAGGCTCCTTTCAGTTCAATTAGAATAACTTGAAAATTAGAATAAAACAAGATGCTTTAGCAAACTGAAAAGATTCTCTCTAATGACACACATCAGTTCAATTCAATTGTTAAACGTAGATGACAATTTGTGGTAAATATATATATATATATATCCAACCACCAGAGTGCTAATGAACTGGACTAGATATTATAATTAAATTAAGTAGGTATTTGTAAGTTGAAGAGTAATATCAAGTAGCAAGATATTCATCTTTCAGCACAAAAATTCTCTCGTTATCAATGATAGAAGTGGAAATTCTGATCACTAAAGAATGACAAGCCACAAGATACTAAAATCAAGCATATCTACAATTAACAGTACTACAAGATAATTTGATATAACACACGAACCAAATCTCATTCACCGAAGAATAGAGAAAACTTTATTAAACTAAATTACACAAGCAAACTTTCTAACTAATAGAAATTGGGCCTAGTTTACCTGGGTTTTGTAATAGCTAATAAAAATAACAACCCTAATAAACTTATCCTTAAAATTAATTTGATCACCGCATTATCAAATGGTGCTTCAAGATAAAACCTCACAACTTTTTAAAAACATATAAAATTTACTTTTAAATTTGAAACCTAGTTTTAACCACATCATATTTTCAATGAAAAGGTTAGGTTAACTAGTAACAAAAAAATAAACAATAAAAATATCTAAACACCTCTTCCCATGAACTTGAAGCAAGTGAATCAATTCGTTGAATGCTTCTGTCTGTAGACTCTGTAGCACCACTACTGGAAGCATGTAATAGAGCAGCTGAGAGAGTATCCTGAATTTTATCTTTCTCATCATCCAAACGAATAGCAGTCATCACGGACAATAATTTCAGGGACTACAAAAGAAGACTGTAATTAATAACAAAGGCTAGATGTGATAATATATTATAGTAGGAGCAGTTTTATGACATACTCCAGATCGAGCAGTTTTTGTGATTGCTTTTATGTCTTCCTTGCCTGTCCAAATTCTTGGCATGGAATCAGCATCATGGCTAAACAATGTCGAAAATCTATACACCATAGAAAACAACCAGTAAACCGGTACTTCTGTAGAATGTTAAGATCTTAGAAGATAAATAACGAAAAGTTCTACCTGTCTTTCATTCGGATCAACACGCGTCCAGCCTCTTCTCTCGCCTTGGATTCAACCACACTTTTAGCATAGTCCTCTAATTTTATGCACATTTTGCTAATAGCTGCATCGTCAAGATCAAATACTGAGAGTTCAGAAGAAAAACCAGAAAGAGCAGAACTGGTCTCTTTATGAAGAAGTTTTCTTATTGTTGGCCAGGTCTCATCACTCGCTGCATCGAGAAGAGCCTCAACAGGCTCCAAAAGAGCCTTACTGAGTTTTTCCTGCAAGTTAATGATGTTCCAACTTTGATTATTCTAGCATCTGTAAGACTCGACGAATGTTTACTATCTTAACAATGTTCATCAATTTCAATAGCAGCAAACAAGACAAACTTGGAAAATATTTCCTTAAGTTGAATGGCAATATTGTCACACCCACCTCATATAAGGACGTAATCTGAGAAAGTTTTGCATTCCGGACTAAAGCTAAATGAGCATCAATATCTCGCCGAAGCTTATCCCGAACTTTTGAAGGGTCCCATCTTGCTTGTTCAATAGTTGCATCTGCAATCCAGAATTACATTACAGCCAGAAACCAGGATATACATAACAGCAAATAAATTCTGAGTCTTACTTACCTTCACATCCTTTGTCAAATTTTAACATGATCGATCGAGTACAAGCATCTGCAGCAGCAGCAAACCTTTCCCCACTTTCAAGAGCCTTGTCAAGAGCCTCCTTGAAATCATCTAAACTTTTTGCACGAATGTGCCCCAATGTGGCTTGATAAGCAGGATGCACAAGCTAGAAACATCAAGCATTTAAACACAATTAATCAAAATAATAAAGTGCAAAATGCTCAGTAACCAACCAGTACGTGTACATTACATTACTACTCCTAGTACATTATGATTTAATAAGACATTAAACATACCCGTAGTTCCATTTTACTCGCAATTCATTTAGTGTTGGATTTATTATAATTAAGAGTGTTTCAGATATGATATCATCTGGGTTTTTTTTCATTTTCAGAGTTCATTATCAAGCACTACTAATGCCCCTAGCCTGTCATTCACATTGCAAGAAACACCTGGAGAAGTTTAGCCTCAAGTTGCTGCCTCTTTGAAATTCTGACAGACTCATCGAAATAAACAGCTTCTGAATCGTATCTGCAGAGAGAGAAAAATAATGAAAAACAAAACCAATAAAATTCTTTTGTAGGACTCAAGAATATTGAAACAAGTCAATTCAGTATGAGACACTTAAATAACAAAGCTTGGAGTGGATTGCAGATAGCTAAAATATGAGTTCAAGCAACACAAATCCTGTTATAGCAACATAAATCTGTTATTTTTGTAAATGATAGATAGACAATCAGATAGATAGAGAGGACTGCTCACCCATACAAGCACTTGCCCAGAATTGCACTAAGCTTCTTCCCAAAACCTGGAACAAGATCATTCTGAGCGACTTCTTCAAGATGAAGCCACTCCTTAGATCCACAAAGAATTATGCTTTTAGTCTCTAAAAAATTCAATATATAAAAGAAAATATAAATATAATATTATTACCTCATCATTACATATATAAGAAAGTTTTTCATTGGCAATCTCTTCGCATCGTACAGTAGCTACCATAACCTATAGGTAATGCATTGCACAAAAAGACTCACAAGGATGTTGAAAGCAAATTGTAAATCAACAGATAATTACCTTGTGTGCGGGCAAGTCAAGATCCTTGTTCTCTTTTATAACTTTCCAGATCTGTTGTGCACTGAATGAAAATCCTGAAGCGGGTATAACTCCACGCCTATCACCCGCAAGTCCACCAGGAGCAATAGAATGATAAAATTTCTGTCTTAAACGTGCAACCTTGCATTGATTTTACATAAAACACTAAAGAGTTACAGAAATGTATTAAATATGGAAATGCATTTTGTATTACAAAATTTGTATGATAATACTATTTATTAGAGATTGATGTTTTGATTGATTAGAAGGGGAGCCTTGGTGCAATGATAAAGTTGTTGTTGTATGACCGTCTTGCAACGTAGCGTAAGGCTGTGTACAGGCAGGAGCTTCATACATCTTCATACATCAGGTTGTCCTTTTTATTTTGATGTTTTGATTGATTATTGCAAAAAAAAAAAAAAATCAAAAGCATCATACAAGTAAAGTATAAACTGAACATAGAAGTCGGCCAACCCTAATTTTCTTTTCATGCCTTTGCAATATCTCATTAGGTGGAGTCGGTTGCCTTAGCAACAGGATAATTTATTATCTCAGGCATATGAATATTGCACTTGTGATACTCATATTCATTGTTTCGATATGCACTTCAAATGCTCTTAGATGTACTACATAGATGGTTTGTTCTTATTATCCAAGGCAGTAGAATTGACCCCCTATCTTCGTATGTTGCTAAGACTACATACCTCATGCCAAGATTATAGAAGGGATGTGTTACAATATTAAGTAAAATTATAACAATATCTAGAGGGCTTCGTTACTTATTGAAGAGATGTCATTCTCAAATAGTTAACCTGTTCTTTGAATTGCTCCTCTTTCTCTTCATAACTTGAAAGAGCCACAACTTGTACCTGTGACATGGGAATGAGATATGTAATTTCATAGTAAAGAGAAATAAAACAAAATATATTAGATCACATTAAAGAATTAGTAAGAGGTATCTAGTTTCATATTTAAAGAGAAATAAGACAAAATAGATTAACTCACATTAAAGAATTCACTAAGAGGAGTTTCTTGATGGGCTCGTGGCTTGGGAACGTTATCCCATATCTGCAAGGAATATGTATCAGTGAGATACAGAAGTAGAATGCTAATGAAAAATACTAGCAGTAGGAATTAATCACAAGGAGACCTTCCGAATATCTTCTTTGAGGATAGGTTCAAGGTTTTCCAGAGGTGTCTGCCCATAAACCAAAATGAAGTCAATTGGTATATTAATTGATAGATAAAAAAGAAAATTAAACACTTCTACTGTAACTGGGCAAATGCTCACCCTTGTTTTATCTCGTATAACAAACAGCAGAGTGGTCTTACGAGGACTAAACAGTCTCAGCATCACCTGTCATGAAGTAAACAAGAGCAAATAAGCAAAACTAAAATTAAAAGGATATGTGAAAAAGTTGTAGTAAAATGAGAATAAGATTAAGATAATGAAAGATAACCTGGAAGACTGTCTTTAAAAGAGGCTTGTTTGCTGCTTGTTCTCGACCAATATCATGGCACCACCTATATCATAGAGGTAAAGTAGTCATTCTAAGAACAAAGGTAACGTTTGATGCATAATGAAAATGAGCTCACATATTTATTAGGACTATATCAGAAACTGCTAAAGCAAAAAGAGCACTCTGCTTCTCAAATGCAGTATCATCCTGAACAAAGTATAAATACAAGTCAAAGCTGTGTTAACTACAGACTGAGAAATGCAGTAACAATGCCAATAAAGTGTAATATATATTCCTAGAATGCTCAAAGAGGTGCTTGTGTAACAAATAAGGCAATAGCTGTTCATTCTTATCTTAAACAGTTTGAAAACCAAAGTCAAAACAAAGGAAAAGAGCTTCAGATATATACAAAATATGCCTCAATTAGGTGTGAATTCCATTCATTCTAAAAGAGTTTTGCTAACCCTTGTAAGCATGTGTAATAAACTACCCAATATGACACTCAAGCGAAGATCAGATCACCAACTTGTATGTATAGAATAACTACTAAAGGTTAAGTCCTAAACTCACTATGGGTTCTACAATCACTTGGATAGGATCATAAAGAAGTCAAAAGCTGAAATAGGGTAATACTTGAAGGTTTATTGAACCACCTAAAACAAATTATGTATATGGCAAAAGGAATGGATAACAAACTAATAAAAGTCAAACATTTCATACACTCATCAACATTGAAGACAGGAATATGTTAGATCGAAGATGAAGTTCGGATTTATAATTTTACTAGATAAATTGGACTAAGAAGTCTCTTCTACTTCCCTCTCTCTTAAATCGGACTTGAAATGGGAAAACATTCCCTTTGTTTCAATTTATTGGCATGAAATAGAGTTGTCCATGAACTCACAATACAAGTAGGTCTGATGGCAATTGCAATAAACTAGCTAATGATAAAAAATTGAATGTTTTTTTCTATATATCCCATTGTCATTACACTCTCTATTTATTCTGTATCCCTCATTCATTTCAACTCATACCTTTCTTAGACCATAAACTATCTCCCAAATAGACAAAAAAAAAAAAAAATCAATAAAACAATAAGCTAATTCTATGATCTAACAGTGAGCTATCTGTAAACAATCAGATTTAATATGCATCTAAACAAAAGAGAGAATTTAAATTAGGAAAACAACTACAACTGTGAACTAGATTCAACAAGTTTATACTTAGTGGTTTTCAAGGCTACCGCTCTACGATTCAAGACCTCAACATCGCAAACATAGCTTCCTAATTAACTTGTTAATGAAAACTACATGATTCTTAACCAACTTCATAAAGTATTAAATGGTTGCAATTGTGACAGCATGCTTTCTAAAGAAATTCTTGAACGGGTTGAATTTCTCATCATATTGACTAATTTTATTAAATGTTAGAGATTTGTAAATGATGAGAATTTTACTTTATATGCCCAAAAATCATCCTAAGATAGAGGCACCTCTTAGGCATATCTAGAACTTCACAAGATAAAATGCTTAATCTTGTGCCAAAAGGGACCTATTGTGAGTTCAATAGTTTGTTTGAGAATAATACCTCTCCTCGTTCTCGTCCATCAGTACCTTCTAAATCCATAGCAATTGTACATGGTTCAATCCCAACACAATTTGCTAACCAAATGCCTTTGGTTGTTTGTGACCTAAAATAACTCATATATCAGTAGTAGTAAATTCAATAATATATATATATATATATATACAAGAATTCAAGAGCTTGCCTTCCCCTGAAAGCATCCATCTCTCGGAAGTTAGTGCCAAATAAATGGTTTAATAGAGTGCTCTTCCCTGTTAACCAAAATCAAAAAGAAAATGAAGACCATTCATTAGCAATTACTGAATTTAACAAGTAAAAAATGATATTGTTGCAAAAGCCTATCCAAAAGGGAACAAAAATAGGGAAATATAGATATCTATTTTATAGAAAAAATTCAATAGTCCCTTAAGACATATATCTTGTACAAAGGGAGCAAAGATGAAGAAAAAAAACTATTCCAGATGTTTGAAAATGAATAGTTCTATGACAGTAAGCAATCTACAAGATCAAATGAGTTATTTGCCTATTTCAATCTTGAGAAGCAATTGGAAAAGCAATAGTAACACTGTGGTTATTAGCATAATTCATATACAAGAATAAAAGCAAAGGTTAAAACTAAAAGGTATTAGTTAGGTAACATGGTCCAAGACTGGCTCAATCACAGAACTTACTATACAGTATAGTAAAATGGACAATGATAAACAGTGAATACCTAATATATTTCACTGCAATTATTCTTGATCATCTTCTAGGCTTAACTCAATCAAAATTAGTATTTGGAATGAACATATTCAAATATTATTGTCTCGCACATTTATATAATTCAAGACCAAAAAATATAACAAGACCAATCAATATCAGGAAGACCAATTATGTTCCAGAACTAGAATGCATAGAGAAAACAATGACGGGTCGGCCAATGGCGGGGTGGCCCTTAGTGGGGCAGGCCGACCCGCCAAAAACACATCATCTGACAGACTGGGAAATTCCCAACCCAACCCAAGGTGGGTTGCGGGTTAGGCAGGCCAGCCCACGAGTCCATTGAGTTTTTCACTTTAATTTTAAGTTTTGGAATTTTTTTTCCTTCTCAACTTGCGGGCCAACCCAAGCCCGCGACGAGTCGGCCCGCTTAGACCTTAGACCCGCCCAGGCTAGCCTGTTTAGGCCCGCCAGATGATAGATTGATAAAATTTCAACCCAACCCACTTAAATTATTTAGCGGAGCGGGTTAACCCGATGGGCCCAATCCAAATTGATGGTTCTAATCATGAATTTAATATCATCACAATATCATATTTCTTCGAGTACTTATTTTTTTTCAGAATAATTTTCAATCTTGTGAGCATCACTTGTTATTCCAAAACTCAAGCAATCACATAAAAACAAATATGAAAGTAAACAATAATACATATGCACAAATTAACTTTATTCCCTATTTGCCCCATACTTTAAGATTTATAGGAAACAAAACATAGATAAAAAAAGGCAATAATACATTTTTTTTATTGAATTTACTTCATTACACAACAAGGAAGAAGCAATATATTCGACTACTCAACTCCTTATGAGGATAAAGAATAGAAAAATATGGTAATTCAAGACCCAAATTCCTAACTCGGGTTGAATACCTCTAAAGTTCAAAATCTAAGATTACCTTATAATGTACATATCCCTTCAGGCACACAAAATAGGAAAATAGCAGTAATAATTTAAGAAACTCAAAGACATACCACTACTTTGTGGGCCCATGATAGAAACTACGGCATAGGATAATCCATGCTCTGCTAGCTTCACCGACTTTATAAAGTGTTCAAGCCCAGTGACATTGAATACTCCATCTCCGTCAATTAATTGGATAGAGCAACATTCATTAACCATTTCTGCTAAAAAAAAAAAGGAGAAGAAAACAATAATTTATGTAATCAAATTGGATCTAAGTTTGGTCAGACTCAAATTATAATCAAGAAGTTATCAAAAAAGCATTTTTAAGAGTTATACTTACCTACAACACCAACATTCAACATTCAGTTAAGTATTTTTTAAGAAAAAAATATGTAGAAAATTGGTATTCATAGGAATCCCTGTTGGAAGGTGACTTTTGAATTGATGAAAACAATAACCAACATCAAAGTAAATAATTTGTAAATCAAACTTATATAATCTCATTAGCATCATGAAAAATAAAAACACTAAAAAAAAATCTAAAAGCATTAAAGCAACTAAAAAGATATATGAATAGTCTAAACAGATATTATCTATTTTTCTAAAATGTATCTAAACAGGCTGATCAGTTAGAAGCTAATAATAAACTTCTAATATGTATCTAGTTTTTGTATATGAAACCAAGAAAGTAACTACACTTATCAAAGTTGCTCTTTCCATACCTAGAAGTAAAATAACCCTGAAAGGAGAATAAAGAGAAAACTTGGCTTTTGGTTCACTAAAATAGATAAAAATGTCCTCACCGTTGTCCTACATCAAACACCAAGGCTCTACCGAAATTAACACGAATCACCAACGAAAATTGCTTTTAGACTTTTTGGGATATATATTGGGTAGATAAACTAGTGGGATCAACAAAAAAAACAGTTAAATGTCCACTAAATCTAAATAAATTGTCATAGAGCAAATTTGGATACACTGTGATCCTGAATGACAAGTTGAATCGACTGATCGACAACAACACCCGAGAAAATAGCAGAACAAAAAGTGAACTGCGCATCGAATCAAGTCAATCGACTACTTGGTTGGAGAAGCAATCGCGAAACACAGAGGTTCGAAGAAAAATGAAAAGTTGAGGAAGTACCTTGTCGAGGAGAGTAGATTGGGAAGAGATGATCGCCGACCGAAGCCTTCGAAGAGAAGGGAAAGCAGCAGCGTGAGGCGGCGAATAAGGAAGAAAAAAGAGGGGGCCGATCCAGTGTTTGTCCCCGATGTTTTCTTTTTAATATCAGCGATGGTAATTATAATAATTACTGCATATTAGTTTTTTTTACTGTTGTATTTAAATTTGAATTAAAAAAGGAAAAATCATTTTACACCCTAGTTTATCCATAGTTTTATAAAGGTCACTCAATATTCTAAAAATTATCAAATGTCCTCTCGATCTTACTAACGCATATAAACTTATTGAGTGTAAAATTATAGAACATTTTTAGATGAGTGTAAAATTATATTTGCGATTGCACGTGTCAAAGTGTAAGCAAAGGCGAGGTTATAACATGAGCAAAGAATAGCGCTCGTTTGAATAAATTGTTAGAGGTAAATTTAAATCTATTTTATTTCATCTCATTTCAAAATATAATTTTACATGTGTGTTATTTAAAAATAAAATAAAATATTCATCAAATATTTTAAAATGTATGATTTTAACTAAATTAAAATAATTTTAATTAAGTTTTTAAATTTTTTAACAAAGTTGATAAAGTATATTTTTGATATAATAATATTCTATGTATTTAATTTTGTTCAAATTAAAATATTTTTGTTAGGATCATAACTAGTAATTTAAAATAATTTTATAAAGTTGGAGGGGAGTTTAAATAATTTTAACTAAATTAAATTTTATAATTTATTTCATATTTTAATAATTATGAATATAATTACTATAAATGGTTAAAATAAAGTATTTTTTAAATAAAAATTATAGTAATTTGGTTTTTAATATTTTTTTTAAAAAAAAATAGGATACTATTTTTTTACAATAATAAAAATATAGGGCATGATCCCCTTAGTTTTATAATTTTTGGATAATTTTTTATTTAATAAAAAATAGTAATTGTGAGTAGTGTCAATGAGAAATGACTTAATTATAATTTAAATCCGAGTAGGAGAAGATATATCTCTGTAATTTGGGAAATAAATAATTAAACAACACAAATTTAAACGTAATTTTTCACCGTGGCCCCGTGAAAGATATCTAATTTGGTGTTTTCGGTAAAACATTGCAACTTTGCTTGCATTGAAGTGACGAGTGACAAGTGACATGACAGAAATTTTCATTTATTCAGCACAACCTATCAAAGAATCTTGCGTTTAAGTCCACCAAGTATCTGATTTTATACATAGTTTTTCTTTTGCTATTTTTTAAAAGAACATTAAATACCTTGATTTTATTTTTATTTTTGGAAAAAAAAAATCTCACAGTTTGTCATACTTTTTAAAACGCCCAAATGGTTTTAAACCGACAAAACAACTTCCAATATATTGAAACTCATTATTTTCTCCAAGTCACAAATATACCCGTGGCATTGTCATTTTCCTATATGAACCGATAGGGTTAATAATGACAAAGTAAAAAAAAAATTTAGAGCCTATTCTGGGAATTTTAAAATCTTAAAGAATAATTTTTGTAAAAGGATAAACTTTCCTTTCTAACAATACAAGTTTGCTGGGTGTGCAAGGACGAAAATGGAATCCACCGGATCAAGCATTAGTATTTTTCATCGAGATTTTAAAAGCTGTAATATATAATATAACGCAAAGAACGATACTGAATAACATAAACTACTGAAAAAATAATAATTAACCATCCGATTTTATTAAAGATGAAATACTGAATAACATAAACTACTGAAAAAAATAATAATTAACCATCAAAGTTCCCCAAGATTTGGTCCGCTTTGGAGGAGTTCTCTTAGGTGTCATCACTTTACTGCATCGACAAGAAACGGTACAGGCTCCCAGCAGAGAGCGTTATTCTCATGCAAGCAAATGATGTTCCAACTTGCTCTTTTCCTGCAGAGTTTTCATCTCCTTTCACGCCTAGTAAACATGAAAAACATCAGCCTCACTTAAAGAAAGTAAGCTCACAAAGTTTTGCAATTCATGTTCGATATTAGTGATATT
Organism: Hedychium gardnerianum; assembly: GCA_038050645.1. NCBI lineage: Eukaryota > Viridiplantae > Streptophyta > Magnoliopsida > Zingiberales > Zingiberaceae > Hedychium > Hedychium gardnerianum. Next base: position 1,479,973 of record JBBUKS010000117.1, read on the forward strand.
GACTCTGCTCAAGGGCGGAGCCACCTATCGTCATACCTGAGCTTTAGCTGGGGCCGACGACGTTAAGGAGCCGTAGTTTGGGTTTGCGAAGGGAGAAAGGAAGAACATAATGACTTCAATATTAGAGGGGTTTTGTTGGATAACTCCGGCATCCTCTGATACATATTTTTTTTATTTATAAGACAATCTCTAACCTTAGTCGAGATATCCACTTTAACATTTGTGGTAATTTTCAGCGGCATCAATCGATGTTGAAATTACATAAGAAACAATATCTTTGCCAAGTTTATGCTGACCTTTCAAGTGATTCCTTGCATATTGCTTGTTTAACAGTGGCATTTGCAATTCAGAAACACACATTACAACCCAAAAGCAGAGTACACGCAGGGACAGCTAAAATTTAGAAATGAAATACAAAAGTATAATACAAAAATATATATATATATATATAGAAATGAAAACAGATCTCCTGCAACATGGATTTTCAAATGTCTGCAAGGGCTGCTTTATTGAGACGTGATTGTCACAAATTTCTTAAAACAGCTTTGTCAATATTTAGAGGTTTAAAAGGATGATCATTTTCTAAGATAAAAATGACTAAACCACTTCGATCCTTAGAGACCCGAGTGCTCCTTTCCGGGTACGAAGGATGTCAATAAAATTTTCTTCATTTACAAAGCTCTAATATTTAACAAAATTCATCAATATGATGAGAAATTCAACCTATTCAAGACTTTCTTTCAAAAACATACTTTCATAATTCCAACTATTTGATACTTAATGAAATTGGTTAAGAATCATATAGTTTTTATTAATAAGTTAATTAAGAAGCTCTGTTTGCAATGTTAAGGACTTAAATCGTAGAGCGGCAGAGGTACACTGCTTGATCAAATAGCCTTGAAAACAACTGAGTATAAACTTGTTGAATCTAGTTTGCAATTGTAGTTGTCTAGTTGATTTAAATTGTCTCGTTTATTTAGATGCATATTCAATTTAATTGTTTACGGATAGTTATTAGATCATAGAATTAATTTATTATTTTATTGATTTATTTTTATCTATTTGGAAGATAGTTAATGGTCCAAGAAAGGTATGAGCCGAAATGGATAAAGAATGCCGAGTAAATAGAGAGTGTAATGACAATAAGATATGTAGAAAAGAACATTCAACTTTTTATCATTAGCTAGTTTATCGTAATTGCCATCAGACCTACTTGCATTGTGAGTTCTTGGACAACTCTATTTCATGTCAATAAATTGAAGCAAAGGGAATGTTTTCCCGTTTCAAGTCCGATTTGAGAGAGAGGAAAGTAGAAGAGACTTCTTAATCCAAGTTATCTAGTAAAATTATAAATCCCATTTTCATCTTCGATCTAACATAATTCCATCTTGAATGTAGATGAGCATATGAATGTTTGACTTATATTAGTTCGTTGTCCATTATAAATCTCATTTTCTTCTATTGATTTTATGCTTGAGGAATATATTCAACACTACTAATTAGTTAAGTTTGTAGAAATTGAGAAGAGGAAAAAATTAACTATTTTATTGAATCCAAAAAGCTTAAAGAAATACAGAGTATAGGGTCTTATATAATTAAGTTAAGAAATCAAAAACCCTAATACAAAAGTGAAAATATTAAATTACCCTAAAGCTATAAATAAAAAAATATATAATCTAGCATCTCCCTCAAACTCATGATGTTACAGCTAGAAGCATTGAGAGTTTGTCAGACAAGAAAAGAAATCGTGAAGTGGAATATGCCTTGGTAAACATATCAGCAATCTGTAGATTTGAAGGAACAAATGACAATGTGATGGTGTTAAGCTAAAGATGATGAGTCAATTTCAATATGTTTCGTCCGCTCATGAAAAACTGAATTATGCGCAATTTGAATAACACTCTGATTATCACAATATAACAGAGTAGGTTGATGAAGAGAGATACTCATATCTGCAAGCAACCAATGCAACCAAACTATCTCACAAGTAGTTGAGGTCATGGCACGGTATTCAGCTTTTGTGAAAGATCTAGAAATAACATCTTGTTTCTTACTTAGAAATGAAGGAATCACCAAGAAAAATGCAGAAGCCAGTGGTAGATTTGCGATCCGTAGGATCACCAGCCCAATCAGCATCAGAGTATGCACGCAGCTCCAGAGATGAAGTAGAAGGAAATAAAAGGCTCTGAAATTGAGTTCCCCGAAGATACC
>JBBUKS010000117.1:1482283-1501129 GCA_038050645.1 Hedychium gardnerianum
TGTATCAACCATAAATAGACTTATCTCCAAGGTCAAGCATAAAGTATCAAACTCATGATAAATATGAACAGAGTCAAAATACCTAATTAATATTAAATCATATGTCATGCACTAAAGATCAAGTGAACTATGGGAACAAAGAAAGAGGTACCCGCTTCAAATGTAGATAAGTCAAAAAATTCTCAGATCTGTCGTCCCGTCTCAAATCCGGATCCTATAGATAGGAATTAAAAATCTACACAAGTACTAGATTAATTCTAGTTACAAACTCATTAATAATATTACACGGGATAATTATTTAAAATTCTGGATCATATTGAACCAAATCGAATTTAGAGTTTCGTTATCCTAATCCAATAAACGAATTCTCTAAATTCCCATAACATCCCTAACTTTTGTAATTTAATTTCCTATCCACACGTAAGGCCTTCATTTATCCAAACTGATACTAAGTTCGATCAAGGAAACCAAATTCCCAATTAACCCTAATAAATTAGGTATATTTATCTAAGGTTATTTACGTAGTTTTAAATCCAGTGTGAACTTAACTATTTAAGTTCATCAACTAATCCATACTCATTTTATTCTTAATTGTAAATATGATCCCCATTCTATTAATTACATCAAACCCTAAACTAAATTCGAAATAACTCCATTTATCAATCGATTTGAAAATCCTAATTTAATTCCATTCTATTACTTGATTGAACACATATCAAGCTACCTAATTTAGGTTCATGCAAGCACATCTTAATTACACTAACTTAAATCTCAACTCATTCAAACTCATAATCACATAATCAAATATAACCCCAATCTGAACTCAACTACAAACATTCTATACCTAAATACATATCCAACAAAATCATTAACCTACAAATAGAAGTAAACAATTTACCTTAGAGTTTAGTGTTTCCAATCATTGTGGCAGAGAGAATATCGGCCCAAACAACACACAATCGATAGAATTCATCCTCTCCTTCTTATTGTCCCGAGCAAACAAACCACAATTCACTCGATCAGAGCTAACCCTAATTCATCTATAAGTATTCAATCCAACAACACTAATCCAAAGCTCAGAACAACATGAATCTTACCTAATCAGCGTTGATCAGTGTCAACCTCAATGTTCGACTCTCGGCAAATTCTAAAAACTCAACCGATCAACACAAACCAGTTTAGATCTGTGACCTAACTTAGATGTGTGGCCTCTTCCGGACTTGTAGGTTGACCGGCGGTGACTTCCGATCCCAATTGCTAGCCATAACCGAGAAAGGAAGTGAGCTTCAGGGAGTGGAAGAAAAGAAACAGAGAAGGATTCAGAGGAACCAACCAAATCGAGGAATGCCCTGTGGTTCCCGGTGGCCGGCGGTTGGCGATCGGCGCGATCGAAGGGAAGGGGTGCTCGACGATGGGGTTTAGGGAAGATGAGGAGAAATCGTGGCTCGTGATCTCTAACTCCTGGCCGACGACTGGAGTGGAGACAGCGCTGACAACGACCGGCAGCGACGATGTCACTCGATTGGAGAAGGGTGCTCGACGATGGGTTCGGGCAAAAGTTGAGTGGAGAGAAGAGGAAGCTCGACCGAAATGTCGAGTGGAGAAACTCAAGAGTGATTTCCATTTATGCTATTCAACCTAGGGTTTAATAAACCTAGCATATGTTTTAATTAATTTAATCCTTTTTAAATTCCTAATAAATCCAAACTACCTCAAATACTTCCAAATTAATCCTGAAAAAATTTATAACACCCCAAAAATTTTCTTCTATTTTCTTTCTTATTTTTAAAGTTTAAATTTAATTTTTCCCCCCTGTATTTTACATATTCACTTTTACGGATATGATTCGGATGTGTTTGTGGTATTGCCTGTTATAGAAGATTTTATCGATGGTATGTCGTATTTTTTTATGCTCATAATAACATCTCATTTGATTGCACGTTGATAACTAAGTAACCCTTGTGGGTGAGAGGGTCATTAGTCATATTTTTCCTGCACACTCGGTCACTCGGGGTAGTGACGGCTGGAGTATGTGTAGTATCTCGGGTCAGACTCACTCAACCACTCAGGGATAGTGGTCTTATGGAGTGTATGCCGACAAGAATCCTTATGATGTAGCTAGATAGTTATTTTGTTCACCCTGTCCACTCGTTCCACTAGAGAGTAGTAGTTGTATGGAGTGCGCACAGGAGTCACAGTCCTACCCATTTGATCACATTGATGTAGTGATGGCTGGAGTGGTGAGTATGAGTGACTGTGCATTTGCACTTGCATGTGCATTATTGTTGTGGATTTATGTCGGTCAATCGTGTGATGATCTTGTGTGGAGACTTGATACTTTGGATGTACTATTGTTTGCTCTTTGTTGACTTATGCTATTTCTGTGATACTTCTGAGTATTATAGCACTGTTTTAGTTTCTATGTTATTTTGAGATAATTACTTGGTATTTAGTGGATCAGACTAGTTTTCAGTAATTTCGATTATTACTGTTCTTATGATCAGGTTAGTATTTTTTCATTTGAGACTGTATCTTTGTTTCCATATCTACTTCAGTCATGCACTATCTTTCTTTACCCACTGAGTTATTTGGACTCACCACCTGTACATTTGTTTTCAATGGCACCGCGAGTGTGCTATCATCTTCCGCTACGTATTTTCTACTCTTCATTTTTTTTGTTTTAGTTGGATTTATCGTTTGAGTTTTATTTATGGACTATGCATTGTAATAAAAAAAAAATTACTTTTTGTTTGTCGATCATTGGATGTGGTTTTCTTTTCGGATTGTTACTTTGGATATTTTTCATGTTGTGGGTGTAAGTCGTGTGGGCTTACACTCTTGTTGATGATTTTATTTAAGCCGCGTGGGCTTGTAGTCGGTTGTCACCTCTCCAATTGAGGGGTTTTGCTTTATATCTTATTTTATTTAGTAAAATTATGATTATACTGCGTGGTTGTGCTATACCCGTGTGGGGTATGTTATAGTGTGACTGTTATGTGTAAATGTATCAAGGATATTGTCCGTCGTACAGGAGAGGTGTTGTGCGATTTTCGTCGGATAAATATCCTCCCGGGACGTGACAACTTTAGAAGAATGACAAGTCACAAGATACTAAAATCAAGCATATCTATAATTCAAAGTACTACAAGATGTCTCCATGAACTGAGTAGATGATCATTGCATAAGATTTTACCACTGAAAAATCTAGAGATCAATTCATAACAGCATAACAAAAAATTAAAAATAAGAATATCTAAACACTTCTTCCATGAACTTGAAGCAAGCAGATCAATTAGAAGTACTAATATTTCTTGAATGTTATCCACCAAATTGTAAAAGTCATTTCCAATAAAATCAACACAAGCAAAGACACCAAAAACAATAAATAAAATAAATGTTAGAAAACAAATTAAAAAATGCTATCATAGTATCATTGTTGTTTAGTGAACTTCCACCAGCGACGTACTATTACAATTAGTGAACTTAATTAATTAAAATTCGATCAATAAATAGTGATCGGATAATTTTTTTTATTACGAATTAATGATGAAATAATTTAATTCGATTGTAATTTTTTAATTTTAATATTTAATATTTGTTATATCATTAACAATTGATTTTAAAATTTTATTATTAAATTAGCGATCAATTAATTTTTTTTATAATGATAGTTCTTTAAAATCGATTGTTAAATTAACAACCGATTAGATTTTTGATAGCTAATTAATGATGAAATTTAAAATCGATTATTAAATTAACGATTGATTAAATTTTTGATCGTTAATTAACGACGGAATATAAAATCTATCGTTAAATTATTGACCGATTAAATTTTCAGTCACTAATTAATTATCACTTTTAAAACCAGTCATTAAATTAATGAAAGATTAATTAAAACACTAAGTTAGATCTCTGGGATACATGTATTAAGCTATCATTATAAAATTTGAATAGAGCTGACTTTTTCTATAATTTTATCATATATGTAACGGTTAAACATTATACAAATTGGGTTTTAAAAATAATCAAACACAAAACATTTTCAAAAAATTGATTAATTTTATAATATCATACATTAATTGAAATTAACCAAAAAAAAATTTAAAAACATTAGAGAATTTGAAAATAACAAGGAACAACAATCCATCCACAATTCATTAAAGTTTTCTTATCACATTCAAAGTGCTAATATTTCTTGAAGGTTATCCACCAAATTGGAAAAGACATTTTTCAATAAAATTAACAAAAGAAGGAACTAAAAAACAAGAAATAAAGTAAATGTGAGAGAAAAAAACATACTATCATTGTTTATACAGCTTATGCTTGATTTTTTAAATCGCACTATCTTTTTTTACTGTGAATAATTTTTAATAACGTTTAAATGATTAAGTATTATATATTTTTATTTAACAAAATAATAAAGCAGACATATATTGTTTTTTTATAGCAATGAATTAATTAATTAATGTGTAACGTTAAAGTTTTTAATAAAATATCGGTCCACAAATAATAAGAGCCATTGATGCTCTAAAAAATATCTTAAATTTTGTGGTGTATATTCAAAATATTCTCTTTACTTACTTTTTCACTTTTATAATAACGCATTTGGCCGATGGGATCACCGACTTTATCTATTTTTCTCAAAAATAAATAAATAATAATTTAGAACATTTTTAGTTTTAGAAAACATAATGAATTATAAATTTTGAAGGATAACTCGAGCACTTCTACTATATTTGGTAGTCTAATTTTACCTATTTTTATTTTTTTTGAAAATTTTAGACCAAAATATTAATTAATAAGTTCACAACAAAATAGAGTACAGTGTGATATATTTTCTAATTGTAAATATTTAATTATCCAGAATAATTTAGTTTAATATATAAAAAATAAAGTTGATTTATTTAAATTAGTAATTTGGGTTAAATATACGAGGGTATAAATTTAAGTATTTATTTGTTATCTTATTTGAAGAGATTGAAATAATTATCTAAATTAGTTTATATGGTAAATTATTAATCAAATTTGAATTCAGATGATATTAAAAAATATATATTAATATGGTGGAGTCGTAAAGTATTCAGAAAAATAATTTAAAAAATTAAATTTTAAATTTTAAAAGAGTTGAATATTTTAAAAATTAGTTTATAAAAAATATTAATTGCCACGGCAGAATTTGGTGCTGGCTAGTCGAGGTAGGTCCCGTTCTCAGACCCACATTGGAAACCCTACGGTCTCCAACCTGCCTGTGGGAAATTGGAAATTGGAGCCGCGTATAAATTGCCTGAATGGGTCAAAGCCAAGACCCAGCGCCGCCCGCTCCACCAAAAACCTCACCTCTCTCTTCTTCCTCCTTCATGGCTCTCTGCCACCACCACCGCCTCCACTGCCTGCCCTCGCGCCGCTCTCTGCTCCCCTGTACCCCCTCCTTAGCCTCCCATCTGCCGCCTCTCCTCAAGCCCTTCCCAAGTTCCCGTCTCCCCCTCACTCGCCTCCTACACCGCTTCCTCCCCCGCGCCTCCGCCCGGGAGGCGGAGAGACCGGATGCCGCGGGACTTCATCCTGTGGGGGGAAAACGTACGGACATCAAGAAGATTATGATCCTGGGCGCCGGGCCGATCGTGATCGGGCAGGCGTGCGAGTTCGATTACTCCGGCACGCAGGCGTGCAAAGCCCTGGTGGACGAGGGCTACGAGGTGGTGCTGGTGAATTCCAACCCAGCTACCATCATGACCGACCCCGACCTCGCCCACCGCACCTATGTGGGACCCATGACCCCGGAGCTGGTCGAGCAGGTGCTCGATGCCGAGCGGCCTGATGCCATCCTCCCCACGATGGGCGGCCAGACTGCTCTCAATCTCGCCGTCGCGCTCGCCGAGTCTGGTGCCCTTGCTCGCCTCGGGATCGAGCTTATTGGCGCCAAGCTGGATGCCATCCGCGCCGCTGAGGACCGCGACCTCTTCAAGCGCGCTATGGACCGCATCGGCCTCCGTACGCCGCCGTCTGGCATCGGCACCACCCTGGATGAGTGTCTAGCCATTGCTGAAGACATCGGTGGTTTCCCCCTCATTATACGTCCTGCCTTCACCCTTGGCGGCACTGGTGGTGGCATCGCGTACAACGGGGACGAGTTTGAATCTATTTGCCGCTCTGGGCTTGCCGCTAGCCTTACATCCCAGGTCCTGGTCGAAAAATCGCTTCTTGGGTGGAAAGAGTACGAGCTGGAGGTGATGCGTGACCTGGCTGACAATGTCGTGATCATCTGCTCAATTGAGAACATTGATCCCATGGGTGTACACACAGGGGATTCAATCACAGTGGCACCTGCACAGACACTGACGGATAAGGAGTACCAGAGGCTGAGAGACTACTCGGTGGCAATCATTCGGGAAATTGGGGTGGAATGCGGGGGCTCTAATGTGCAGTTCGCGGTTAATCCAGTGGATGGGGAGGTGATGGTGATTGAGATGAACCCTAGAGTCTCAAGATCATCCGCACTAGCCTCGAAAGCAACTGGCTTTCCCATTGCTAAGATGGCTGCTAAACTGTCTGTGGGTTATACCCTTGATCAGATTCCAAATGATATCACCAAGAAAACGCCAGCTAGTTTTGAGCCATCTATAGACTATGTGGTTACAAAGGTGCGCCACATTTGTTCTTCCTCATATCCTAGATTTACTGAATTCTTTGGTCCATCAATCTTGTTGTTTTTTGATTCAACTAAATGATTTTAATAGAATGCTATTCTTCATGCTACGTGTTTGTCATTAAATGGAAATAGCACAAGCAAGATTTTCTCAATACTTTGTCAAAATTAGACGGGCTAGAGCTTAAAAATGGAAGATTTTTTAAAATGTTATTTTTTTTATCAGCATGCATATAGTAACTAGATAAAATTTAGCATGCAGTATACAAGTTTCACAAGGAATATGATACCTTATCTACAATGTCTTTTCTATTTGCTTCTCATATATGCAAGATGATAATGATAAGTGACCAGTACATGCACATTCAATTAAATTACTTTGGTCTTGAATGGAAGTTAACAGAACTTGTAAATCCGGATGTAACATTTATTGGTATATATTTTTTTTCCATTTCCTCTTCCTTCAACTGAAAACTGTTGGCTTAATTACCTAAAATTTGGTACTGGATCAAATTTTGAACTCTTCCACATCTAAGTATTTTAGTTTCTGAAAATTACAAAAGTGTACTGTTAATAGTCTTTGTTTAATGACTTACAGGTAAATTAACCTTTTTATCATTACTAAACTTTCTGTACATTATTACTTTTGTTAACACACTTTACTGTCATGTTGTAGATCCCACGATTTGCCTTTGAGAAATTTCCTGGTTCAGAACCAATCTTAACAACCCAGATGAAATCCGTGGGTGAAGCAATGGCACTCGGGAGGACTTTCCAAGAGTCCTTCCAAAAGGCAGTTAGATCGTTGGAGTCTGGATATTCTGGGTGGGGTTGTGCACGTATCAAGGAACTCAATTGGGATTGGGATCAGTTGAAGTACAGTATGAGAGTGCCTAATCCAGATCGTATACATGCTGTATATGCAGCAATGAAGAAAGGAATGAAGATAGAAGAAATTCATGAGCTGAGTCTTATTGACAAATGGTTTCTTTTCCAACTCAAAGAGTTAGTAGATGTGGAACAATTCCTCTTGTCACGGAAGCTGGACCAGCTGACAAAGGATGATATGTATGAAATTAAAAGGAGAGGCTTTAGTGATAAGCAGATAGCATATGCAACATCTTCCTCTGAGGGAGATGTACGAAAAAAGCGCTTGTCACTAGGTGTGGTCCCCGCATACAAAAGGGTTGATACATGTGCTGCAGAGTTTGAGGCAAACACTCCCTACATGTACTCCTCTTATGATTTTGAATGTGAATCAACTCCCACTCAAAAGAAAAAAGTGCTGATATTGGGAGGTGGACCAAATCGTATTGGCCAGGGTATTGAGTTTGATTACTGCTGCTGTCATGCTGCTTTTGCCCTTAAAGAGGTCAGTTTTTGCTTTTTGTTTTTCACAAAATTTGTTTCCTTGCTATATGTTTCCTCCTGAATTTGAGAATCTTACCTTTTTTATTTGTGTGTGTGTGTTTGTTGGCACTTTTAATTGGGTATCAAGCATTAAATTTTATCTGGTTGCCCTCAGAGAATCAGCATCCCAACCTTTCCCATCATGCAACTATTTGCAGTTTTGTTTTGATATTTTTTCCCTCTCTTTTGTTTCTCCAGCTGAAAGACTTTTTAAATTAAAAAAATATTCTATTTAAAAATCCATTGTTTTCTGTGCTAAATCTGCATTTCATTTTTCTATTGAAGCTTCTTTTTTGTTTTTTCTATTACAGAACGGATATGAGACAATCATGATGAATTCCAACCCGGAGACTGTATCCACAGACTATGATACTAGTGATCGTCTGTACTTTGAACCTTTGACTGTCGAGGATGTTTTAAACGTGATTGACTTGGAGAGGCCTGATGGCATTATCATGCAGTTTGGTGGACAAACACCTCTAAAGCTTGCTCTTCCTATAGAACATTACCTAGAAGAGCAAAAATTGGTATCTTCCACTGGAACAGGGCTTGTGCAAATATGGGGAACATCACCTGATTCCATTGATGCTGCAGAAGATAGAGAACGGTTTAATGCAATTCTCAATGATCTTAAGATCGAACAACCTAAAGGAGGCATAGCAAAGAGTGAAAGAGATGCCATCTCAATTGCCAGTGAAGTTGGCTATCCTGTTGTAGTCAGACCTTCATATGTCTTGGGTGGACGAGGAATGGAAATAGTTTATAGTGATGATAAACTTGTAAAATACCTTGAGAATGCAGTAGAGGTGGATCCAGAACGTCCTGTCTTGATAGATAAGTATCTCAATGATGCTATTGAAATTGATGTTGATGCATTAGCTGACTTGAAGGGGAATGTGGTGATTGGTGGCATTATGGAGCACATAGAGCAAGCTGGTGTTCATTCTGGTGATTCAGCATGTTCACTTCCCACAAAAACTGTGTCAAGTAAGTGTTTAGATATAATTAGACAATGGACGACAAAGCTGGCCAAACGACTAAGTGTATGCGGGCTTATGAATTGTCAGTATGCTATTACTGCTGCTGGAGATGTATATCTTCTCGAAGCAAATCCACGCGCTTCTCGCACTGTCCCTTTTGTTTCTAAAGCTATTGGTCACCCACTGGCAAAATATGCTTCCCTTGTTATGTCAGGAAAGACTTTGCATGAACTTGGATTCACAAAGGAGGTGGTGCCAAGGCATGTGTCAGTGAAGGAGGCTGTACTTCCTTTTGAAAAATTCCAAGGTTGTGATGTGCTTCTCGGTCCAGAGATGCGTAGCACTGGAGAAGTTATGGGAATTGACTTCGACTTTCATGTCGCTTTTGCCAAGGCACAGATTGCTGCTGGCCAGAAGCTGCCGGTTAGTGGTACAATATTTCTCAGCCTAAATGATCTGACAAAGCCACACCTTGCTTCCCTTGCTCGTGGATTCCTGGAACTCGGTTTCAAAATTGTGGCAACTTCTGGGACAGCTAGAGTACTAGAATTGGAGGGTATTCCAGTTGAGGTTGTTTTTAAAATGCATGAGGGGAGACCTCATGCAGGGGATATGTTAGCAAATGGAGACATACAAGCTATGGTAATAACAAGTTCAGGTGATGCACTTGATGCAATTGATGGAAGGCAACTGAGGAGAATGGCATTGGCATACAAGATCCCAATTATAACTACAGTGGCTGGAGCCATGGCTACTGTGGAAGCTATTAAGAGCTTGAAGCATAGCTCTATCCAAATGTTAGCCTTGCAAGATTATTTTAATGTTTCACAGCAGCAGTTAAAATTGCAGGCAGCTTCATCTTCTGTTTAAGCGTGCATTCCCTTGATATACAGGTCGATGTCTCTATACCTTTCCTCCATCATTCATTTTTTTTTTATGAAAAGGTAAATATATATCATCAAAGAAAATGCACAAAACATATTCCTCCATCATTCATGTTTTAACTGGTTCTTGCTTTTGATGTTCTCCAACACTTTGGTATCCATGAGCTATATGAATCGCTTTATTTTTCTCTCTAGTGTGTTTGCCCCATTTTTTCATGCTTTATGTATTTTAGGCCAAGGTTAATCTGTTGCTTGCTTTCACACTAGTTTTAAATTTTGTATTTTGATTCTACTTCAGTAGGATGTATTCATTCTCTACCTTCATTTATCGAATACCATGTCCTAAAATTTCACAAAATCATCGTCTTGTTCACATAGAACCACTATGAATTTGAAGTGTTGCCTCAGACCCCAACACAAACACATCCTTTTAGCGAGCTTTTCTTTTGAAGTTGCAGTCACATACCATACTGATAACTGATCAATTTGATGAAATTTCAGAGCGTCAGCTGCACTGAATCAATCAAGCATCGTGGCAAGACTTCATCTGCTTGTCAGTTATTGTCGGCTAATCACTGTCATTATCGACGCACTAGTTGAGTTGGAGTTAACATTTGTTTCAATATGGCAAACTCTGAAAGCCAAGTAGCGAGTAATTGGAATGGTAGCTTGTGGTTTCTCCTTGCATCAATGAGGAGAATGAAACAGAAAGTGGTAAATTTATATTCATGTGTGTGCAAATAATTTCAATCTTTACCAGTAAAAGAATGGGGAGATTTGCATGAATGAATAAATTATGTATCAAAATCTAATGTCTTGTAATGTTTGGATTTGCCATCTTGTCTACTATATGGTAGTTTTTAAGAACCAAAAGATCCTCTGTTATTTTCAAGCTAATTCAGGATGAAAATGTATGATTACATGATTACTTTTGTTTTGAGCTGCAACAATCTTTTTAGTAGCAAAGGACTAACTGGGGCTTAATTTTTATAAGTATATTGGCTATTTTTCTATTAAAATTATGCTAAATTGCATGTATCCTTCCTTATAAATATACTATTCTGCAAATTTTTAATTTTAATTTTACAGCTATATCATTATAAATTTAAAAATCTTGCATATCTATTATCAGTCATAATTCACAATTAAGCATTCAAACATTAAATGAAGTATAGTTGAATACAATCACTTTATGATATATATTTTTTATTTTTTGAAGCATGTTTAGTTTTAATATTTTTGAATGACATTTGAATAATTATAAATGTTGATTTATGCATTACTAGAGTTTTCAATGTCAATTTGCTAATAATTTTAGAGTAAATATAGCATATAAGGTCATGGATAACGGGTTAGAATAAATGGGTTTATTTTTTAAAAAATTATTATAAAGAATATTAAAATATTCTTTATTAATCAGTTAAAATCATTTAAATTTAATTAAAATCATTCTAATTTAATTAAAATTACTTTAATATTTTTTAGAGTTTATGACTCTAATTAATTAAAATAGGACTGTTGTAGAATTATTAGTTGTTATAATTTATAACAGTTTATTTAAATGTAATTAAAATTACAATAAATAAAGTATTATTATGTTAAAATATTTTTTATTAATTTATTTAAAATTGTTTAAACACGATTAAAATTATTTCTAAAATATTATATAAAGTATGATTATATTGAAATATTATAGAAAGTATGATTATAAATGTTTCGATAGGATTGAAGCTATTTTAGTTAAATTAGAGTTATTTTAATTAAGTTTGAGAAATTTGAATTAAATTAATAAAGTATATTTTGATATAATATAATAATTTTGATTAAATTAAAATAATTTTAAATTATAAAATACTATTTTATTTTATTTTAAAAATAGTCCTTTAACTAGGGAGGTAAATAAATCAAACGACCGTGAGTAAGTTTGGTGTTCATGTTTATGATTATTCAATATACATAATATAATAAATTTGAATAACTCATTAAATTAAATGAATAAGGTTAAATATATTTGTGTTCAACTTGTAAATGTTCATAAGTAAAAATTGTGTGCTCCCATGAGCTAGCATAGATGGTTCATCTAGGGATATTGGTACATATAAGCTCGAGGTTAATGCTCAACATGTGTGAAATATTTCGCTGATTGTCTTATCTCCTTATATGTGCTATTATTATTAGATGAAACCATCGTGATTTATCCCTTTTTAGAAAATATGAGATCATCTTGAAGGAATCGTCAAGGTGACGATTTTACTATTTGACATAAATGAATAAAAATTATGAACTATTTGTTAATAATGTTTATTAACACTATTTATTAATAAAATTTATAAATTATCTTCATCAATAAAATTTATATTAACATAATAAATAAAATTTAAAAATGAATAAATAAATTTATATTATAAAACTAAAAAATTTAAACAATCAAATAATTTGAATTAAGAGTTTGTTAACATATAAAAAAACTAAACTCAAATCAAATTTTAATTAAATTAAAGTTTATAAAAAAAATTAAGTCAAATTTAAATAATTATTTACTTAATTTATTTTAAAATTAATTTAATTTACCTTAAAATTTTCTTATTAAATAAATTTCAACGGAGTTAAGAAAAATAAGAGGAGATGAGTTTGTATTCTTCCGACGTGCAATGTCAAATCATACCGTGCAACGAGTTGATCAAACTTGAATTAGGAAAATAAGAGGAGTTTAGTAGACAATCTACTACAATCGCAATGAACTATTTTTAACTCAATCAATTAAATCAAATGAACTAAATAAATTTTAAATCGAACGAACTAAATAATTATTAATCGCAGAAAGAAAAAAAAAATCTTAAATTCTCGATGCTCTTATTAACGAATCACATCACGCCTTCCTCGACTTTTGCTTGGGAGCCGGAGGTACACTTTGGGCGACGGGATGCCAATGTACGGGAGCCGTGGCGTCGACGGCAACACCGCCGGCGTCGGGATGCCCATGAACTGTACCCGCGGCGATACGCGGACCTTAGGGCTCGGCCGCGGCGACGGGATCGGGGCGTTGAAGTTGTTGGTGATGGGGGAGAGGACGACGCGCGGCGAGAGGTTGACCTGCTCCAGCGCCCGCGACTGGAGGTCGGACGGGTAGTCCCGGACGCAGCTGATCCGGGCGCCGGCCGCTGTCGCCCACTTCCGGGCGACCGGAGTCGGCGCCGGCTTCTCGGATCGCTGATCCGTCGCCTTCGGGTTGCATTCGCTTGCATCGACCTTGGATTTGATCGCCTCCTGGGAGAGTGCTTCGGGGAGGTCGCTGGCGTGGCCCTTGTTGGATAAGTTGTAGTCGTCGTCGTCGACGGAGCATTTCTGTGGAGTAAACAGGTAATTTGAGTAAATTTCATCACAGAATTCGATTTCAAAATTCCATCGGATTGTAGAATGCTAGAACTAAATTTGATTACCTTAACATTTGTTAGATCCACGTTATTGTCCTCCAGAAAACTGATGAACTCCTTAAAATTATCCTCTGTTGGAAGATAATGACCACTGTATGGCCATATAGCCTGTTGAAATGCTAAGTTTGAGTACTTCAAATACAAATTAAGATGAACTTGGATTCAGATTAACTTGGGACTTTATAAATTCCTAACCTGGAGTATGCCTTCTGTCGCAACTAGTCTTCCTGCTGCTGTTGTTGCTCCCCCAGCTAAAAAACTAGAGTGTTGGAATGTGCCCTTGTTCTTCTGTTCATAGATTAAAATTAAAAGGAGAATAATTAGCCTTGTGATATAGGAACTTGCTTTGTCAATTCTTTGCTAGACTAATTTAGCACATATAATCATACAATTCATAAAAATTGTGCTGAGTATTTTTTTTTACCTTCCCCACATATAGTGATCTAGATGTGCTGAGAACAAATATCCATTTGGAACCCTCAGTAGTATTCACTGGCATCTCACTTTTCTTGTAGGCCAGCTTTCCATCCTCTACTATGACTTCATATCCTTCCCTCTCTTTCTGCAAGCAAATGAACGTAATGAGATATATTGCTTTAAAATCATAATCTAGGGTTTGTTAATATTGGATACAACACGGTATAACATAACTTAAAATACAGAACATAGATATAATGATTTGAACAAGGAGCTTACTGGACCAAGGTATGTGATGCACTGCTTTTGAAGCTTGTTTCTTGAGCACTCCTCAAGATTCACTTCTCTTCCATCTCCAACATCCAACCTAAAGATTTTTATCCAAATTAAAGTTTTGTAAAAAGAAAAAACATCAATATCTTTTCGGTTCGTTAACTTTTATTATTTTCTGCTTACCAGTAAAAAAATGGCTGGGTGCTTGCACTTGCAAACCAGACATCATAATACAAATGTAAGTTGTGCCCGTACCTATGTCTTGGATCAATCTGCAAATGTCAACATTGGATCAGTCTAACTTTCTAAAAGATTGTTCAGTAGAAGATTGTGAAACTGAGACTTGGATTCTTACAGCTTCTAGCCAATGTCTCAGTGCTAGTTTCTGAGCTTTCTCATCTTTGGAGAGACCCTTACCAACCTGAAAAGGATGAATTCATGAAAGATTAGATTAACATGATGATTAAAATCCAATATTTGAGCTCTAAAGTGACATTAAGAAACAAATTTGCATACTCTGGCTAGTCTTTTCTTTGCCCTTGCCCACTTAGAAACTGCTGGCTCTGGCTTCTCAACGTTGAAAAATGACACAGAGCTGCTTCTGAGAGATGCAAAATCAAGTGCTTTCCACCTACAATTTAAGGAGTTCATGACTCAGAATCAGGTAAAAACACAGTAGAAGTTTCGTTTGTGTGATTAATTATTGTTCTCAAGTGAAGAAAGATAAATCTAATTTTTTTGGTTACTTGCGGCAGCCAACTTGAGAAAAGAATTGAGATTACTAACCAGAGTTCTTCCACAACTACAGCGCAATCTGCAAGATTCCTCCTTGTTCTGTAACTCTTATAGACCTTTTGCAGCGTGGTTGCCGCTGCATCAAGCTCGCATAACGGCCGCGGGGATGAGAACTCGAGCAGCTGCCGCTGGGGGAGCTCGACTATCGGCGTTGGAAAATTTGCCTCAATCTTGGGAGAAGAAGATAACTGCAGCATCTTGAGGTCTTCTACGGCCTGTTCATCAGTAGCTGCTCCTTCGATCTTGGTCACCTGGGGCTCCCAGTGCTTGAAGCTCAGTGATCTCTCCATCCCTGGTGCTTCGCTGGATACCATCTTATTCGACGAATCACTTCTTTTGAAACTGATCGATTTTCTCAAGATCTTGTTGGATTCTCTGTCACAGAAACTCATGGATCTCGCTACTGCAACCTTTGCCTCGGCCAAGCAGAAGACTTTATTACTCATGGTAAGCAGCTACAATGATTTGACCTGTTTATAAAGAAGTTCAAAGAAGAAACTTTGATCAATAAAAAAGTTCAATATTTTGACTTAAAATAAGCAGTTTAGAAATTCTGAAGTTCGATCATCCATTCATCCTTCAGACAATTGCAGAACCTAGAATTCACAGGATATTTGAGAGAAGGGAACAGGGGATTCTCTAAAAAATGTGAAGAACAGGACAAGAACAAGAACAAGAACAGAGATTTGAGAACTCTACCTGACTACTATTTGATCCGATTGACGGGAAAGATTTACGATTTGGTGAGTTGTTAGAGATCTTTTGCCAGTAGCAGATATATATGAAGGGATGTGGCCATACGATCCACCTTCATGGAAGTTACTTGGTCGACCGTCAACGGCTTGAGCTGCAAAGTTCCATTCCACGGCTTTGAAGTCTACAAAAGACAAACCAAAAGTTTGAAGAAGTCTCCGAGATGCCTGCATCACTAAAGCTCGAGCAACAAGCAACAAGCGACCACGGGTTCGAGTCTCCAATAGATTAATTTTGACATAAGTTATTTAGTAAAATCATTTTATTAATTGAAAATTTGGATTAATTAGTTGAATTTGATGCAAAATATAATTTTGGGTGGTTAGGCTACTAGTCAGTCATGAATAGGATGGTCAAACTCGGTATTCTTCTTGACCAATTTGAACATTTGCCCCCTCAAACGTTGACTGTTTGTTTTGATAGTCTGGGTGTGTTTTGTTCAATTAATCTTGGAGGTAGATTATCTTTCCTTCTGATTCATCTATCGAGAGTAAATTTAGAGCCCCCTTATGCACTAGTCACTGTTCGGGCTGGCTAGACTAGCCCCCGTGATTTACCTCCTCTGTGTTGGTTCTGGGACGGACTGGCGGGGGCGCTGGGGGCGAGCGTTTCGTCTTTTGCCACAATGAGAGTAAATTTAGAATACAATTTATATAGACTCAGAGACGATGTTCGATAAATAAAAAGACACAAGGTTGAGGCAAAGATAGAACTGCAAGTTGTGCTATAGAGGAGGGCAAAGGGTTGTAACTATAGGTGAATGAGTTCTGCTGACATAGATAATGATCTACAAGTGTGAGTGGGGTATTTGACTTTTTACAAACTGATGAGAACGCCTGCAAGTCAATCAAGTAAGATTAACAGCTTTCTTCTTCTCCTTTATAAAATAATATATTCGGCAAATAACGCACATGCTGCAGTCAAGGATTGCCTGCTTGTGGCAGCACTTGCACTTTTGCCGGAGAAAATTGACCATAATCAGGATAAGTAAATTTAAAAAAAAAAGAATAAAAAATAAATATTTATGCGGGATGTACGTAATACGTTGCATGCATAATACGACAACCACGTTCATTTCTAAATGATGCTCACAAAAAACTATCATGTGAGGTTGCTTTAATATTGGGGTGGGCTCCAGGCAATGATGCGATGATTAAATTCTTCAATAAATAATTAAAAGGTTTAAAATTTGAATTTTAACTACGGTGTATTGTAGGAATTTTTTTTTTCAATGAGAAGCGGGCCTTAGAATACTGGTCATTTGGATGAGTCTCCATTAGTACTTCTCGATTTATCCTGATGATCGATGAAATTTTTTTGTGAAACCGGATTAATCACCTTAAATCCGGCGTTATCCGATCTGATTAATTATTATTTTTTTAATATTAGGGTTGGGCTAGCTCGAGAAAAAGTCAATCAAATCTGAGATAAATTGTCCTTTTTTTGTATTTTTTTGTTTTCGATTATTTTTTTCTGCTTTCTTTTGTTCCCTTTTGTGTCGGCGGGGTTTATGACTTCTGTTAGACTTTTGGTAAAAAAAAAATCAAAAAGCCACCTGCTTTTCAAAGACGCTTTTTATATTGTTTTTTAATTAAAAGGATATCTCATTTCACTTTTGTATATTTTATTTTTTTTAATTTTTAATTTATTTTTTTCCTATCATAGTAGTTTCGAACTCTATAACATGAATTTTTTAAATTCGGATCCACATTAATAAATTATATTTGTTATATTATGATTATTTTATTTTTAATTAATATTGATCAATATTATATTATAATAATATTTTAATTTTAATAAATATTAATAATATTATGTTGCAGTAAAAGAAGGAAGGTGAAAAGAAAGCCCTTCAGCCGCCGCAATCGGCCAGCTCACGATCGCTCCACCAGGTTGCCAGCTCATGGCCTTGCCATGAGTTTGCAACCGTCGAGTGGGATCCATTTTCGTAATCACTTTTTTTGAGAGGATAAAAAAGTTCATATTGTTCACTTTCTAATGGATGAAAAAATAGATCAAAATTAAATTTGAAATTTATAAGTCTATTATTTTATTTTTTTCATTTTCGTCTCGGGTAAATAGAGCATTGAGAGAAAAAAAATTCACTCATCATGTTAACCTACCAAACCAATAAAGTAATTGTTTAATTTCAATTTGACAAAACCTAATTTAATAAATTAGACTTGTGACAAAAAATGATAAAAAATCTCTCATTGACGAACTTCTTAAATAGAGTTTAAATTTTATTTAAAACATATTACATGGAGAGTTTGAAAACTTATTACATTGAATTATCTGTCAGATTCATTCGTGTTTTTTTAATTTATTTTGATAATTAGTGATTAAATCCATCCTTTTAAAACTAGTTGAATCATAAAAGTTAGATATTTGAATTATAAAAAAAATGATACCAGAGAAAAATTTACAAGTAGATTCAAAAAATCATAGAAACGTAAAAAAAAAATTATAGAAAAAGGGAAGATTTTTTTTTAAATCTTCAGGGAGTGTGAAATTTTCTTTATTAATATTAAGAAAGATATGAGGGTTTTTTTTCACTTTTATTTATTATATTAAGAAAGTGAGATTTCTCCAATTTTTATGTGAAAATAAATATTTATGTCATGTTATAAACCTAGCTACACAACTTTTATATTACCAATTTACCATATTACATATACAACTTTTTAAAAAAGTCAAAAACACATTTTTTATATTTACCAAAAGACACATTTACTTTTTAATATATTATATTTTTTTCTCCTTATAAAAAATAATTAAAAATTATATAAAAAGAAAGAAAACTCGGCCATCAATTTTAAGATCACAGACAAGTAAATTATATCATATTATTATCTATATTTAAATAAATTTTATCATTATTAATTAAATTTTGACAATATAAAAAAAGCTCAATATCCTATTATTGAGCTTGCTACTCCTTAGAACATCAAGTTCCAAGTTTTTTTCGTTGAAAATTCATTAAGAGAAAATGGAATTTTCATGATGAGAAAAATGCATTAGAACTAAAAATATTAAAGAGGAAAAAAATAATTTTATATCTAAAAGAAATGAATCAAACTAAAAAACTAAACTAAATTAAACTTCTGTCATAACTAAGACAATTATCAACTTAAAACTTCCTTCAAAGTTTCCTCTTTGGAAGAGAACTTACCAAATAAATTCTTACAAATCTAAAACTTTTTAGAAGTTAAATTCCTACTTTGCACTATTTGAAATATTTGGGAAGTTGGACC
>JBBUKS010000117.1:1512041-1524616 GCA_038050645.1 Hedychium gardnerianum
TTGGTTGAGGAGAAGATTTACATAGATTTTGTTTACACGAAGCATTTGGGAAGGGAGTTGTTTTGGTTGGAGCCAGCTTGATGATGTAAAGTGCTTCACCTTTTTCCGCAATTAGAGTTTCTTTCTCTTGGGAAGATTGAAAGCTACAAAAAGGAAGGATTCGAAGAATGAAGACTTTGAGCGAGTTTATTTATTCCATTATTGGACAGTGACTTATAGATAAATACTGATTTTTATTAGCAAATTAAATATCCTAAAATAGTAAATATCAATTGACAATGATATGGCGCTAACAGACACGGATTTGAAGGTCAAAGAATTCAAAATTCTACGCGGTATTCAAAAGAAAATAAACATGTCAAAAAGATCAATGGAAAAGCATTAAACCATATTTGAAAGGCACTCACTCATTTAAGATTAAAATATCTCTTGTATAACGAGTGGATATTAATTTGTCTATTTTTCATTGGGTTCTTATTAGTTTACATAATTAGGATAATGATGAATCAGGTGCACTTAATCGATTCAATTTATGAAAAAATTTTATCGATCATCAAAATAAATCGGAAAGCACTCGCGATAAATAGTCCAGAAATCCAAAAGTTCAACATCCCTTGGTCGCGTGCTCCATTTAGAGTAAAAAATTCTATAAATACATCATAACTGAGGATTAGATAACAACTTGGATGCTCTACCACTCCATCATAATCCAAGGGCATATCTTTGGGATAATGAGTGGATATCAAGTATTTTAATTTTCACTGAATTCTTATTATTTTCTTCACAAATGAAAATAATAACCATCAAACTTTTTTCCTATTAAAGTTTTGCTCTATTAACGGAAGTCGACTATATGGATTGTCCCAAGTCATTAGACTCAATTTTTTATTATATTATAATTTATATTTAAATAAATTTTATCATTTTTATCATTATTAATAAATTTTTCTTTCTTCTTTCCTACTCAATTAATGTGTATATTTATTAATATTTTAAATCATCTAATTGGAGCTCATCCTATCTAAATGTTTCCTCAATAGGTGATAATATTTTTATTTTTTATTTTATTCATCATCATATTTCATATATTCACCTAAATATATTTATTTCTATGACTTTCATTTTCTACTCATATATTCACTTCATAATCCAACATTCAATTTCACACTACCATCATTTTATAAAAAAATTATTTAAACTTTAAAATATCATATAATCTATCTTTTCATCTCTTTTTTAAAAAATAATCTTAGATACTTAAGAAACTTTCGATTATAGCTAACTTCTCAAATTACATCTCTATTTATGTATTTATGACGGAGAAGTTTTGCACAACGGTAAAATTATACCTGAAGGTTACGAGCTTGAGTTATAAAAACAGCCTCTTATAAAGTATGGTAAAACTACGTTACAATAAATTCTTCCTCGAGACCTATATTAACGAAAGTTTCATGCACCAGACTATCCTTTACTATTTACTAAATGAGATAAGTGTTTTCATATTCGTAAACCAGCAACCTGGCTGTGAAGGAACTACTAATTCACTTCAAAGTGTTTTATGAACCTCAAGCATCTATCCTCCCCCATGTTTTAATCATTATTCGCGCTAGTAGTCATCCGTGATTTACCTCCTACATATTGATCCTGAAACAAGCTAGTGGGGATACTGAAGGCGAACGTTTCATTTTTTGCCACCATAAACCTCAAGCATCAAATTATGGCACAAACAAACACAAGGCTCATCAGTTTAACCTCTCATCTCCTGATTGACGTAGATGGTTTATACATGGATATTGTTACAGATAATTCCTAGATTTCCAACGAGTGCAGCAATAGCGGAGCCAGCCCCGGTGATCTACCCAGGCTGATCTCGTGTTGTGGGCCACGAACATCGGTGCCGACGCCTTCACCCGAGTTGAGTTCCTCTTTCTATCGCGTTTTTCCTTTCTCTCATCATAAATTAGACCTCGTTTCCTTCTCAATACTCGTTTGTCCCCCGGGCTACAACCCGGGTAGGCTTGAACATGGCTCCGCTATTGGGGTGCGGTATACCCCATTGATTGTCTCACTCCCTTACATGCGATACTGTTGCTAGACGAAGCCCTCGTGATTTATCTCCTTCCAGGAAAAGTGGATATGCCCTGGAAGAGTCGTTAAGATGACGGTTTCACCTTTTGTCACATATCAATTTAACCTCTCAACATTACAGCAAAAGATCATACGCTAACCCTGAGTGCCCCCACACGACTGGCCCTACAATCATACGTAGAGAGGTAAATCAAGAAATTATAATTGGTCACCTTATGGGAGGGCATTATACACCGTTTTTATCGAGATTCGACTCATACTCATTGCTGCAATATTGCTACCACATGGTAACCGCCATGTCCCGGGGCAGTTTAACCTCTCCATATGAATATGATGATGCATGACTCGATCCATTACATCTTATAAACCGGAGAAGAAGAAATTTGATTCTCCTGATCAACTATGGCATGATGTATCCTGGTGGTTACTGCAAAAGCCAAAAGCATGAGAAAGAAAGCAAAACCAGTACCAAAACTGACATGTACGGATTCCCTCACTAGCTAACCTACTCTCCCTATCAGTTTTCTTTCACTTAACTATTCGGACACTTTTACTTCTTCTTCCTCATTCTTGTTTCTTCCACTTGGAAGATGAGAGGCCCTGGAAGGCCCCTCTCTGAGCTGTTGCAAGAGCAGCAGGAGCCATTTGTGTTGGACGTTTACCTGGCTGAGAGAGGCCACTACTGCTCAGAGAGGCTTCTTCTCCTTGCATCCAATAAGTCTTCCTCTCGCACTTTTTGCTGCAATGGTAATGCATCAAAGAAGCTGCAGTTCTTCACCAGCCATGGCTTCATCAAGTGTTGGAAGAATGCCTTCACCTCGTGTCACAAAACTCCTAACCATCATCATCATCAGCATCATCACAGAAATTACAGTGTCGATCACTGTAAGCTGTTGAACTCTTCTTTTCTATTCTAAAGATTCTGTCTACGTGATCAGGTAGTAATATTTCAGTTTCTTGTTTCAGATGATGCCGAGGTAGTTCTTAGCTCGCCAAGGAAATTTCTCAGCATCTTCAATGAGATTCTTGAGGCTGCTTACACCCCTGCATTTCATCAGCTCATCGGATCCAAAAGGAGAGCTGTAGCCAAGAAAAACATTCACGAGAAGATGCTCTTAGTGGAGAGGCAGCAGAGACATTTAACATGCAGCAAAAGGCATTTGGTGATCTCTTCAGAATTTTCATGTCTCAGTAATTTGGAGTGGAGTGGACTGCAATCTGATCAGGTTGGAGAGGTAGGAGTGGAGATAGGAGCTGCACTTTTGGAAGACATCAAAGAAGAAACAATCTTAGACAT
The DNA here is from genome assembly GCA_038050645.1 of Hedychium gardnerianum. NCBI lineage: Eukaryota > Viridiplantae > Streptophyta > Magnoliopsida > Zingiberales > Zingiberaceae > Hedychium > Hedychium gardnerianum. The sequence goes on from JBBUKS010000117.1 coordinate 1,515,427, forward strand.
GATAGGGACAAGTTCATCGCCATTGTTGTAGTAAATTTGAGTTGTCTTTTTCATTATTATTCAGCTCAGGAAGTATACATTTTATCAGCATATGTTTTTTCTGTCTTTTGACATCGTTACTGTTACTGCCTGTCTCATGTAAAAGTTATAGCTAGCACTGCATTGCGAGAAGAAGGACAGCACAACTTCCAAAAAAAAATTCAGATTTTGATCAGTCAGATGATCGTATTAATTTTCTCTTTCAACATTGAAGACAAAAAGAAACAAAAATGGGGTTAGATTTAGGAAGAAGACAGAGTGAAGACAGTAAGCATCTTGATACAGCAACCTTTCTATCTCGGTCCAAGTTCAGTTTCAATTCACGAGTGTAGTACTGTGTTCCTTATTGCTCATTTGCTATGCTATCAAGTTAAGTTGCAAGATAAAATACCTCACTGGTTACTGATCTTCTTTATATTTATATAAAGAGTTATTGTATTAGCGTAAATGTCTCCTCTGATTTATTTCTTTTCAAAAAAATAAATATCCTGGACAAACCGTAATTCAACTTTTGGAGAAAAGTTAAGTCGCAGGACAAAAAAATACGACGTTTTATCTGACTTTTACTAATACACACCCCACTTCATATTTATCAAATCATACATCTCTTTCTAAAAATGACCTCCTACACGTGTTTATGTGACACATCTGAGACACTAAAATATATTTAAAATCTTAAAAAATAAATCGTGGATTTTAAAAACATTATTTCTCTCTCTAAACAAAACTAAAAAAAATTTAAAACCTCGTAAGGGATTAATTTTGGAGTGAAAAACAAGATTAAAGGGCATAATTATATTTGGGAGAGTCTCAATATGGTCTTGATTTGGATCGAATTTGAAAAGTTTAAAATCATCAATGAGTTTTATTGTTGACTTTAGACATATTTGAATCAATCCAAACCAAACTAATACACTCATAGGAACCTCTTGAGTCTTGTCATACTCTTCAACTTTAATTTTACCACCTAAATAGTATGTTATGGATTTATAAAATTTAGAAAACTTAGTATAATGGGCACGACTCGATATTACACTTGAGTCTATTATATTCACTCAATAATAACATTAATATATTTTGGAGACTCTCCTAAATTTGATCATACTAAAAAATTTAAAATTTGAGTATTGTACGACCATCAGTGAATTTTGTCAAAAACTCACTAATAGTCTTAACCACATAAGATTCAATTCAAATCAGGACCAATGCACTCTTAGGTCTCACCATGCCTAACATTTTAAATTTTGGAGTTTGGACGACCATTAGTGAGTTTTGATCAAAACTCTATAATCGTACAAGAGAGTTATAGGAACACATTGATGTTGATGTTGATGTTGAGTGAATATAATATGCATAAGTCCAACAATGATTTTGTGTTAAAATTATATAAAATTATCTAAATTTTAAAAATCCTACCATATGTTATCTAAACTGTAAAATTAAGGTTTGGGGACATAGTGAGACTTAGAAGGTTCCTAGAAGTGCATTAGTCCTAGTTTGGATTGATTCTGATGTTCCTAAAGTCATTAATGAGTTTTAGCTAAAACTCACTTATAATTGTATAATATCCATATTTTAAAATTTTAAACATGGTCAGAGTCAAGAGAGTTCCAGAAACATATTGATGTCATTATTAAGTGAATATAATATGTCTAAATTCAATAGTAAGTTTGTGTCAAATTACATAAAATTATCTAAATTTTAGAAACTCATAATATGTTATGTAAGTTGTGAAATTAAAATTTGAGGGCATAATGAAACTCAGGAGGCTCCTAGAAATGCATTAGTCTTTGTTTAGATTGATTTTGATATTCCTAAAGTCACGAGTGAGTTTTGGTCAAAACTCATTGATAATTATGTAGTTGTCTAAATTTTAAAATTTTAAATTTGGTTAGAGTCGGGAGAACCCCAAGAATACATTGGTGTTATTATTGAGTAAGTATGATATGTGTAAGTCCAATAGTGAATTTATGTCAAATTTATTTAAAGTTATATAAATTTTAAAAACTCATAATAACCTATCTAGGATGTGAAACTAATGTTAGAGGGCATGGTGAAACCCATGAGCTTATTAGGAATATATTGGTCTTAGTTTGGGTTGATTTAGATATGGCTAAAAGTCATGAGTGAGTTTCGATTAAAACTCAGTGATAATAGTATAATATCCAAAATTTAAAATTTGAGTCATGGTTAGAGTTAAAGAGTCTCAAAAACACATTAGTGGTGGTGTTGACTGAATATGATATGACTAAACTCAATAGTAAATTTGTATCAAATTTATTCGAAGTTGTATAAATTTTAGAAACTCAAAACAATCTATGTAGGATGTAAAAAATCAAGAATGCATTGGTCTTGATTTAAATTAATTCATATATAGCTAAGGTTATCATTGATTTTTGATGAAAACTCACTAAAAATTTTAGACTTATCAAATTTAATCCAAATCAAGGTCATTATATTCTTGAACTCTCGAGATCATTATATTCTTGGACTCTCCTGAATATAATCATACCATCAAATTCTTGATCCCACCTTATATTTAATCCGCTAGATTTAAAAAAAAAAAATAGTGTCAAAATCTTATAAAGTTAGTTTATTTTTTCAGATTTCAAAATCTTATACAGTGGATCAGAAAAATATGATGAGTCATTTAAATATTAATAAAAGTATAATGCCCCATAAACATGATGACAGTGATTGTCTTCAAAAAAGATATATCCAGTAGTTAAACACTGTAATCTATTTTTTGAGCACTATTTGCTCGAAAGCAACCAGTCAATGCTGAATTAAGAAAGACATGCAGATGATGGTGCGATCGATGCTTAAAAAGAAAAGTAGGCAATCAGAAATGCACTTGTATAAAGACAGAGATCTGAGAGATGCTTCTTACCTCTATTTGTTCTTAGAGCTGCTCTATCCGACCATTCTGTCATGAACAAAGTAGTACTTGGTGTACTTGAACGAACCAAAAGATGCCGTTTCATCACAGTTGAATTTTAATTGTGGCATCACCACCTTCATTGAAACTAGTTGCATGATCTGAGATGCCTTCATATTGAATCAGTGGAGTGGAGAACAAGATGAGTGAACAAATTAACTAACATTAAGCCAACCGCTAAAAATTACTGTCATTACAAAGAAAATGCAAAGTGATGGAAGCTTTCAGTTCCAAACATATGGAAAACATTATCAACTGAAGATTCAGAAAAGACTGGTGCGTATAGTGAACCAGGCAATTAAAGCTTGTACAGGAACAAAACAAATAATCAGACTAGCATATCAATTAAGATTAGCATAGTTTCATGTCTAAGTCAGCACTGGTTTAACAAACATGTCCATAGCTTTTTATCAGTTGAAATTCTCATGATCTGTCAACTCAGACTTCAGAGTGGAGGGATTGTTGGAGCATCGCCAAGGGTTGAGTCATTCAGGTCATTGCAGTGGCTGCTTGCACCCTCATGAAGCATGCGGTTCTCTGCCCTCGGGCTGCTTCCCGTGCTGCTACATAATGATGCTAATGAAGTTTTCTGCAGTACACCAGTTGGCGAGAACTCCATTCGACTTCTTGAATCCCAGTCATCTGCCAAGAGATTTAGAGATGTAAAAGAGTTCTTGTTTTGATCCTTGGGTGTGCTACTGGTGCTGTTCAGCACCTCTCCTAAGGGTCCAGATACGGAAGTCTCCCAGGAGAGAGATCTCCAATTCGCCTGCCTTTGGCATGCATTGGTTAGAACTCCCATGCCTAAACCCATATGGACACGGTCGTATCCGTATTCTCTCGATAACTTGAGTGGTGAAAGTGCTTGTATGTCATGGTTAGATGAGGTGGTGGACGAGAAGTCAGGACAAGATATTGGATTGGAGATCGAGAGTTGGGTTCTATCTGACTGTGTTTCTTCAACTCCAGGCCAGGAGGGGGTCAGATCGTTGGACTGGACTTTGGGGCAGTCATCGAAGAAGTGCCGAAGGGGGTTGGACTCATCATGGTGATTGAGCTTGGGGGAGGGAATCAAACCGACACTATCAGATAACGAGCTCCATGAGGAATTCAAAACTGAATCGTTGGCAAAGGCACCCAACTCAGCACTGGAAGAGGTTCCTTCAAAGGGTGTGTCCGGCTTTGAGATCGGATAGAAGTTACTCTGAGGTCTTTGGCAAACAAGACTTGGCACAGAGAGGCTTTTCAGATTCTGAGCATAATCATGTTGTTCTTCATTGTTCACCGGCATCCTGCAGATCAGAACATAGATCAGCATTGCAAATACAAAAGCAAGGATCTAATTTAAAGGTCCATCATTCAACAAATGAAAGATGTATAGTACTAGAACAATATAATGGAGACAATTCATCCTTTCATCCAAGTAAATTTTCTGAAATATTTGCAGGTAAATGTAGGCTGTTGAGGATTTCAATTTAGTACAGTCGAGAGAATCAGAATAAACTTTTATCGTCAAAAACAAAGTGCCTTAATACAAGTTTATGGATCAATGTAAGAAAGAAGAATGACTTATGACAGTTTCCATCAGAACAAGTTTTAAAGCTAATTTTTTTTTCTTCTCAAACACACTATTCTTATAAGTAAGAGGAAAATCTAAGTAATCTCTAGTATCATAATCTAATCTTTATTTGTTACTCAGTTCTCAAACTTGTATTGTTTCTTTTGGCCGGCTTTAAGAGATATTTGGTGTGAAATTTCTTCTACCCGATTGTGGTGGAAGCAAAAGGAAAATTCTGGAGAAAAAAATCCTTTAACCCTTTTGTCCCTCAGTCCATTTCCATATGACAAAAGAGGCCATCAAAGTTACTTTTTTCCGGCATTGTTTCCTTCCTCAGTTGTCTCCGGTGTGTACTCTTTTCCCCTATGTTAAATGAATCAATCCCTCTACCGAAAGTTTTATATTGTTGCTTAGATATTTATGCATCTTCTAGATAAAATTCATAAACCCTGCCAATCAACTTCAATGTGCTAAGAAATCCAACACGACTAAAACAAATCATAGTCATGAATCCATCACTAGTGTTCACTTACCCATTGTACTGCACAGGATCTTTGATGTTAGACTGCAAGCTTTTATTCAGCTGCTGTGCAGCCGTAAGAACACTAGAAGAAGCACCGCCATCAGGAAGAGCAAAAGTCGGTTGGGAAGAGGCAGCTATGGGAGTTGTTTTGGCGGCATGGACACTCTGACCTTCCACATGCTTTCTTGAACGATGGCGGCCCCTGTTCATGTGTCGCTCGCAGTACTTCTTGTCAGCAACTGCATCCCTGGAGCATCGCCATTTCTTCCCGTCGGTCCGACGGCATCTACCAGGCTCTGGATCGGCATTCCCAGAATAGAATGACCCCCACCCCACTGCAGCAACCAGAAAGACAGCACGACATACCACCAATTTAGTCTCTACTGGTCGTTAGAAGAGATTTCATATTTGAACACTTTAAACGCAGCAAGCTCATGAAACGTTATGGTGTTAAATATACTTTAAATTTCTTTTTCATAAAGTTCAACCTTTGATTTTGATCATAAAATTCAGCAATGAAAAAAAAAAGAGGGAAAAAGAAAAAGGAGAAAGGACCTTCTCAAAGTACATTTAATATGGCAAAGTTTGAATCTTGAGATGCATTAAGATGAGGAATCAAAATAATTGCTGAAAAGATTAGATTTTGCAAATCTATCAACCAAAACGAGCATCCTCAGCTTACATGCCACTGAATAAAGATGTCGGAAAGCAAATGAAGATTCTGAAAAGATAATATTCCACGCGAAGCTGGAAAACCAAGGATCAAAGCTATGATATGGCGACAAATCTGTTCCCGAGATAACAATGTTTCTTCTTTTTGCTAGAGAGAAAAGTTCAGCAAGCACCTGAGCCAAAAGATCCAGCTGACAGAGGAGAGAACCAGGAAGAAGCACCTAGACTTCGCCGGAGGGGGGCGAGCAGTGTGGCTGGAATGGGCACATTCGCAAGGAGGTACTTGTAGATCAATGCCTGGTGTTCCAGCTCCAGCCACTGAGAAGGAGTGAAGGGTCCCCTTACCCTCGCCAGAACGCTTTGCGAGTTGCCATTAGAACTTGCTGATAACAAACCTGAGATAGAGATCCAAGAGATGCATATCAGAGAGAGAGAGATCACATCATGCCGCATAAAATGTCAAAAATATAATCTTTTTAGCGATCATATCTTTTCGAGAGGAGAAGTATCAGAGAAAGCAACTGAGAATGATTCATGTGCTCTTTCTCCGTCTCGATACTGTTTAAAGCTTTCTTTTACCACAAGAAAGAATCTAAGCCCCTAAAAATCAGGCCATGGACGATAAGACCTAACCGGGGAGCAGAAAGAGAAAGGAAGCAACTTTTTCCTTGACAAGACTCAAACATCGGCCGCGTTACCAAAAAGACCCTCCTCCAATCAATGCTGGAATCAAATAGACAACCTAACTAGCTCCAAAATCCCTAAAATCTCAAACCCCCAAAAAACGAAAACCACCACGGCACAAACCTTATCGACAGCGCCGCCCTAGCATGGGTTACCTACCTGCATTTCCCCTGAGGTAGCATTGCGCGGAGGAAGAGGTCACGGAGGGGCGATTGTAGTAAGCCAAGGTCGCATCAGTCACCATCTCGCTCTTGGATGCTGACGAGAAGCTGAGCATTTGCTCGCCGTCAGGGAAGAGGGAATGGGTTTCGGATCTGAGGAGGAAAGGAACCGCCTTTGCGGGTGCTGCGGTCAATGCATCGGACCTGGCCACCTTGGGTGATCTCCAATCGTACTCTTCGGACTCAGCGAACCCTCTCTCGTGCTTCTGCAGCACGGATCCGAAGGGACCTCTCTGGTTACTGACAGCAGAGGCTGAGGAGGAGAATAGGCCACCAGTACCGTTACCGCCGCCACTAGCAGCAGCAGCTTCAGAAGAGTCTCCAGCTAAGGCGTCCATGGCGAAGTCAATGGTCGGCTCCGGCGCTGCTACTAGATAAGATCGAGTAGGGAGGCGGTGGGTTCGTGTGAGGAGGAGGGGGGGAAAGGAAGCATTTTTGCAGGCGAAGGGAAGGGAGACAGTGTGGCTGTGTTCTTATAGAGCGCAGAAAAAACAGGGTGGGTTTTTCTGTTTTTAAGAAATAGTAGGAGTAAATAGTAATGTTACATAATAATAGTAATGATAAAAATAATTTGCATGTGCTCGCATCAGACTAAGGAAAGAAATAGAAACTATACTATCTTTTCAATTGGTTTTATTTATTAATAAAAATTGATATTAATTATTTATGTCGATATAAGTACAATAAAAAAACTGCAAAAAAAATTAAACCTTTTCTTATTTTATCTTCCTTTATAATTATTTTTTTTAATTTCAATAATTTTTTATAATAACTAGTGAATCAAAAAGTAATTGCACTACCACAATTTAATTGGGTTGAGTGGTCCACCTCCTCCTCACGTGTTCTTCCACTCTCTCTAATTTGTTCTCTATGTCTTTGACCTACTCATTGATTCTTAATTGGTCAAATTAATCATATTTAATGACTAATTAGTTTAATCTATATAAGAAAAGCACTGATAAGATTTTTATTACATCTCATTTCACTTTAAAAAATATTTATAATATTCAAAATTACAAGTGTTGTTTTTTTAAAGGTAATAATTTTAAATTAATTAATTATGTATTAATCAGCGTTAACTAAATGAATTAGCCTTTGAGCTAATTGTTGCATTTTTTTTCTTTTTCTGTGATCGGATCAATAATTAATTAATTTAAATGATTAGGTATTTAAATTATTAAAAAAATAATTTTTTTTGTTGTATCATAATCTCAAAATAACTTATATTATTATGATAATTTAATTTTTAATTATAATATATTTATAAAAAAAATTAAATTAAATATATAATCATAAAATACTAAAATTTTGAATTATTTATCATGAATATTTTTTAATTTATTTTAATAATTTATATATAAAAAAATTATGGATCAAACCGATTAACTCATTACCTGTTTCATCACGAGCACGGTGTGGGTTAATTAGATTAAGTTTGTCATGCTTTTGGTGTTTCTTCTCCATTTGACCAAAAACACTACAATTATTTTGTTCGTATTCGCATTAACGCTATGCTTATTTTAGCAAACGAATAAATAGGAGGAAAAATATTCGACAATTTATCAAGGACGTACATAAAGTTAAGATATTCTCAAAAACACATCTACCTTTTAGATTTTTTAAAAATCAGATTTATTTTTTATTTTATCTCTTCCACCCACCAATATTGTATTAAAAAAACACTAATATGATACTAAATTTTAAATAACATATTAATTAATAAATAATAAATTTATTATAATAAATTTTACAGAATATTATCATTATCATGTTAAATTTTAAAAATATATTGATTAGGTGATATCAAATCTTAGTGATCGGTTTAGTTTTATAAAAAAAAATTATTAATTATTAAGATAAATTAAAAAGTGTTCAGACAGTCCAGAAATTTAACATTCTATAATTATATGTCACATTTGAAAGAAAAATTCAAACAAATATATCATAGCCGAAGATTAAATTATAAATGCTTGAATGATAATTTGATATTTATATTAAATTTTAAAAAATAATATCAGTGTGATATTAATTTTCAAAAATTAATATCATTATAATATTAATTTTAAAAAAATAACATCATTTTTAATACTACATAACTCCTAAATTGACACCAGTGGTATTATTTTTAAATTACAGCATCATAATTACAACTCCTAAATTATATCATAGTGATATTATTCTTTAAAATTTAATACCATGATTAATAATAGGGACGGATCTACTATAGGAGTAGGGGGCCACGGTCTCTCAAAAGCAAAAGAAAAGTTGGAGCTATTAATTGTCGATAGATCGATCACGTTGCCCTGTGACAACATCTTTATAGAGTAAATCATCTAACAACTAAGAAACACATCAACCCCGCCCCACAATCTAAACTCGGTCCTCCAAATCTAAAATATTAAATCCGCACGACCTCTTAGAAAAAAATTAATAACATTATTATTATATAAAAAATTATTTTCTTAGTATATTTATTATTTGGCTGCAAAGATAGGTACGGCTCAAGATTAATTTTTTTATACCCAACTCCAAATGATCATTACTAAAATTTCTTC
>JBBUKS010000117.1:1530455-1551064 GCA_038050645.1 Hedychium gardnerianum
ATCTTTCTTGAGTGTGGCGTCAATATCCTTCCCTACATCTGAATATCAAGGCGATCCGTTTCCAAGGTGCTTATCAGAATAGTTCAAATATCGTATCTACTATTAGCTAAAAAGCAAACAGATTTTCATAAGAAAAAGTTCAAAGGGTAAAACTTACTTATCTTATACTGGACTCAACTACTAAATGTTATCGCATATCCTGTTTCTATTCATATGAGGAATTGTTAGATATATATGAATGGAAAAGAGGTGGAGATGAAAGATACTCCATTCTGAATGGGACTTTAGTCTCACATTGGGAGTTTCAAGGTATGTTGGTTGATTTATCATAGCTCTCTCTCACGTGTGGACTCGCAGGGGGTATAAATTCGGCCCAGATTGCACCAAACCAAGTCGACTCGTGTGCGAACACGACCTACGCACATCGAATGTCGAACTAACCGGGGCAAAATTTCCCAAGTAAATGAACCAACGTTTTGTCACCCGAATCTTTTTGCTTGCTACTTAAATGTAGGACTAAGTATTCGGTCAAAACCGAACTGACCGAATCGAACAAATCAAAAATCGAACAAATCAAATTTTTTTCGAATCAACCAAACTGACTGATTTTCCTACGAAAATCGAACTAATTAAATATCGATTAATTTGATTTTTGACCAAATTAATCGAATTAATCAAAATTTTGATTTTAAATAAAAAAACTAAATTTTGTTTAATTAATTGTATTTTTAAATAAAAAATAATCAAATTAATATTCTTATTTGGTTTATTCAGTTTAACCGAATTATGAAATTTAAAACCGAAACCGAATCGAATTTAAAATAAAATGAAAATCGAATTAACCAAATCAAATTTCAAAATTCGGTCGGTTCGGTTAATTCGATTTTTTTGCTCACACCTACTCAAATGTATCGAATGCATTCATCGATGATTAATCGAGAATCCATAACTGCTTATTTGAAACGATCACTATTGATGACCGAGCGACTGGAGGTAATGAATGGTCATTATTCGATCATTTAATGCAGCGGAGGCATGAAGCTCCTATAAGAGGAGGTAAGTACCTTGAGAGCAAGGAGATATAATAGTGAAAAGAGACTCCTCCACCTTCATTCCTCTTCTTTTTTTCTGCTAATTCATTTCGATCGCCAGTCTTCCCGTGATAGCAATCAGGTGTTTTTTCAGTTCGCCATAAATGATCTGTGAGACTGTACTAGATTGCGATCGTGGTTTCTCTGTTGTATCTTGGAAATCAGGCGTCCGTCTTGACTTCTCAGTACCGCCGGAGGGGAAGAATCTGTTTTAAGGAAACTGTATTGAACGCTGACCTCGACTTCTCTGTTTCTCATACTCGAAAATCCTCTCGGACTCAGGATTACTTCCTGAGTACTCGGCGTTCCTCTCCCTGGCAACTCGGTAGCTTGGCCAAGGCAGCTCGACAACTCGGCCTCGGTAGGCCAAGGCAGCTCGGCCTCGACAGTTTGGCCAAGGCAATTCGGCAGCTCAGCAACTCAACAACTCGACCTCGGCAGCTCGGCCAAGGCAATTAGGCACTCTGTAGCTTGACCAAGGTAGCTCAGCACTCTTCAGCTCTGCCAAGATAGCTCGACACTCTACTATAAAACAACTCAACTCGATCATACAAAGTAGCTCAGCTCGACCTTACAAAGTTGCTCAGTCTTCCGAGCAATTCAAGCATCCCAAGCAATTCAGGCATCCCAAGTAGTTTATCATATCCTGCTTAACACCTTTATCAGTTCAGTTCAGATCATCTCAATCAATAAATTTAAAATTCTACAATTTTTAATTTAATAAATGTTTATTATATCCGACGAAGATAGTACATTTGTCACCTATAGTTTGTTGCTATATCAAATAGTTCTACCATGCCCATTAAAATTTACTAACCATTTTTCTCTTCTAATAAAAATAAATAAATAAATTACACAGAAAAGCACAATGATAATAGATGATGGTAAAAAATAAAACGTTCGTCCCAGCATTTTTATCAATTCGTCTCGAGATTAACACGGAGAAGATAAATTATGAGAATTATTTTAACTAGTCCGAATAATAATTAATATATGAAAAAAGACAAAAACTTGACTACTAATTAAAATTTAACTTTCAAACCGCACAACACTCTAGATATATTAATTCTTAATTTATCCCGTGGGAACAGCATAACGATAATAGAACAATTACGGCACGAGGTGTTGATGACTTTACACTAGCTATAGATATGGATGGCGTAAAGAAGATGCTGACATTAGACTAGTAGTGTAGGTGGAGTGCTTATCGTGTTACAAGAATATCTGTTACAAGAGAGGTAGCGAAGGGCAGCGAAGGAGAGTGGCGACGGCGATGGAAAGATTATGATTTAAAGGTAAATTGGTGGTCACAATAAAATATCACGTTAACAGGAATAATACCTTCTTTTTTTTATTTTACTTAATTAATATCAGATATTTAAATCTTAAATTCAATTAATTTGATTAACTATCAATTATCAAAATAAATTAAAAAAACATATGATCATAATTAACGTTCTCGAATATACTATTCATTAAGAAAAAAAATCTTCAATAATATATCACAATTAAATTTTAAATTCTAAATACCTAATTTATCATCTAACTACCACATCCTATCTCAATAATACATTTTATCTCATAGGATTTAGAACTCCATGACTTATTAATTTATATGCATCTAAGAGCTTAATCGACAATAAAAAAAAATATTAACGATTAATGATAATTTAGTTTAAGAAATGATTGTAAGTTGAAGAATTGATTTGAACGAGTGTAAAAGTTATTTTGAAAAAGTCTCTTTTTCTTGCTGCGGGGTCAAGGTCGGGAGCTGCGGTCTGCCATGGCCGGTGCTAGTGGTGGCGGCTTGTAGTTGTGGCCGACAGACTTTAATTAGGGAGAAAGAAGGTCTCAAAATTTGAAGAAAATAAATCTTATCACTCAATTTTTTGGGATAAAAATGAAAATAGCGTCTTTAGTTATTTATTTATTTTTAATCATTATAATATGAGTATCCCTCATTTATTTTTTTTAATCCAAAAAAAAAAACATCTCACCCATTAGCCTTGATAAAATAATACAAATATCCTCAAATATATTATTTAATATTATTATCTCGTGTCACACGTATTAAATCTTAAATTGATCAATCAATTATATAAACAAGATAAGTCCGTATTATAATAGTTCGATTTTGTAATTATTATCAAAATTATATCAACTATAATTTCATAGTTGTAAATAACTATTATAACGTGAATGTCGTTGAATAAGATAAGTTTAAATTATAGTAATTATGATTTATAACTACTACAATATAAATGTTATTGAACATGGTAAGTCTAAGTTGTAGCGATAATGATTTTATAATTACTACAACATGAATATTAGATAAACAGATTAAATATGCGTTGTAGCAGTGACGAAATCGTAGTTGCTACAATATAAATATGATTGATATGTAGAGAGAGTGATGGTATTCTAGTGAGCACATGTACGTCATACCTCGATTCTCCTCTCAGATCTAATACTTCGTCATACATGACATGAGGGGATCTTTAGTTACTATTGTATGATTATGTGATGATATATATTATCTTTTTGTATATAGAGAGAGTTTTGTTATCCAGCACACTTGATCTCGCACAACTTGTGCATACCTAAAAAAAAATTTTGATTTAAAATTTTTTTGTGCTTAATATTATAACCCAATTTTTAAATCTTAAAAATAAAATATTATTGACACAACCGAAAATTTAAAAAAATAATAATTCAAGCACCTTAATTAATTGAGGCGCTTAAATTCTATGAGAGTCATCTATCGTCGTTCATATAAAGAGTGTGTAAATTATCAAAATGTAAATATTATTGAATAAGTTAAGTCTATCTAAACAGATTTAAACTCAAAATTAGCCTATAAAAAAAAATCGAAATCGATACGTCAAAAAGTTAAAATCGGCCAAACTATACATTTAAGAATAGATGTGTACGTTTACAAGGGAACCGATGGAGTAGAATGTCTATCGATTAAAAAAAATTCCAATAAAAAGACACGCCTTTGATTATTGCCCATTCTATTTTACTAAATTTCTGTCAACTATTATTTGATGGAAAATCTTTTCTATTCAAATTCACCGTGTGAAACTCGGAAACAAAATAAATTAACTGTAAAAACTAAAAGCAGATCTTTGGTATAATCAGGACTGGACTTGGCCCATGGATATGGCCCATTTAGAGTCATGTCAAGGTGGGCTCCATCCCATTTCGAATCACGCCAGGTTCAGCTTGGATCCTAGTACATTCGCTCGTTTGCTCATTGGGTGAGTCAAGTTTAACTTGCTCATTTACTTAGTTATATCAAGTGCAACTCATATAAGAATTAACGATCAAAATTTTATTCGATCGTTAAATAGCTATGGAATAAAATTTTGATCTAATTAATGATCGATCACTAATTATATTATTTGATCACTAATTTAATGATCAATTTTAAATTTGATCATTAATTAGAGATCGAATAAAAAATTGCGCTCAGTTTGACCCCTTGAATCCCTATCACTAGTCACTGTGCTATTGATTGGTTATTTATTTCCCTGATGCATTCTTTTGTATGTATGCGAATTTAGAACATGTTTATTTCTTTAAATTGTATAAATTAATTTAGTTTCTGTAATTGATTTTGATAAATGATCATATTTGAATTGCAATAATTACTTTCTAGGATTGACGCTTGTGATCCAGTGTCTTCTAAAACTAATGTTTATGAACTCAAATGATTAATCAGGGTCGGATATGGGGTGATCGGTTTGGTCTCACGGAAGTTTTCCACCGGCCACCAGGGTAAATCGGGAAGCGCTAATGGAGGCTCATCCAAATAACCAATATTCTAAGGCCCGCTTCTCAATGAAAGAAAAATTCTCTATAATACGCCGTAGTTGAAATTCGAATCTTAGACCTCTTCATTATTCATTAAAGGATTTAATTATCGTACTATCCTGGGAGTTTTATGATCTTAAACATCTTATTAAACATGTATTTCTTTCACTTATCAAACTATGTTAAATGCTATTGACTTTCTTTTTGTCCACCATATACCCTCGAGTACTTCTAAAATGTTAGTTTAGGACTTATTGCGTAATTGTGTGAATCAATGAAGTCTTGATCCACATGTGAGACTTTAGATGTAATAAATATTTTCGTTTTCAAGTGTTGTGCTTTCATCTTTTTCACTCATTATTTGTAATTATATTATTTTCTAGCATGAGTTGTAGTGAATTATTATTTTGAAGCTGCTCTCGTTATAGATTAGGTTATTTTTTTCAATTTTGTTGGCTCCACGAAAGTTTTCCACCGACCACCAGGGTAAATCGAGAAGCACTAATGAAGGCACATCCAAATGACCAGTATTCTAAGGCTCGTTTTTCATTGGAGGGAAAATTCCCTGTAATACGCCATAGCTGAGATTCAAACCTTAGACCCCTTGATTAACTATTGAAGGACCTAACCATCACACTATTACCCAGGGGCAAGATATTCTTATTATATAATTCATTATACTTTGAGCTATTGATTGATTATTACTTATTTATTTGATTATTATTTTATTACTTATTTAAGAATATAACTTAAATTATTTCAAAATAAAACATCAATCTATTAAATAAAAGACATTGATATCTTATTTCGTTAAGAATAAAGATCATCAAATTCTTATAATGCAGCATCAATCTAGTGAAAGTCTTTCAAATCCTAATATCCAAATTCTTTCAATTTCCTCTCCTAGCAACGATCATCGGTCATTTTCTACTTGTATTGAACGAGATCCGACTACAAAATTTGAAAGTCAAAATAGTCGATTTAAAAAAAATGATTCCAAAAATTTCATTGATGGGAGTATTCGTCTTCAACAAATAAAATATATTATTTTTATTGTTTTTTTTTGAATGATATTAATTTGTCTAATAACTCTACACGGGTTAATGAAAGATTTGATAATTGAAAAAAAGGATAAACTAAGAAAAAACATGTGCATTTCTTGCCCTATTGGTTCTACGACTTCTTTGTCTCATATTATGTGTCAGGGAAGGGTTGAAAAATTGATGAGGTTCTCGTAACATATTGATAATATGATGCATGTCCAATTTAAAGAGGAAAAAAAGAAAATTCATATTGCGTTTGAGGACCTCAATTGTAATTGTTCACTGGCCATCACTTCAAGGTTGTGGCTTTAGTTGTAACGATAAATCTCTATCTTCATCTATTTGTTAGAATTTTTTTGAATTGGTGAAGACTTTTGTAAAAAATGAGTACAAAAATGGATGAAATTGTACTTGAGAATGCTCCAAAAAAATGTTCAATATATTACTCTAGAAATTCATAAAGAGATTTTACATATGATGGTCAATAGATTACGACAAATGGTTCATAAAAATATTAGAGATAAATACTTTTGTATTCTTATTGATGAAGTACAAAATATATCTAAACATGAGCAAATAACTATATTATCTTGAGGTTTGTGAATAATCATGAGATTTTGTGGAAAAAAAATTGTCATCAAATTAGTCACTAAAAAAAATCATCAATTTGTAATGAATTTTGCGACAAATTTTACAAAAAAATTCATCGCAAAATTTTTTTCGACGAAATTATTTTCGTCACAAATAGGTCATCGCAAAATTTTGTGATGAAAAAATAAAAATTCATCCCACAATTTACAATAAATAAAAATTTGTCACAAAATTCATCGCAAATCAGCGACGAAAAAATTTTTCATCGCAAAATCACTAACGAACGAATTTCGTCGCAAAATCAACGACAAACACATTTCATCACAAAATTTATCGCAAACTTGTAATTTTTTTAGCACGACAAATTTGTAAATTTGATCCATCAAAGATTCAATTAAAACCAATCAAAGATTAGATTAGCTCATCAACTATAAACTAATAGATTTAATCAATTCACAATTCAACAAGTACCAATAAGATTTGAATCAAACAAATCAGTATACAACTTAAGGGGTGAAAAGTCATAAAAAGTTTTAAAACCCAGACTCTAATTGCTAACCTAACTATCAGTATATGAAGCTTATATGAATCTAACACATCTATGTTTCTCGCATTTAGGAAACACATGGCATTTTCATCTCATCATCGACTATATAAATAAGCTATCTTGCTTGTTCTCAATCTTCACCGTCATCATCGTCATCATCATGCTTACCATCGTCATCCTCCCATCTTCATCAATTTCCTAGTATCAAGGAAAAGAATAATTAGTGACAGATAATCCATATAGAGACCAGAAATCAATAGTAAAAACAATAATCACCCCAGTTTGTGCTCCAATTATTAATATTAGCAACATACTATAACTCATAATTACCAAGGAAAATACTACTACTCATCATTTTCTGCTTTATCTAACTTACACGAGTTAATGAACAAGCAATACAAGTAGAACCTGATGAGACCAAGTTTAGAAAAGGGAGAAAAAGAAAAGGAATCTACATTCACTTTTTGAGATACATTGTTGAAGTTTCAAAATATTAGGCCTAAGTTTTCCTTGATTATCTCAGCCACCTGCAAGTGTGCTTGTAAGAATAAGATATAAATCCTGGTTAGTAGCCAAGTTCCTGTCATCTCCCATGCACTGATCACTATTCTGGCTAGCTAGACTAGCCCTCATGATTTACCTCCTCCGTGTTGATCTTGGGACGGACTAGCGGGGGCGCTGGCGGCGAGCGTTTTGCCTTGCCACCATGTAAGAATAAGGTACTATAAATGAGGAGATTCTACACTACATAATATAATATCCGGAAGCAATCATAGCATCATAGCAAACAAATAAAGTAATGAAAATGACTTGTATCCAAAACATCACTTGTATTCAAGAACTTGTATCATATGAAAGAAGAAACTTTATTCAAGTTGTGCAATATGAACTTCACTTATACCCAAAATATTCAAGTTCCAATTTTGGTCAAAAACACAATGTGGTAAATTGATATCAATCGCAGATCTATAACGGACAAAGTTTAGATTCAAATTGTGGAAAATGAACAATCAATTGTACTCAAATACTGGTAAATTGATCGTAATCACTGAATGATATCATATAGAAGATGGAACACAAATGAACATCTATACCAAGAATATTCAAGTTCCAATCTTGGTGGAAAACACAACATGGTGAATTGACAGGTAAAACTATATAAAGATAAAATCTAGACTCAAATGTGCAAATGAACATCAATTGTACAGAGAAATATTCTACTTTTCTCAAAACATAAAATGGACTAAAATGATAATAATCACATAATCGATCATCTAATCTCAGAGGAATAGATAATGTGCTAAATGGGCATTGATCATGGAACCAATATCACAAAAAAGAAAACTGAAACCTCATCGACATGCAAAATTGGTGAGAAAAATAGATCCACCACTGTCGCTGCCCTCGCAACCTCCACATCTAAAAAAAATTGTAAATCTCACAACCCAGTAACCAAAAACCTAAAATTGAAGAGCATTTGTCAGCGATAAAAATAAGATTCATCGCTAAATTTAAAAATTAGGATAAAAAAATTGACTCTAAATTTAGCAACAAATTTTTAATTCATCGTTGAATCAACGATGAATCATAAATTCATCACAACATTTAGTGATGAATTTTGGATTTGTCGCTGATTGAATGACGAATTTTGAATTTGTAGCTAAATTTATTAATCTGAACCAGATCAAAATTTATGTTTCCAACTAATCCAAATTTGTCGTAAAATTCGTTACTAATTTGCAATGAATTTTGCGACAATAATATGAAAAAAAAATTGTTGTTAATTTTGCAATGAAAATTATTTTTGTTGCTAATTTCTTTGTTATTTTGCGACGAATATTTTTTGGCACTATTTTTGTTGCTGATTTGCAACGAATAATTTTTGTCTTTAAAATTCGCCCCTAAATCTATGCTTTTTTTTGTAGTGAGTGACACTATCTCATTGAATCCAAAAAAAGAGATATCAAATCTTTTTGTTCATCATGACCTCCAAGTTAAAAAAAAATCATAGGCCAAGGATATGATAGTGCTAGTAATATACGTGGCGTATGAAATGGACTTCAAATATTATTTCTCAGAGATTGACCCTGTGCACTATGTCCTCTATTTTGCTCATTGATTACAACTGACATTCATTTTTGCAGCTAAGGATATCAGTGTTATTTGGGAAATTTTTTCTCATTTGAATAATATTGTCACTTCTTCTACTAAGCACATTGCTGAGTTACATACTGCTCAGAGAAAAGAAATCAAGCATATGTTTACAATTGGAGAACGTGATTATGGAAGTGGGGTCAATCAGATTGGTAATTTACAACGAGCAGGAGCTACTCGTTGGAGTTTTCACTATAACTCAGTAAAAGCTTGATAGGTATGTGCGCTGTAATTTGTAAAGTTTTTGAAGTTCTTAGTGATCATTCTCCAATTGGAAGAGCTAAGGCTGAATATATCTTCATTTTGCACTTAATACATAAAATTATGAGAACGACAGATACTCTTTGTCAAATCCTTCAAAAAAAATCTCAAGATATTTTGACTATTATTACATTTATTTTTACTACTAAAATTATTCTTCAAGAGCTTAGAGAATGCGGGCGGAAAGAATTTCCTTATGAAGTGAAAGTTTTTTTTCGAGAAATGAAATTGATGTGCTTAACCTTACTTGTCTATATAAGATCGATCATTCCCGTCAGCAAACTACACTTGAGCATCATTATTACTTTGATGTTTTTAATGCAACAATAGATTTTATCTTGTTGGAGTTAAACACTCGGTTCAATGAGTCATCAGTGAAACTTATATCTCTTAGTACAACTTTAGATCCTAAAAAATCATTTGACTCAATTAATAGTGATGATATTTGTAAACTTGCAATGAAATTTTATCCTAAAGATTTCACAAATCAAGACATCATAGCTTTGGAGTATGAATTAGTACATTATCAATTTGATGTGATGCAAAATTTGAAAGCTTCTACACTTGTTAAGTTATGTCAGCAATTGACTGAGGGTCGACGATCAAAGGTTTACGTTATTTTGATTAGATTGATTCATTTTGTTTTGACGTTACCTGTTTTTACCACCACTACTGAGTGAGCTTTTTCAACAATAAAGCATGTGAAGACGACACTTCGCAATAAAATGGAGAATAACTTTCTTGAAGACTGCTTGACACTCTATATTGAACGAGATTTAACTAAGGATATAGGTGTAAATTTTATTATAGATGAATTCTACGTTTCAAAATCTCGTAAGGCACAACTTTGTTGAACAGTATAATGTAATTTTTTTTGTTATATATATATATATAATCCCACCGACTCTAATTCTTGGATTCATCCTTGGCGGTAGCAGCTACGAAATTGTAGCTACTATAACACGGATTTATCTTGTTCATACAACTAGTTGATGGGACTGGGTGGCAGGAGATAATAATGTCGAACAGTGTACTAGAGGATGATTGTGTCATTTTATAAGAGTTGGTGGGGTGGAGCGCCCTTTTGATTAAAAATAAAAAGGGCGCCCCTTTGATGATTCCAATAAAATGGGGTCCTTTAATTTTTGTCCAAGAACAAAAGTAAGTGCAAAAGGAAAGAAACTAGAGCAAAAATCAAAGGAACGCCTTTTTTTTGGAATCATCGAGGTAGTGCCCCTTTTTATTTTTGATCAAAAGAATACCCCACCCCCACCAACCCCCTATAAAATAATACAATTGCCCTCAGTATAATGTTTGACATTATTATCTCTTGTCATATGCATTAAATCCTGAATCTGACAGATCTAACATGCCCAACAACATTTACATTATAGCAGTTACCGGTTCGTAATAGCTACAACATTATAGCAACTATAGTTTTATAGCTACTATAATACAGACTTATTTTGCTCAACAATATTCACGTTGTAGCAGTTATGAAACCATAGCTATTACAATTTTATAGTTGCTACATCATAGACATGTCTTGTCCAATAATATTTTATAATATCTATGAACTATAGTTTCTATAACTACGGTAGCAGTTATGAAATCGTAGTTATTATAATATTATAGCGATTATAATTTCATAGTTATTATAATATGAATTTGTCATAATCAAAATTTAATGTGTATGATAAATAATAATAATATCAAATAATATACTGAGGGCAATTATATCATTTTAATGGAACTAGGAGAATGAGATGCCTTTTTACTAAAAAAAAATAATTAAAAGAGGTGCTCTTCATGATTCCAATAAAATAGAGCATCCTTTTAATTTTTACCCAAATTGATACATGTCACTGTCATTCCACTAAAAATGTCTGACAAAGGTTTCGATGCTCTATTGCTTAGGTTATACTTCGGCGGAAGAGCTTCAGAGAGAAAATGGAATGAAAGGAGAGAAAGGGCTCCAGATAATGATACAAGATCCCCTTACCATCAATTATCTCTTTTGGATGATTGATTTAGGTCGTACGTGTTTCTAAGGGTACAAACTCTAAAAAGGATGTGCCCTGATGGTCTAGGCTACTTAGGCTATATACCCTATTGTAGTGCCGCCCTGCAAGAAGTTTGCCCAATTATGACCTACCTTGCTGCAAGATGCCTACCTAATTATGGTTTTGTTTGCCCTGCCCTCACCCTGTAGAGGTCAGGGTCTGCACAACTCATCTACATTAAAGCTATGTCCAGGGAAGATCAGACTCGAAGGGACTATTTGTGTACAAGGTCCAAAAAGATGAGAGGGTGTGTTCGGGTTGTCAAGCATGTTGGGAGTCAATATAGATGCTCAGGCCACCAAACTCTCTAGAGGCCAAGAAGGATGCACCTGTTGCTGAGCCTTTGGAGATCGAGAAGCTCTTTGAAAGCCAAGAGAGATGCTCGAGCTATCAAGCTAAAGATCGAGAAGAAGGGTGTTTAGATTGTTCTCAGGGGATGGATTGATGATTAATACATGAGATATTATTATTATAAGGTCTGAAGATCAAATCCTGACTAGTAGTCAGGTTTCTGCACTGATCACGACTAGCTAGACTAGTTTCCGTGATTTACCTCATTCGTATTGGTCTTGGGACGGACTGACGGGGACATTAAGGACAAACGTTTCACCTTTTATCATCACGAAAAGAGTGTTTAGACTATTTCATGGGACGGATAGATAATCATAGATAATCATTGCTTGGAATCTTATTATTAAGAGATATAGAGATTAATTCCTGATAATATAATATTTGTTAGATTATCATCTTCTTTATATAATAATAATTATTTAATCATCAAAAATTATTCATAATTTATTTTTTTATAAATAATTATGAGATTAATCAGGTATGAAACGTCTAGATCACGTATATTTTTTTATCATCGAGTAAGATGTTCGAACTATCGAATTCTCCAGACGTTGTTGTGACTTGATGTCTCATGCTGCAGTTTATTATACCTATATGAATTAATTAATACTTATTATACAATTTGGATAACCAGATAAATTTAATAAGTCAACCTAAACAGAAACATCCATTTAATCCTCAATGTCACTTTCTTCTGGCATGTTTTGACTTTTTATTCCTAGTTTTTGGGAAAATAAAAAAGCTTTTTTTTTTAAATCATGATATCCCATTTTACTTTTGACGGCATTTTCTATTGTAAATCGTGTATATTTATTCTACTGTTTTATTATTATATCTTTTTTAAATTTTCTATTTAAATTCTAAACTAATTAAATATATTATAACTACTCATATAAATATTAAATGAATAAATTAAATTTATATTATAACACTTATAAAACTTAAATGCTATAATGATTATAGTAGTTATAATTTTATAGTCACTGTAATATGATGATAAATGAATAGAATTAAATTTGCATTTAACAATAATAAAATCGTAATTACTATAACGTGAATATTTTTTAACAAATGAAGTATGAGTTATAATAACTACGAAATCGTAATTACTACAACGTGCTCATTCGATTCAAAATTTAAGGGAGAGATTTAGGCAGGAAATAATAATGAAGACAATATCGCAGGGTAGAAAGCTAAATGTACATGATTGAACGATGACAAAGGATACATTTGCGGGATAGTGATACGGGGAGTATTCACTACCACGTGTACAAAGAGGGTCAATCGGCATGCTGAGCTGATTTTCACTCAAGGTCAACAAGATCATCTCATCCCGATTAAAGCCGACCCGCTAGTCATCCCGACTGACGTCAACCTGCCGATCATCCCTACTGACGCCAACCCACCGATCATCCTGACTGACGCTGATCCGTCAGTCATTCCGATCAAGTTGACTCTCTCTCATTTAATATTCTAAAGCTCTATGACTCAGCTAGTATGTGGTCGGCATCACGTGAGACAACAAGTGGGTTGTCAGAACACATGGAGCAGGATGAGTGACATAATGTGATCCTCCCATGATCTTCTGCCACAAAACGTAGATGACATGACCCTCTGACATCCATGACGTGACAGGTCTCTTACCGCGGATATGATATCCTATCAAAAATATTCCTATAAAAACTCTGTCTCCCACGGACCAAGGTATGTTGAATGCTCCGTGCGCACAAATACTTTATTTATTACTATACTTCTTCTCATTCTCATCTCCCCCAGAGACTGACTTGAGTGTCGAAGTAGATGAGCTAGGGTTCCACAATTACTGTTATTAACCTTCTCCGTGTTGGTCTTAGGACGGGCTGACGGGGGCGTTGGGGGCGAGCTTTTCGCCTTTTGCCAAAATGAGATACTCCCCGACCACCATTCTAACTTCTCCCTCGCTCTTTTACTATTAGCAGGTTCCCTAAGTGGCCCAGTCGGCTCAGCAGCACCCAATGGCTCTCCTTTAGCTCCGCAACCTCTTTGGCAACCACTCCTTCCTTTGGCTCGCGGTGACTTAGTCAACACCTCCTCCAGCTGTCCGGTGGCTTGTTTATCGACGTGTCTCAGAACATGAATAAATTGGCGGCGTCTATGAGAATTTACGCCTGAACTGAGACCTCGAGATAGATGACACTAGAAAAACCGCCGAAAAGCATAATCTACAAATACTTTGAGAAACAAGCGATAGGGAAACTTCCATCTCCGACTCTTCTGTCGATAACTCCAATTGACGGCTCGACTCAACGACACCAGAATGGCAACACCAGGTCTATCGATCGACATTGCCAAGAAAAATCAAGTCCGATCAATATCTCCAAATATAATTCAATCAGTAGTTATGATGGACCAATTTCAATCAACCGTTTAATCGACAACTTTTTATCAACTTCAATCAGTTCCCTGAATCAATAAAATCAACAAAATCCACTGCAGGTCAACAATTCCCATCAACGTCAAATTAGTCCATTAGACATTTTAAGTAGCTGAATGGTAAGTTTAGGTGAATTTATAAGGTATTTACGCCTTTCCATAAGCTGCCCATGGGATAACAAACACATTAATACCGAGACACCACTTTTGAAAATTTATCACTTTTGAAAATTTACCAATTTTTTGGTCAAAGAGCATGGCGTTGTCGTCTTCAAGGTTTCTTCCCATGCTACAAATGCGCTCAGTCTCTCCTTCACCCTTCCTTGCATGCCAGCAAGCATATGATGCTCACCATGCACGCACCATGCCAATTTCTTAATTACTCTTAAAGTCTTAACTTTGCGGCCTTCCTTCTAATTAATGTTCTTCTTCTACCTACGTCAAAATGAATAACATAGTGGAAGCACATGCAATACCTCGACACAGAAAGTGGCAATATCTAGATCATTAGATTCATAGGTATCTGAAGAATTAAAGAAGAAAAAGCTAACAATCTTTCAATACGCTACATGGCAGAGCTCTCAAATCTTCATTTTATTTACGAAGATGAATTTTGAACATAAACTTCCAAGAGCTGACACCATTTTTATCCTTTCTCGTCTCTTCATCCACTCAGACATCAAATATTGCCTTTTGCAGTTTCTCCAGCACTTTGCCGGCTTCTACTCCGGTTCTAAACTCGGTGGCCTGGAATAGGGTTACAGGGAGAGTTGAACTTTACACTGTAGCAAATAAACATGCAGCAAGAAGCAAGAAGAAGAAGAAGAAGAAGAAGAAGAAGAAGATTACCAAAGACTGAACTATGTGGAAAGCTTTGTTCCCTGTTACTGCATAGCTTGCAGTGGCCACCTCAAACCCTTCCACTTCCAGCACTCGGATGGCCTCCCAGAACACCTCCTGGTGCTCCCACGGACCGCTCATTATCACCACTTTCAACCCAGAATTTAAATTTGTTCTCAATCTATGCACCTCAATCCTGGGCAAACATTCGCCTGAACCAGTAGCCGCTTGCTTTCCAATTCCTGCACTCAGCTGCCTCTTCCTCTTCCTCATGTTCTCCAGCTTCCCCTGTTTCTCCTTTATGTATTTTATGACCTCGTCCAGCTTCTCCTGCAGAGTCAGTCCTGCCGCCGTCGCCGTCCCTTCCTGCTTTACAATTAGTCGTGATTCTATCGAACTTGCGTTTTAGTTTGAAACAGATTCGGCTTTTCAATTATACCTTGGAAGAGGGCACGGGGAGGAGGGCGATGAGCTGCGAGAAAAGATCTTTCATTTGGATTCTCCGGTTCCTTTCGATGGTCTTCCGGTCCGGCCTGGCTGAGCTCTCCATGGCGACGACGGCTGCTGGTTTAGAGTCTGGAGTCCCCCCGCTGTGCGAGCGCATATATAGTGAAGGGAAGACGAGAACCAGTCCCCGGAACGGCTCATGAGAACAGAGTAATCGTGCCCGATTTGATGACTCCGCGAAAGGTACGCGTGGGCGGAGGCGAGTAGGCGATGGGGGAGAACCGATTCGCTGTCCCGCGCTGCAGAGCGAATCGGGAGCAACCGGCCACATGCTTTTGGCTCAGGTCAAGCGGGGAAGTTATTTTAATTCGAGGGTGAATGGATTCCTGTGACGCACGTTTACTTTTGGAAGCATTGCGTCACCAAAGTTCACACACAAACAAAACACAAACAAAGAGGGAGACGAATGTCGAACGGCTCGGGTTTGAGGCGTGAAGAAGGGGGTAAGGTTTAGGGTTTAGGAAAAACAGTGGACGGCTAGATGAGTTGATATTGAGTTTGTGCTTTCGATGGTAAGTTGCAATCGAAAACTTTGACCGGCCACCATAACGTCAATTCAAGTTTTCATTAGCTGA
Organism: Hedychium gardnerianum; assembly: GCA_038050645.1. Taxonomy (NCBI): domain Eukaryota; kingdom Viridiplantae; phylum Streptophyta; class Magnoliopsida; order Zingiberales; family Zingiberaceae; genus Hedychium; species Hedychium gardnerianum. Next base: position 1,546,707 of record JBBUKS010000117.1, read on the forward strand.
TGATAGTGTAGCACTCACAAGAATTTTTCTTTTTCTTCCTCTAAAGAAAAATTTGACTTGGGTTTTTTAATTGTGTCGACTGGTTTCAGATCAAGTTTAGTGACCGGGGAGCGGATTTTGTAGGCAAGCAAGTTGTTCAAAGTGGAGCTTATAGATCCTAATAAGTGATCCGATCCGAGATCAAGAGATGGGATGACTAAGTAAAATAACCACGGTCGAATACTTCCGGCTGGTTGGATATCAGTCGGGTCAATCTCGATTGAGTTGGGCTTTGGCAGGTTGAACTTCTGTCAAGTTGGCTTTTCGATAGGTCATGCTTTCGTCAAGTCAAGCCTCTATCAGGTCGGCTTCTCAATAAGTCAAGCATTTGTCAAATCAAGCCTTTATTAGATCGGCTTCTCAATAGGTCGGCTCTCCAGATGCTAAGTATCACAGAGATCTTTGATGAAGAGGACTAAAAATATTCAAGAAAGATGTTAGAAGAGAAACTAAGACGAACCTTGATAATACTTCTCTGGCATTCAAATCGGACTTTGCAGAAAATGATGGGAATAATAGAAGAGTGAAGAGTTGTCAGTTCCTTACCTCAATGTTGTCACTTGTTACCTTTAAATAGAGAGTCTTGGTTCTAAAGGATACACCTCTTTTCTCTCCGGAGAGATGTGCCCTTTCGATGATTGATGCTTATATAACCATCGAATCGAATCAAAGTTCAGAAATGAACCAAACTAGGAAGCAACTCGGACGAACTCAACTCGAGCTCTTCTAGTGGTGACCGACTTGACTCGAGTTTGATTTAACTTAACTCGAATTCGATTTAACTTGACTTTAATTTAATTTGACTTGACTCAAGCTTATTGACTTTTGATTTAAACAGTACCACATGATCCTGCTATCTCCACCACATTACTCAGATTTGAGAAGTTTTTTTTTTAATTTAATCTAAATTGCTTGTTTTTGTTATGATGCAAAGGAGAGGCGTCTTCACGGTGTGTTCTAGTTGAAATATAGTTTTCTCTTACATCCGTCTCTTATCGTATTATTGTACATTCTTCCTGATTAATAATCAAATTTTTATCCTCTTTTATATATTAATTATTATTCAGGCTAATTAAATTAGTTCACATAATTTATCTCCTCTGTATTAATCCTGAGAAAAATTAACAAAAATATTAGGAGCGAGCATTTCACTTTTTACCATCATATTATTGCACATTCTTATTAAAAATCTTTTAAAATTCTCTCTTTTTTAAATTTAAATATTCAACTTTTCAAATCAATTAATTCTAAAAATAATTAATCTAGCCCTACGAAATTTTTTCACCAACCACCAGAATAAATCGATAAACGCTAATGGAGGTCCATCTAAATTACCAACATTCTTAGATCCATTTCTCACTGGAGGAAAAATTGCCTATAATATACCACAGTTGATATTCAAACCTTAAATTCCTTGATTATCCATTAAAAAGTTAAATCATTACACTTGATACGAGACAACAGAGCACACTTCAGTTATTTTGTATATATATATATATATATAGTTGACACCATATAGTCAATTTATGTCGATTAATTTGGGGGATGATCGACTCGGCCTCATAAGAAATCGACCATCATGATAAATCGGGAAGTACTCATAGCAGGCGGCCCATCAGTCCGACGTTCTTAGGTCAACCGTATATTAAAAGAAATTCATTCATTAATTCGTCGAGACTGAGACTCAATCATTGAATGTCTAAGAAACTATGAAGATGTCTTACCACTACATCATTGTCCCGGGGGTAATAGAGCACACTTCTATGTGACTAGCTCGACCCTACGAAAATTTTCCACTGACTATCATGATAAATCAAAAAGTGCAAATGAAGACATATCCAAATGATCAATAAATGATCAATATTTTTAGACCCATTTTTTACTGAAGAAAAAATCCCTTATAATGGACTGCATGTTTATGGTAACATATATTGCTGAATTCTTCACAATAATCGAGTTTTTATTATAGAAAAAGATGATTCTATTCATCTTAGAAGTTTTTCATAGTTTGTCCTAAGGTTATATGAAGGAAAGTAAATCACATGATCAATTTATAACCGATCGCCAAATGGCTAGAGGGTGGGAGGAGTTTTTCTCCGAGGGCATGTGCGCCGTCGGGAATTAATCTCTACCCCATTATAACAAATTTGCAAGTAGGGGCGGAGCCAGCACAGGCATGGTTCATCAGAAAGGACGTGGAACGGGCGTTCCAGCATGGGAACGACATGAGATGTGTCAAATTTTCGATACATGATGTTCTAAACCTCACGACAGGGCCTTTTCCGAGGATAACTCACGATAGTGGCAGAGGTGTCTTCTCCGACGAAAGCTCACAACGACAACGACGTCGCGTGCAAGAGAGATTGAAAAGCAGTCAGCGGAGGAAGTGATTTGATGGCGACAACAGGGACAGACACGTACAAAGAGTGGGAAGGCAGCGTAGAAATAGAACATATGGAATAAATTGAAACCTAACCTAAGCTTATCAATTTCCAATTAAAATATGACTTAATTAAATTTTAACAGAATTATCCTCTAAAATATTATATAAAATCTATTTTAAATTCTAAAAATTCCTAAATAAATTTTATATATTTAAAATTTATTTTACATGTCATTAACTAATTATTATTATTATTATTCATTTAATTACTAAATTCATTCTAATAAAATATTTAAACATAAATTCTATAATTATTTATTTTATAAATCCGTGTCGCGATCGTTCCATGAAATGATATTAAAACTAAAACGGTAGAGTTCATGACGACTGTCGCGATCGATCTTATGAACTATAAGTACAGGCCCCAATGGGCCTGGAAAAAATATATATTATTACATAGCCTAGATTAAAAAAAAAATATTACACAACCCTAATTAAACTTCGTCTCCACACACGCCTCGCCCTCGCTCCGCCCTCCGGCCTTCGGCCTCCGCATAAGCCCTTCAACCTCCATAGTCCCCACTCTACAGTAAGCTATGTGCTTACTTCTTCTGCCCTCTACAGTAAGCAAGGAAGTTCAATCAAAGATAATCTTAATTCCCTAAACTTCTTTTAACTTATTCTACAAAAAAGATGGCGACGTTGGCCTCTTTATTCTTTTAAAATTTATTTTTGAGTTATACTTAATGGCTAAATCTCGATTATAGATGTATGATTTGTGCTCTCGTTGTGATGTGTGAACTGAAGTCGGCCCCACCAGGCAACGACTCTGTGACTTGTAAAGCGAAGAGGTTCAGCCGCGACACTACTGTCGAGCCTATTGTCGGAACTAGACCAACGGAGGCGTCCTATGCAATGTGCCCATCGACGATAGATGTAATTTACCTACACTTAATCAATATCCTAGCTCTGCCTCTATCTGCAAGCATCGAGTATTTAGCTCAAACCAACCTTGATCCTCCTTAATTGATTCGAGCAATTCCTGGTTGTGAGAGATCTTCTAATGAACGATGCAAGATACACAAATTGTTTCTAGATTACTTTTAGAAATAATCAATCTCTTTCTCTCACAAAAGGTAATACATAATGTACAAGATTTTTTTTTTATAGATGAAAAATATAGCCTTGGATGAAAGATATTACTAAAAGAACGTTTAAGATGAAGGAAAACATTTTCAATAGATGTTTTCAAAATCCTTAGTTGCTTTGTGCAGTTGAGTGTCAGTGTGAGATGTTTGAGCAATTAGGATGTTTCATTTGGGCATTCTACAAACTCATAGGTTATCCTACAACCTCTAGCACTAAGTTAGGGTTATTTAAATTCTTTTAAATCACCATTCCACTTGTTCATAGTTGCTCAAGTCCTAAACCAATAAAAATTGCTCAAGTACTCTTCAAATTAGAGATTATCTTTACATTCGTCCTACTCAATATAGAACAAAAACAATTACAATATGCCCTTAGGTTTGGTGTGGTGATAAAAAAACAGAGTATATTTCTTAAATAATCATTGTTTAATTCTCACCGGACATACCTATAACAATTGAACTATAGGTAAAATTGAGGCGCTATGGCAAGAGTCATCATGTTTTTAGAATTTATTTAATGGACAAAATATGGATTGTATTATTTATTTCAGAATTAATTAGATTATAAAATTTAAATACCACATAAAAAAAATTAAAAAAACAAACAATTACAATATACATTTGTAGGGTTGTAAATGAACTAAACGTTTGTGAATAAGCTTGGTGTTCGGCTTGATAAGAGTTTGTTTATGTTCGTTCAATATACACAATATCAATTAAACAAACAAGCTTGAACAACTCGTTAAACTAAACAAACAAGCTTGAACACATATGTGTTCAGCTCGTTA
>JBBUKS010000117.1:1559378-1595551 GCA_038050645.1 Hedychium gardnerianum
CTTGTAATTATTTATTATAATTATTTATGATAATAAAAAAAGAACCGTTCACTCTGATGTTTCTGTCAATTCATTTTAAATTAATAAGAATAAATAAATTATAAAAATCAATCTAATTAATTCGAACAATAATCATTAAAAAAAATAAAAATTTAATTATTAATTAAAATTTAATTTACGATGATAATATTTTATATATTAATTATAAATTCATCCGTGACTATTTGCAACTATTCATATTTCTTATTCAAATGTACTGCTCGATTATTTGCATACAGATGATTTCATTGAGGACTAGGTAAACCAGAAATATCAACTTGCGATTAAAAACAGAAGCGACATTAGTGGACAGGATGTCTGGATTAGGACAGTAAATAAATTAAATATTCACTAATAAATTTAATATTTAATTTAATAAAAATTCATTTATATTTATTTAATATATATATAATGAATTAAATAAATTTAAATAATTTATTAAATTAAATAAATAAATTTAAACATATATAATAATTATGAATAATATTTGTGAATAACATTTATAAATAATATTCGTGAACAATCATATTCATTAATAATTTTTTTATCAATATATTAAATAAATAAATAAATTTAAATTACTAAATTCAATAATCAATTAAATAAATAAAAATTTCAAACAACCAAATAAATTTTAATTAAAAACTCGATAATATCTAAACATCAAACTCAAATTAAGTTTGAAATGAGAGCCTAAACGAATCAAATTTAAATCAAACTTTAAACAAGTTCTTCATAAAAAAACAATCAAATTAAATTTTAATAATTATTTTAAAATTTTAATTTATTTTAAACTCGACTCTATTTAATTATTTTATTAAACAAATTTGAACTTCAAATTTGACTCAGACTTCACTTATTTATAAAGTCTGGACCATGTAAATTTCCACCTTTAATTAGCAGAAAAACCTGCAAGCGCCACATTAAAACCTTAAACTAGACCAGCAGCCATCAAAGGCTCAATTGAAAGCCCAACATGAATATACCAAGACCCATAAAGCACGAAACACGAAGCCCTGCTGAAGTTTCAAAATAAACAGTTACACCAGAATGATGTAATCTTTTTGAGATTAAAACAAATGTATAAATGATTTGATCATTTATATGCTTCAAACAGCTATGATCAAGGAACAGAGCAATTGTTGTCCACTCATCTCAGCAGATAGTATACCACCAACTGAGAGGATTGTAGAATGTATCAGTAAGAACCCAGATTCAGCGAATCGAATGATGAGACGCCTGAATACCAGTAAGAACTCACCTCGAAGATAGGAATCAGATGATTCAAGCGCGAGAGGAGGCAAGGAAGCTGAAATGAAATCGAACCCAGATCCAGCAGATCGAGTGATGAAACGCCTGAAATACTACTAAGAACTCACCTCGAAGATCGGAATCAGGTGATTCAAGCGCGAGGGGAGGCAAGGAAACTGAAATGAAATCAAACCCAGATCCAGCGGATCGAGTGATGAGACGCCTGAAATACCACTAAGAACTCACCTCGAAGATCAGAATCTGATGATTCAAGCGCGAGAGGAGGCAAGGAAGCTGAAATGAAATCAAACCCAGATCCAGCGGATCGAGTGATGAGACGTCTGAAATACCCACTAAGAACTCACCTCGAAGATCGGAATCTGATTATTCAAGCCCGAGAGGCGAGGAAGCTGCATTAAAATCAAAATTCAGGGAGAAGAATGAGCGGCAGACGAATCAGGGAGTTTTCTCCTCTTCCTCTTGGCAGTCGAGAAACTCCTAACCACAGTTGTCCCAGGATTCGTCCATCCTACAGCCAAAACAAAAGAAAACAAAGATCAGAACCCAGATCCAGCGGATCGAATGTTGAGACGCATGAATACCAGTAAGAACTCACCTCGAAAGATCGGAATCTAATGATCCAAGGTCGACAAGAGGAGAGGGAGCTCTGCTAAAAAAAACCATCAAACGCGAGGTGAAGAATTGTATAGGGATTCGCAGGAGGCGTCGGACGGTTTCAAACAGAAAAGGACAGAGCCGGAAGTGGGGTGGGTATACATATATATGGTTAAAAGATTTCAATCCCAACATTATCTGATTCTTCGAGACGATTCCCGAATAAGAAAACAAAGAAAACTTTTTACCATTTTATCGTTTCACTATTCGTTGGGCGTGGAGAGTAAATGGTAAAAAGATAATGTTTGGTCTGAGATTAGTGAATCAATTAAATTAAAACAAACCGGTTTATGCAGTAACATGCCAATTCAATATACCAATTATTGTCGATATAATGTATCAAGAATATTTATAGAAGGATATTTTAAAATTTGATAAATATATACACACAAAAAAAACATTTCAATTTTATTATGTACTTGTGATCTAATATCACTAGGTTTGCCTAGAAGCAGAAAGAACTGCTCTATTTTAGTCTTACATGCAACAAACATTTGAGAAGCACAGAAGGGGGCTTCCATTTAAATATAGATACCGACGCTGCTCCTAATTTTAATAGCATCTATTGGGTTTGATATTAAAGTATAACATATTCCGAACCATCGCTTAGTAATGATCAAGATTGATACGAAACTCGACAACTCAAAATTCGATAGAAACTAGAGAGTTCACTTTCCGGATTTCTCTGCCAAGTAATGCTCGAGCATATCTTCCTCATCATCTGCAACACCAAATCAAAAAATTGTTTTCAGAGTTTAGTAATGTTTATGATAGTTAAATTCAGATTGCAAAAATGAAAACTTAGGATAAATGATAACCTTCAAAGTCATCATCAAACTCGATATCTTCCTCTTCCTCTTCAGACTCCTCAGTAGCTGTATTTGCACCTTTCTGTTAAAAAAAAGACCATGGTTTTGTCATAACATGAGAAGAATACGAGAAGATAACAAATCTATTTGTTGCTACTTGGGATGACCAAGTATGGATGAAAGATAAGGAGACATTAATAGGGTTTATATCAGAGTCAACATAGAAATAAACTGATGAAATGAGACCAGAATAGATACCACAGTATGTCGTCCACTTTCAAACCATTGTCTTCCAGAAAGCTTCTTCTCCTTCGTAGTGGTTAAAGCAGATTCGGGCATCAGCCTGTGTTCATTATATAGACTTCCAGTGTTTAACAAGAAGAGATTAAAGCAAACATCCTTGATTCACGTCATAAGTTATAGACAGTAGAGTGGATTGTGCCTATTTGCTTAATCTATGCAGTTCTTCAATAATTTTGATGGTATTATGACATTGTCACTATTTTAAGCTTCTACTTACTTTATTCATCTAATCCTTTGAATAATAAATACATCAACATAATACCATACTTCCAATAGAGAGAGAATTGCTTACTTGGCACGCTCAAGTGCTAGTTCAGCTTCATATCTCTCTCTCCAGGCAACAAACGAATCCAAAGTAACAGGCTCGCCATGAGGAACAATTATCTGGAATTTTGAGGACAAGGTCAAAAGGAAAGCATGAAAATATATGCTGCACTTTCCTTAAGTAACTACCATGAACAGTGGATTCGACATGGTGATGGAATAACTTTGCTATGGGAAAGCTTAAGTTAACCACAATACTAACAATTACATCCCAGATCAGTACACCAAACAGCATGTAATTGAGAATATTGACCAAGGTTCAGTCTTCAAATTATTAAATGCCAAAAATGGGAAAAGAAATTCAGAAGCTTGTGTCTACAGTACCATACCTCATCTTTAGCTGCGTCATTTTCGTCATTGTCAGCTTCAGCATCATTCCCGTACTTATCACTTAACCATTCTTTAGCTGAGGTGACGAGCGTGTAGATCATTGCCATGCCAAGATTCTCGGATGCCTGAGAAACAAGTGGGAAACTATTGGGATCACAAAGATAAGAATTCCCTCATTAGAGAAAGATCTGAGGTTGCTAGTCCCGAACTGAATAAATGATTGAGAAGACATTGCAAGAGATAATACTTAGCAAGATTTTCTGTAAGCCTCATGACAGGAAGTCCCATGTTGAGAAAAATAAATTCTATTTGACTGGAAAGGCAGTTACGAAACTATACTAGATAGATAATAACATCCACATTGTTGAACTCCGATTGCTTTTTGTTGTCAATTACAGATATGAGAAAAGTGCACTACTTTGACATGGTTGGCATGAACAAAATTTTGACAAGAGCTAGGCTTGCCATAAAAATTAACAAAATTATAATTGATAAAGGAAAATACAAAAGGCAATAATAACTTTTCCAGCAGATAAACAAAGTGATAAAGTATTCATTGTTAGAGAAAGAGTATACACTTAAAATATTTCCAAAGATATACCTCATTGAGTAGTTTCTCTCTCAAAATGGTTGGATCTTCTGGCTTAATTCCTCTTATGCTGCAGATCACAATGAATAGTTTCAAAAAATGAAATCATTCCTAGGAATTCAAAAGTAAAAGATGAAATCCTAAACACTGAACTGGGAAGACCAACAAGATTATGTTTCTGAAACTCCAAAAATGAACTACCTTTTAAGATTCAGAAGTGGGGGTTGGTCAGGATAATTTTCCGTGTGAGAAAATATCAGAGCCATTTTAACTGCAAAAGAAATCAATATTTCAGTTGGAATCACATAAATATCAACTTGAGAACTACTTTTCAGAACTTCAGTTTTCTTCTAAGATAAATACATTCAAATTTTTGCAAAAGGGTCACTTAATCTCAAATCACGTAAAGTTCAATTGACAAACCTGGAGTAGTGTTCGACTCATCAAGATCATTATCCTGTACAAGAGAATGATAGATGTGAAAAGCAGTACCTAGTACAAATGTAAAGACTAGAAGAAATACTACACCAATATAAGGAAAAGACCATAGCAACCACTCAATCACCAATGAATTAGCCATTTAATGTTGGTGCAGAAAAAATGAACTGCAAAAGAAAATATGTTTGGTTTCTCTAACATTTAGATCAGACATGAAGTACTAGTTTGCAGTATTGAAGTTAGGAGTTCTAGCTATAGCTCCTTATTCTTTGCCACTAACATTAAGCATAAAGATAGTTGGGAGTAGCATGACTTGATAATCATGATTATTAGTATTAATCAAAGAGATAAAGATGATTTGACCAAATGGACAAGCAGACTAACGTTTTACTGAACTAGGTTGCTAGTACACTCTAGGAATTGAACAAAGAACTTGAAACATGACAGAGCTATCATTTTTGTTGTTAACACATGCAAGACATATTGCCTAAACATGAGAGCATAATCTCTTCAATCAGTAACATTAATCATTAATATCTTTACCCTAATTATTTACTCCTATATTTTATCAATTAATAAACTATTTTTTTCTTTGAATGTAGAAAGAGGCAAGCTTCTTTACCAACACTTTGACATAAAATGACCACCAGAAATAATGGAAAATTCAATTAGTAGAGCTTATAGCTGTAGTTACCAAGCCAACATTTGGATGTTGAATATCCTACATGACGAAATCTCTGTGGTTGGATTGGCCACGCTCTTGCAGGGTAGGCTCCTCTTACAAGGAGTTGGCAGATAGGATGACCATATGTGGTGGTACCCTTCCCCCCAACCCCCAAGTTAAGGATGTGGGCCACATCTCCCAGATGAAAGTTTAAGTGTTTTACTAGCCAGTTCAAATCAAAAGATCTCAAGACAAATTCTTTTCTTTGTCAATGGATATATTAAATGTATGCCCAATTTTCTCCTCCAAATAGGAATAGAAGAAAATATTTTTCTTGAACTGCCTAACAATCCAGATTGTCTGGCATGACACCCTGTTCAGTTTCTTGACTGCTTAATAATACTTTTGCAACCACTAACCCTTGGGTCCCAGATCTGCACTACATCCACAGGCAGCCTATATAGACTAACAACCCCAAGTTATGTACCTTTTCTGTCTTCCATGTACTATAACCTTCTTTCTCCATGGAGTGAAATCTCTAGTGATGGATCTTTGATAAAGAAAACCCAACTTTGTACATCATATTCCTCCTTTATTAACATATCAGTTATTCTATCTTCTTTTGACAATTGTTCATTCATCCAGCGCAACTGGCAGTATCACACTTTGTCATCTTACATACTAAAATGACTTTAGCTAATAAAACAGTAAAGAATGCGTTGCTACGACATAGTAAAGACTGCATACAGAAAAAATTACATAATTTAAGATATAGAGAAGCTAAAAATAAGGAAATCTTAAAAAATAGAGGTTATATCACCTGGGGAGTTAGCAAAATACGAAAGCACCTATTCTGAGTGCTTAAGCCACTGTCGCTAGCATCGATCTCTGTGAATTTAACGCATTCAGTTAAAATAAGATGAACGATATGCCAATCAAGCATTACAGCAGTTAAACCTTCGATGTCATCCATAAGAATGGCCTGCAGCGCCTCGATCTCCATCTCCTGTTCCTGAGCATAATCTGAAGCCAAGAGCGGCGCTAAGAGACGCGACGGAAAGAGGGAAAGCGAGCTGAGATGTAGCGAGAGAGGGAGAAGGGAAGTAGTACCGGCCATGGTCGCTTGCGCAACGGAGGAGGCGCTCTCCTCCGATTCAAAAGCTGATTCCCGATTCCTCACCGTCGATCGATCGATCAATTCCTTCGAATTGGGAGGAGAGGAGAGGACTCGAGGGCGTGTGATAACGAGCAGAGGGAAGACGCGGACGGCGGCCTAAGCATTCGTAAGGGTTACATCGGCGGACCCGTTAACCCATTTTATCAACCGACCCGCGACGAGCGCAACTCCTTTCCAAAATCTGATTCGGATCTATCAATTGGAGCGATATCCACTTCAAATATCCATTTTCTTATATATAAATTTAAAAAAGGTTTCTAATTCTATATAATTGTATTCTGATAAAATATTTTATGCCAAAATAAATGAATCCTAATTTTTTTTTTTTATCAATTTCAAAGAAAAAATGATTTCAAATTTACTGGTTGGAATGCAAGTCTCAACCTTCTTAAAAATAAAAAAATATGAACGTAAGAAACGGACGATTAATTCAATTTTATAAAAAAATTTTTTATTGATTATCAAATTAAATTAAAAAATATTCATGATGAATAATTTAAAAATCTAACATCCTTTGATGACGTATCAATTTTTAAAAAAAATTTAAACAAATATATCCTAACTATTAAATCATGAATATTTAAATATTTTATCGTTACACCGTAGCCACGAGAGCCTCAACCTTCTTACAAGCACCATGAGAACCTCAACCTTCTTACAAGCACCTTAGAAATAGAAAGGTTTATATTTTGCTCTGTAATATTTACTATAATTATTTGCTTCATCAGATTTTCTCTATCATATTGTATAGTGTAGCTTCTACACAACTACTATAATATTTTTTTTAAAAAAAAAATGATATTAATTAAATTTAAATAATATTGATCAATATTTTTTAAATATAAAAATATTCTATATATAATATTTTTGATTAAATTAAATTAAAAAAATTTATTTTTATATGTTATAATAGCTATTTCGGGACTATTATAACAATGTTGAATTAAAAAAAAAAATTAATATAAAAAATATAATAAGATGCTCTTTTAACTTTTTAAATACATAAATATTTTTTTTTGATAATTCTAATAATTAAAGATGTTCTTTTAATTTTTAGCCTAAGGTAGTTGTGGAATACTGTGGAATATTTAAGGCATAATTAGAAAATATGGTGCGGGCGGTATCCACAAGTATCATCAAAATTGATTTCATATACTACTAGGCTATTATTACATTTGGATCCAATTATTACCATTAAAAGGACTCTTGCTCCAACATGAGCAAAATGTATTCTTTTTATTTATCAAGTTATTCAGACTTCATCAGATTAATCTTAGAACCGCTTAATCTTGGAAGTTAATACTTTTCCTCCTAATTTACCTACCAAATTAATTTAATATACAATTTATACACGTACAAAAATCAATCTTGAAAATATTCATCCCTGTAAATCACCAACACTTGATTTTGCAACTCGGACACAAATTCTTTGATATAAATCAATTGCACAAACAAATTAATATATAAAACAAGTAAAAAAAATGTTGTATTGTTTCTGAAAGGTTAAAAAACAGACTAAGGGGACAAAATATTCCAAAAGAAGCTAAAAAAAAACATACGTATCTGGAAATCGCATAGTTCTTGTCTAACAAAATATCGACTTTAATTTTTATTACTGTACTTTCTTTAAATTGGAGACGGAAAGTCAAGCAACACTTGCAAATCTTTTATTGAAAAATCATATCTCAACTCATCCAAACATGCAACCCAACCATTCCGAAGTAAACGAAAACACAACTTGCATGAACTTTAGTTGTTATCCAAACTTACTGCTTGACGACAGATCAACAATATCATACAACGTTGTTTTTTTTTTCAAAAAAACTATTTAGGATCCACACAGAGATGTAGAAGTTACCAAAGCAGGAGGTTGCTTAAAAATCGAGCATTTGTCCTCGAAGCAGTGCTTCGGCTTTCCTCACCTGCTTCACAGGCCCAATGATGAACACCTACAACCATTATCGACATTAGACTGAGGCCTATTAATATTTCATCCAATTACAAGGAAAAGAAAACGTATGCAGTAATATTGCATCAAACATACAATCGTGTGTTACTGGTGCAGTCCATTTCAAGAAAGGAATAGAAAACGTAGAAGACATCAGATAACTTTGCAGTTAGGTAAAATTCAGGAGAAAATTCAGTGATGAGGTTAAACATGTTTGATCATGTGATACTGGAGTCCAAGGTTTCAAGTTTCGATGAGTCTCAATACTGGTTGGTACAGATAAATATCAGTTTCAGTGGTACAGACCAAAGTAGTAAAATTATGTTCCTATGACACCCTTGAATCATGATCAATGATCACAGAGAGGAGACGAAGCAATAGAAAAAGATAAGAGTAGAAGCATCAACTCTAATATTGGATCTCTTGGGAACATTATGTAATATAGATCGTAAAATGTAATAGGATTAATCTCTCATTAGAATGTGACAAAAACCAATGGTACATGACAATCATTTTAGTATTAGTAAGCTATACTCATCATTAGTTGAGATATTTTTCATATTTTTTTCAAGTTGTTGCTCCAAAATTTTGATTTGCATGACTTCTTAGTTTGCATTGGTTTATATTAGGAGATAAACAAGTTACATGGAAGAGGATTGTAGAAGTAAAACCTGATTGAGTTGATCTAGATATGCTTCTGAACGTGCAAAAGCATGCTGAATATTGACACTACAACATAATACCAACTACACCATTCCACGAAGATTAAAATATTTGCACAGGAGGATACTTTAAACTGTTTTAATCTAGATATGCTTTCACTGTGGAACAATATTTTGTACAGGATGGACCTACTAGATTTTTATTTGAGTTGTTAAACTGTTTTATCACAGCAGCTTTTACATCCATCACTCTGCTGCGTTCAAAAAAATCAAATGAAAAATGAGAAGTGAAAGCATTTTTACCTTGTCAGGGGGGCCCTTTGCACCACCAATAATGATCTCCGCACTGGAAGAGAAAGGAGAAACAAAAACTCATTATTGTTATTTCTATTCAAAAGTATCTGGTTGAAATGAATATTTAGTTCAAGATAGAGACAAAAAACATACCCGCAACATTCTTTCACAGACTGGATAGAAGCTCCCCTTTTACCAATCACTCGCCCCATCTTCCCAGGAGGAACATTTAAGATTGATAATATTTCTTGTTCAGGAGAATAACCTTCAGCAATTAGGTCCTCTAAATAACATAACACAGAAAACAACTGCCATGTTAGTGTACTCGTTTGTCAGAAAATAAATCTATGTATCTGGGATATTAAGAAATTTTCTTTGTTTCTTCACAGATTTACTGTTTAATCAGTCATCAAAGGGTGGGCATGGTTTGATTTGTCGGCTTGCTAAAAAATAGAAACCAAACCAAAAATATGCTGGTTTCAAAAATAAAAAATAAAACCAAAACCCAATCCAAACCATTGTGGTTTGAAACCACACCAAAGTGAACAAATTGATTTTGATTTGGGTGAAACCAAGAATTGGTTAGTCTAGTGGTAAGTGAGATAGACTCAAAGGGCTTCCAGAAAAGGTCAGAGATCAAATCCGTACAATGACTATTTAGGAGGACTTTAACCTTGCTGCCTGCCTCAAACAGGGAATACATCTTGTGGTCAAGACCAAAAAAGCTACTTTCTAAACCAGCTTTTTGTTTAAAAACCAACAAAAATCACTATAGTTTAAGGTTTATGTTTAATAAGGAATACAATAAAGCAATACTATGGCTATCTATGTATACACTCACACAAGAAAAATGAGTGTTATAATGTTATAGGTTTGATTTGGTTGGTTTTAATGGTTTGGATAGGTTCAAACTAAAATTGGACCAAAATCAATAAGTTTATCTAACTTATATAAAACCAAACTAATAACCTGAATTTTTTAAATTTGATTTGATTTATTGTTTCAGAACATAGATGCCCATCCCATTGTCATCAGCATACTTATTAAGGTTGAATGGCCTGTTAACCACGCTGAAGTACAAAAGAACAACGCTAACAAAGATACTTTGAAAGGCAACATAAGCTTCTAATTCAAATGATGCTACTTCCATATCATAGATTAGCTACAAAGTGAACCCATAACTAATATCAGACAAGATAAATGGCCAAAAGCATCTTACATATGGCTACTTGTGATTGATTTTATAACTAAGAATAAGTTTAAGTTTCAATGTAAAAAAATGGAGACCTGGAAGAGCAGGAAGAGATGGCCAATCTGCATACTCATTAGCATTGGTGCAAAAACACCTGCAATAGAGTGAGCCACGAAGTGCAAGGTGCCACAAGGATTTATTGCTCAGTTTCAACATCAATTTTTGGTAGATATGAAGGAGAAAGCGGACATCATCAGCAGCTGCTCGAATCATTATTTCAGACATTGGTCGGTATGTCCAAAATTGGGGATCCTGAAAAGGAGGTGGACACTAAGTTAGTGCTTGACCTCTCAAAGGAAATTTTATGAATATTAATTAGAGTTACTTGAGAACAGAAGATGTGAAGTGAACAAGATAATCTTACTGGATAAAACTAAAAGAGAACTTTAATTAAAAGAAAATGTGATCTCGGTAAATACATAAATTCTACATAGAGCTCAATAATAGGGGGGAAAAAATCACGTGGCCAACTCCAAATGATAGAGAAGTACATACAATTATATTTTCTTTGTAATGTTTATTTACCCATTTGAACCATATTAAATTGGAATCAAACCTGTCTCAATCGATCCCGCACTTCTTCCTTTTCAAGATAGGAAACTCCTGCATGAAAAAGTTGAATAGCATCAAACAAAATACAAGAAACAAATACAAACAACATCAAACGTCATTACTTAATTATCCATCAGGAAAACACTATTTCCATATAATCCATAGAAGATGAACTAAATTGCAAATAATAAACTAAATCAAATCTTCTATATGAATCTTCGCTTTGCCATGTATGCTGATGAAGATACTACAAAAATAGATTGCAAGTTGAATCTATAATGGCAAAATAAATGATGGTTGGGGAAAAGTACCACAATAGCGAGGATCTGCAAGAAGCCCAACAAAGGATATATAGTCATTAGGTGATTGCTTCCTTCCTTCATGCTCCTCTATCAAAGAATATGCAATCTACATGGAAATAGCACTGAGAATGTCATTGTCTCAAGAGCTCTTCCATTCTAGTAAGATGTTCATATTTTCCTTTTGCAGATTCAAAAAGCAACTGGTAAATCAGCTTATATTCTATGCAATTGAGTAATAAAATTTTCTTCGTGATGACAATTTAAACTAATGGTGTAAGACAGTTAAGTAGAGCAATAATTAACAAGAAAATGGAATCAAATCTATGGGCTAACAGTTCATATACACATTTATGTAATTATCCTTGTTAACTAATGAAAGGTGCAAAGCCATGAACTAAGCAGACTGGCATACTTCTAATAAAGATGGGATGGTGCTCAAACACTTTCTTTGAAAAGGAAAAGCACATAAAAAAATCACAATAATAATGTTTACCTGAGTATCAAAAACATTGTTTAGTTTAATGCCATATTGAAAATATAGAGCCTGTAAACACAGAAGATTACATGAATTTTATAGGGAGTGAATAACTGAGAACTAATAACAAATTGATAATGTCTAAATTAAATACATACCTCACTGTCGCGTTTGCAGTCATGAATGACTTTCAGAATGTTAGTTGACTCAAGTGCAGGTTTACAAGCCTGGATGAGTGCCTCATGACCGTCGATTGCATCGACAAGGTAAATTGCATCGGCAAGTGCAAGCTTGAAAAAGTATAAATAACAGAAGACAAGTCAGTAAGAGAACATTGTCTTTTGTTCACTCTGTAGTAATTAGATTCCTTTCTAAAACATTGTTTACTGAATAAAATATTAATGCTTCAGATAATTTTTTTTTTAAATGAGGTGGTTGTAGATAACAGAATATAGTAAAAATTTCATAAAGTAACCATTTTTTTTAAAAAAAACATTTGATTAAAATTTGCTGCAAATGTGAAGTAAGTTTCATTCAGAAGAGCTTCATCTTAAAAAGAAGACGAAGGAGAATTAAATAACCTGCATTACACATAGGGCTCCTTCTCGACATAGGTCAATGCCCTCACAATCAAAACCAATAACAATCTGCTTATCAGCTGGAGGATTAAGAAACTCAGGTGGCAGTTGAGATGCACTAGTGACAATATGTATAGGAACTGTTGGAAATTCAGATATATTCTCAGGAGGACCTAATAAAACAAATATACAATTTTTTTATTGGATTGTTGCAGTTATTTGGTGAAATTGCACACTGAAACAGATAGAACATGAAAATGATAGTAATAAGCAACAAGCACTAAGATTCACCACTCATTTCTCTGTCTTTGGACAACCCCTACAGATTAGTTATAATTTGCTGGAAAACTTTTGGAGAAGAAACGAAGGGTAGTCTGTTCCATCCCCAAACCCAAACCAACTAGTTATTCACAAAATTAAACAAACTGTTGAAAAGAAATTCTAAATTTTGTAGATTGAAAACTAAATAGGCTAGCTAAAATTTTCTTTAGCTAACAATTATTTTAATTTCCTTCATGGAATTGTTTTCACATGGAAAGACACAAACCCTTCATTCCTACAATTATTCCATAGTTAAAAGAGTTGTTGTAAAAAATCTCAGATCTGTTGAGCTTTTGTACTTCTACCAACTCATTATATTTCTAGCAGACTGTACACCACTTTGGATGCTAGAAATTTCCCTTAAGACAGATGCTCCGAAATAAGTCTCTAATTTCTTTCAAAGTTTCACAGACTTAACATTCTAGCAAATGAAGGAAATACTGTAAACAGTATCAAAAGCAGAACATTCAGTAGAACATTGAAAGTACGCCTAAACTCACAACTTTCAGATAAAAGAACTCCTTGTGATTTTTCTACAGCGAAGCATGCTGCTATCATTTGATAACAAACCCAATTAAGTTTGACGTACCTATTCCTTGAGAATCATTATCTAATAACCCAGGGAACAACCACCAATTAGGCGGAATTGCCAGTATTACTTGGAACTGAATAAACGAAACATAGGAGAACAAGAATCCAGACCCAAACAGATAGAAATCTAGAAAATAAGCAGCGATAAATATCTAAATAGCATACAAGGGCAGATAATTAAGGGAGTATCTAATAACCCAGGGAACAACCACCAATTAGGCGGACATTGCCAGTATTACTTGGAACTGAATAAAAGAAACATAGGAAAACAAGAATCCAGACCCAAACAGATAGAAATCTAGAAAATAAGCAGCGATAAATATCTAAATAGTATACAAGGGCAGATAATTAAGGGAGTATCTAATAATAGCCCAGGGAAGAACCACCAAGTAGGCAGAAATTGCCAGTATTACTTAGAACTGAATAAAAAGAACATAGGAAAACAAGAATCCAGACCCAAACAGGTAGAAATCTAGAAAATAAGAAGCGATAAATATCTAAATAGGATACAAGGGCAAATAATTAAGGGAGTATCTAGTAACCCAGGGAACAACCCACCAAGTAGGCGGAAATTGCCAGTATTACTTGGAACTGAATAAAAGAAACATAGGAAAACAAGAATCCAAACCCAAACAGATAGAAATCTAAAAAATAAGCAGCGATAAATATCTAAATAGCATACAAGGGCAGATAATTAAGGGAGTATCTACTAACCCAGGGAAGAACCACCAAGTTGGCGGAAATTGCCAGTATTACTTGGAACTGAATAAAAGAAACATAGGAAAACAAGAATCCAGACCCAAACAGAAAGAAATCTAGAAAATAAACAGCGATAAATATCTAAATAGCATACATGGGCAGATAATTCAGGGAGAAGGAATACGAGGAAGAAACACCATGTAAACAGTAGCATAACGAGCAGAATCTATTGGAACCTGGAGCGATCGAGAGATGAAAGAGATCGGGGAGATCGGAAGTCGCCATCGCGATAAACCACGAGGGTTTCAAGGAGGAAGAACGGAAAAAGGCGGAGCGGAGGTTTCAGCGAGGAAGAAAGGAAAAGGCGCAGCGTTGCTTACTAATAAGAAACGGAAAGACTGAAGTCAGGTCCACGCGGCGAGCATCCAAAGCAGTTGGAAATGCGAGGTCGAGATTTTTATCCGTCGGATGTAACCAAAGAGAGCAGGAATTTTTTGAAGAATTTGGTTTGTCATTTATTTATTTACAAAAAGGGAAGGGCTCTGTATTTTTTATTTTGGGGGGAAAAAAATGAAAGAAATGTTCAGACGATGTAGCAAGGAACATAAGAAAATCCTTATGGATGTTTTATCCAAGTTACTCCTACAAAAGAGTTTGGAATAATACTTTGCGTGATCAATCGCGAATTGAATTGGACGAGCCACAAGATACATCAATGAGAACTTGATTACTCCGGTATGAGCCTCTCCGACATTCCCCAAACGATGGCTCGCTGCGACCAAATTGATCAGTCTGGGAGCTGATGAGGCGGGGTGACGATGTAAGAAAGTTTGAACGGTATTTTACTAAACCGCGCAGGTATATTTCAAGATTTCATAATATTCAAATCACATTTCATATATCCGAAATTTCTCCTTTTTTTTTCATTAAATAATCACGAAATTTCTTTATATTTTTACTTAATTTATGTTATCAAATTCCTATCTAAAAACAAAAATTTAGATCCATCTAACAATTTCGCTCCGAAACTTATATCATTCAAAAATTTAATATTTTTCAAATAAAAAAAATCCTAAAAACTCATTTAAAAGGATTTTTAAAAATAGATTAAATTTAATTAAAAATAATTCAATTTTTTTTTAAATTCATCAAACAATTTCGTTCGAACTAATTAATAGATCTAGATAATTCTAATAGATGAAACTAATTGATAAAATTAAAAAATTCTAAATTATTTTAAATTAAATTTAATGTACGCGTAAAAAACTTAATGTATTTATGTGATTTAAATTCAATAGTGCAAATAATTTTTTTTTGAATGAGTAGAGTTAAAATTGAAGAAATCCATGATTATTTCATGAAAGAAAGGACATTTTGAAAATATGCTAAATGATTTGAATATCATAAAAGTTAAGTAAGCGAAATAAGAAATTACTACATGCGATTTTAAGTAAAATGCTGAAGTTTGAAATATTGCATCCGGTGCAAGAAATCGGGAATAAATGAGTATAAAGAGAAATGAATTGGGCATGCCATGAGCTATATCAATGAGAACTTGAATCCTCCTGCCTTGGCATCAGTAACAGATTCCCAGAACGATGGCCTTTTCTTCTCGGCCATCTTCTCCTGGACTTTTGCTGTGACCTCATTGATCATTTCAGGAAATGATGCGTGAATGGCAGTTTTGAACTTCTCGAACAGATTTACCCTGTCTTTGGTTCCAGAGACGAGATCTCTGGCATTAGGCTTCTGAAGAAAATCCAGAACATTCAGTAAATTACTCCTGCATTGTAAAATTTAGAATTCTGAATCAGAGAAAACATTGGCATGTCATCTTATTATCAAGACCATTTGATGGAGGGCATGCATACGACACTATAAAGAAGACATTGGGCAGATGATCACTTTCAGGCTATGCAAAGCAATAGAGTTTTCTCTGGTTCGCACACTCTCTAACCTCATTTCAGGCCACATAACTCAACCCCACTTAACTCCACTCCAACCCACTAATTTAGCCATTTACATTTAGACACCATCATCCATCTTAATTTTTTCACACTGTCCCAACCTTTCACCACCCTTAAACGATCAGTTAAACTCCCAAGTAGGACAAATAAATTGACAATCGCCTCTCCCACACATCCACCTTGGTTGAACCACTTCCAATTTGGTCGAACTCCTTTAACTTAGCCTCAACTCATCCGAACTTCATCCCACTTGACCTCTTATAGCCAGACTCCCTATTGAGGTCAGAGCAGTTTTGGACATGTGACAGCTGATAGACCAAGTGTAATTTGTTGTAAAATTACTTCAACACACCCATGCATATTTACTGCAATTAATAGCAAGGGATTATATCCTTAAGCTGACCTTAAGCTGACAAATGTAGTCTATCAGTACTTCCAACACACAGTATTGAAATGTGTTGTGCAGCTTCAACTTTACAATGAGATATGAAATATACAAGAAAACAAGGCTAAAACAAGAAGAGCAGACATTCAATTACAGGTGAAAAAATGTACCATATCTTTGGGATGCACACTATATTCTGAGAAGAGAAGGTGGGTCTAAATTCAAACTAGCAACAACAGTATAGTTATCATTTACCAATTACCACGCTAAGTACCTAACCAAGTGCACCACAAAGACAAGGAGCCAACTTTTCAAACTGAAGACGAATAACTGACAAGCATGCATGCTTGCCATTCTCAGTAACTCAACCATCAAACTACAGGTTATAAGTATCATGAACCAATGTAACGAACAAGATCAAAGTGATACACAAGGATAGGTTATGCCTGTCTTCATTTTCATAAGTGATGCCAAGTTGCTTTTACAAGGAGTTTTCTACATAACAATTAGATATGAATTTAGGTTACTTGTAATGCTTCCCTCTGAGGTTCTCCAAGTAGAAAATTATTATCTACATTATGACTTATAAATGGTTTGAACAACGCTCTTACAACACCAAACATATACCACCTGAAAATGTGGATTGCTATGGTAGTTTGAAATGAAAAGGAATTTTTAATGTTGTCAATATGGGAATGTTGTTTAATAGGGATGCACTTACATGGTTGAACTTGAACCACTTGATAAAAAATAACTAAACCTAAGCACTGGTAGCAGACACATGTAGGCCTAAAACTCCTCAATAAACCCATAATCACCAATATAGGCTAAATTGGTCTGTCATATCTTACTTAAATTTGATGTTTCATCAAGGGCCAAGATGTAACAATCTAGTAGGTCTCACATAGGGGAGTTGTGGGCTATTCGAGGGGTTTTATAGGCTTGGAAAACTAATATTAACTAGACATTAAGCATTTTGGGTCAATGGTGAAGCCTCACAAGCTAATGGACAAAAAATATGCGATTATAGATTTTTAAATGGCACAGTTTACTCACTAGACAAGCTCACATTCAAAGGATGCTAAGTGTTCAGAAAAAGTTCAGTATTTTGAATCAGTTCAGAGACGTATCTAAAGTAGCTTGGCATGGAAACAAAAACACTTAAAAGGTTACACAGAAACTCACCGGCTTACATAATTCTGTGTGATGGCTATAGAATCCTCAAGATTGACCACCAAATGCCACCATCCTTTGGGTACGAATATTACCTCCCCAGCTCTGCACACACACTCCACTGGCCTCTTCTTCCATGTTCTACATGCTGCATAGAAGTTCATGAACCACTCCATGATGGACACTGGACTGGCAACATCGGCTCCATCAGCACTAGGATGCACTCCTGGTGGCACGATCTCTGGTGGGAACATGATCCACTTCTTTGACCCCTTGATAACTGCATTCCAAGCGGAGGTAGAGTTTGGGTCAACATGGAATGACGATCCTGAACCTGCGGGTCCAATTATGATCCACCGGTAGTCCGGCCGCTCCTTTCCAAGCACAGAAAACAAATCTTCCCTGAAGTATATTGGAACCTCATACTCATACCCAAGCTCGAGCACCTTGTCTGCAAATTTTGGATCGAAGAGGTAAAGAGGCCGCTCCTCCTTTGCAGCATCAGAATACTGGAAATACCTTTCCATAGTCATCTCCACAGGACCAACTGCGAATTTAACGTCGCCACAAATTCGCATTAGTCGTTCTCGGTTCCACCTCTCCATCGCCGGCCAGGTGTCGAGACATCCTTGAAGTAAAACAGGCTTATTAGGATCCTCGAAGGTGTCAATGAATTCCTCGACCGAGATGCCACGGCGCCTCTCGATGTTGTCGATCTTGAGCCACTCGGGCTTCATCTCGATGCTGGCGCAGAGCCAGCTCTGGAAGAGGTAATCCGAGTAGAAGTTCCTGATTACTAGAGTCTCAGAGGGAGGCAGTGGCGAGGTTCTGGAAGCAGAGGCGAGGTAGGTCGACCTCCATGAGCCGCAGAACAGGAAGTCACCGCGAAAGCGTTCGAGGACGAGGGCGCGCCAGAGAGGGTCGTGAGTGGCGAAGACGTAGAGAGAGCGGCTGGTGGAAGAGAGAACGGCGAGGTCGCGCGCGGGGAGGAAGGTGAGGACGTCGAGGAGGAGGTCGTCGGGAAGGATGCGGAGGGCGCCGAGACCAACGTCGCGGGCGTTGGCGGAAGAGGAAGGGCCGCCAAGGAGGAGTAGATTTCCTAGGGGTTGGATCGCGTGGAGACGGGAAGAAGCGGAGGGTTTCAGCTTGAACCCCAACACCTCCGCTCCCTCCTCCATGTCCTCCTCGTCCTCTTCATCCTCCACTTCTTCAACTTCAGGGCGTAGTTCAGGTTCCATTTTGGGGAAGGCGATGGCTGATCTCTTCCGCTTTTTCTTCTTCTTCTTCGTGGCGGCCGCCGGTGGCTTCCTTCGGATGAGACCGTGGAAGCTGCTCGGCATTTTGCCTCAGAGAGGTTCACGACGAACTGAAATGCGCGTTGGGTTTATAAACAAGTTGGGCCAAGAAACCACGGGCGGGTTCGGCCCGGGCCGCTTGTTTTAAGAAAAAATTATTTAAATAATAATAACGATAATAATATTTATTATTATATATAATAAATTTGAATTTGAAAATTTGATTAATTGAGAAATTTTAAGACCATAAGAAAAAATATATATATATATATTTCAAAATCTTATCTTTTAGTTAGATACCGTTAATTTAGTTTATTTACTCAAATTAATGATATTTATGAGAATATTAAGTCGTAGGATGCTAATTACATATTATACTATTTAAAATGAGATTTATTTTTTCTAAAAAATAATATATTTTCTATTTATTTTATTTTATTTTGGCTTCTCGAATTTCACAATTTTTCTCATTTTTTATCCCTATTTAAATCGACGTTCCACATGTGTTTAACACGTGCCCCTGAGCCCCAGAACCTCCCAAGGTTTGATTGCATCGCAGATTGTGGGAGAAGAGGTTTATTCGTCGCCGCCGCTCATCGAGAGATCGTTGCGGCGCCGGGAAGAGTGAGAGAGATGGCGCTATGGATGAACGCGGGGGCGAACCCCGTCTCCGAGAGCGAGAAGGCGGACTTGGAGGCCATCGCCGCCATCAAAGAATCCGCCGCCATCGAGCTCAAGGTTAGTTGCTGGATTCTCAATCGTGTTTACCCTTGCTCATATTTATTTTTTCCCCCATTTATGTTCTGTTAATAGGTCGCTAATCTTGAAAAGGTTCCTTTTTGCACAATTTGATCGGGAAGTTGGTTACTTTATTACAACACTGTCCAAGTTACTAGTTAAGTTCGCGGTTTGGTGTGATCAAATGAATGAATTTTGCTTAGTTGATTCCTGATAGGTACTAGTTGATATAAAAATTTGGTTTTTTTGGTGATTATTGAGAAAAATTCTAATCTTTTTGTTACCTAAATCTTTGTCGGTCGGCTTGATGGCACCTTGTTGTGCTGAAATCTAATAACTGAGTTGTTTACAGTATTGTTTAAGGAATTATAACCTAAAGAGAAGTCTTTTATACTACCATGTAGCATAAATATAGTAAATTCGTGAAGATACCCTTGTTATGAAGTAGGTGACTAGAACAAGTTAATCTCTGTGGCATAATCAGGATTCAACGATATTGGAAATGCCAAATTATATAAGACAAGAGGAAGAAGGAAAAGGATTTCCAATTCTTTACCGTGGGGTTGGTTGTTCATGGAAACTGCAACTGTTGTATCTTTACAAAGTCAAAATGTGGAAATGATGTCCTAGTCTCTTAGTTGATGAAGTCTTTGCCTTATGAGCTCTGTGTGAAAACAATGTGTGAAACTTCACTCTTGCAAGCAAAGATCATATCTCTAATGAACTTTCAAGAATTAAGTAGCGGCGGAATTTAATCACATTTTCCAAGACTGATACACACTTTGCAAGTAAGTTGAAGTCATTTTTTGAGATTATTCGTTCATGATGTTCAATGATTTATGTATCATCGCCCTTAATTGAAAAAAAAAAATGTGAAGGGTAATTCTATCTTGCTATTTTTCACTGTAGTTTTGTAAACTGGTACACAAAAGATCAGATAAAAGACAATGTTTTTACTTGGAGGTTCATAAGTGCACGTTCTCCTCGTGACAGATTAAAGATGCACTCTTGTTAAATTCATTGTTGAGGAATAAACATAACCATTGGTTACTCATTTAACTGGGGGAAGGAAAAATAAGTAAAATATTAAATAGATTTCTTTATTTAACCAAGTTATATTGTTCTATGATTCTGCTTTTGTTAAGCATACTTTATCAAGTTGCTGTATTCATTATCCAGCATCATGGCTATCGGCTAATTAAATTACAGCATTCAGGAAAAAGGTAATCAGTTTGTGAAAATGGGTAAAAAGCATTACAAGGAGGCAATTGATTGTTACACCAGGGCAATTGATCAGAAAGCTCTCAGTGACTCAGAACAGTCAGTCATCTTTGCTAATCGTGCCCAAGTGAATTTGCTCATGGGCAATCATAGACGTGCTTTAACTGATGCTGAAGAAGCAATTAAGCAATGCCCGATGAATGTCAAGGTTGGTTCTTCTTGATTGAAGCTTCTCTTTGTGAGATTATTATCTTGCATGTAAATGATACCTCCATATACTAGTATTGCTCATGATAGGCACTAGCAATTGAATTTTTATTCTTAAATTCGTTATTAAAAATTTATTTATCATGAGTGCTTGAGTTTATTTCTTCTTCTAGATACATCAGTCTAGTCTGAGACTATAAATTTATTATCGTGGATTAGTCATCCTTTGTTTTTCTGTTTAATATCATTCTTAGTTTATTATTCATGTCATTGCTTGAGTTTATTTCTGTGTCAAGATGGATCAACTTGAATTCATAAATTTAAAATGGTTGATAGGGATACTATAGAGCTGCCAAGGCTGCCTTTTCCTTGAACCTATTTTCTGAAGCCACCTCACTTTGTCAAAGGGGACTTGAACAAATGCCCTCTAATGAAGAGATGAAGAAATTGTTTGTGCAAATTGATTTGCGGAGGCAAGAAGAAGAAAATAAAAAAACTCAAATATTAGAAGTCATTGCTGCAGCTAAGGTAAGCCATGTAGCAATATGAAGATTTATCTCCAGGACATTCAATTTGACTACTTTCCTGTCTTTTGATGCTTTTTAGATGCTTTCATCTGCTTTGGAGAATAGAGGACTAAAATTTGGGAAGGCCCAGTATCAAGAACTAACAGGAGTGAGAAAACCTGTATTAGACAAAAGCGGGATTCTTCATTGGTCAGTCATACTTCTTTATGCAGAGGTTATGTCCAGTGACTTCATTGAGGACTTCTGTGAAACTGACGTGTTCTCATCCCATCTCGACATGATATCCTTATGATGAGTTAATTTACAGTAGAGTTTATTAATTTTTTGTGATGAGATGATCTTGAAAATGGAAAAATGAAGTCCTTGACTTTTAAAACATGTTTTCAGAAAGTTCCCAGCCATTACCATGGGATGAGAATCATGCTTATACTAGAGATGCAGTTGAATTGTACTATCAGGTTTGTTTATATTAGGAGACATCTATAAGAGTGATTCTGTTTTTTTTTTGTTGTTGTTATTTTTGGGGGGATTTTGATATGTTTATTAACTTATCAGGCTAGCATGGGGACTCTTTTATCGAAGAAGGAAGTTCTCAAGTATATGTTAGATGGTACAGTGATGTCTGGTCTTGATGGCCTATTTGATGAAGATAAGGATTTAGAGAAAGAGCTGGATAATAGAGTCTCTTTTCCAGGTATGCTTATCCTGGTTCTCTGAAAGCCGTATCAAGCTCGAGCTTCTTATTGAGCTCAACTAGAGACATTGCTGTCCTCATAATTTACATAAAAAGTGATCTAATAATGAAACTTACATTGTTTCCTCATATTTAATATATACTATAGGAATTTTCAAATTATGAAAATTTGTAAAATGTTATTCCATTTATGAATTTGAAGAAAAATTAATAAAATATGATTATAATAGACAACTTAATAAATAAATTTATACATAAATTGTTTACAATCTCGGTCCATGAATATTAACAAGGTGAATTTAGAAGTATTTTTTATATTACTGAGCTTGTTCACAAACATCTTATTTATTTATTTATTTATTTATAGCTGTACTAGGAACCACATTTTAAACCTGGAGGAAAATGACAAGGTTGTGAACTCGTGATCCCTGGAAATTAAAGATGAGTGGTTTGTGATGAATCGACGATGTCTATAATCTAAGTGTCAAACAATATTTGAAATTGAAACTGATTTGTATTGCTTTAGTTTTATCCTTGATAATGAATAGAAATTTTGAAAATTAACTTCTTTCAAGTTTTTCAACAAAATGATGATCTTTCATGTCTTATTTCTGATTATGATATTTGTGCATATGTCCAGGAAACAATCATGGTAAATGGATCAAGGTGAATGAGAAAAAAACACTCCTGGACATCTTACGGCAGCCTGACTACATCATTCCGGCTATCCCAGGTATATTCCATGTGCTTTCAGTTGGTAGTTTCCTTTCTATTTCATTTTCACCGTGTTTACTAGGAATGTGTAAAAGTTGGCTAGTTTATTTACAAAGCGAGAATTGGACTAACTTATCCTTACTGTTAACTCATTGGGCTTCCTTTTATATTCTTGATTTGCTAACCTTGAATTGTGTTTATCTCGTGCAGTTTTCTATGTGGTTTCGAAGAAATCTGCTTTTTATAAAGAGTTCAAAGCCGGCAAATGGTCACCTCCATGAATAGTGAATATGATTCAGTTCTTTGTTCTTGTAGTAGCACTTTTTACACTTGTAACATATTCCCTGCTTTAACATAAGTTACTATTGATCATGGCATTGTTTTCTTGGTTATCGATGATCTTTTTTAATATGTTTTTTCCAGTAATTTATTTTCCGAGTAGAAACAGATCATAGCATTGTTTCCACATGCAATCGGCCAAATATATATCTCCATCTGAAGATTAAGGCTTAACCAATCTGACAATTGAAGGTGATCTGATCTCTCATGCTATTGCAGATAATATAGGGCACAGGTGAAGTCACACTGGAATCTCATTATTAAGCAACCTGAACTTGCACTTATTGATCGAGCTTCTTATTATTTTACCACCTCTTCCTTGCAGCCACCTTAGTTCAGTTCTTTGAGTTCATCATGTGATGTAGGTGGTGAAGCAGCTGCCGAAGCAGTATCAATCGATATAGGTATAGGTGGTGAAGCAGCTGCCAAAGCAGTATGAGTGTTGCGAAATTGAAGTGACAGTTAGAAGAAACATTAGTTCGAGATAAGCAATTTTTCAACACTATCCTTCTCAACTTCACTAAAAATTGATACAATTTTATTTTGTTCACCGCAGTTTTGTTATTTTGTAGAAATTTTCTGTATGGTTTTAGGCATCATTTCAATAGAAATGCTCTCTCTGCTGTTAACAATAACAAATGAGTAAATTCATTAGGGATGAATATTCTTGTGAGAACGATTTTTTTTTAAGTTTTGAGTGTGTATAAATTGTATTTCTAATTTATGCAATAGATAAATCAAGAAAAAAATCATCCATTTATTATAAATAATAATAATAATAATAACAAAAGGGTGAGTTTGAATTACTTGAGTTGTATTTGGCAAAAAATAAATATTGAGAATGTGTCATGTTAGTCATCGAAAGACTTGTATATTTAGTGTCATTTTTTTTTAAAAAAAAGAGTGGCAGTTTCTATTAAAAATAATAATAAGATCGAAAATTAAAAGAGTATTTTTTTTATTTATATTACTAAAAGATTATATATATATATATATATATAGTATGATACTGATAATTTAATATTTAAAATATTCCTTTGTAATTTATCAGACTTTGTATAAAATAATACATCTTGAAGTTACTTTATACAAAATTACTTCAAAGTAGAGTGTCTTAGAGCAGTTGAGTCAAAATTGCTTCATTGAAGCAACTTTGATTAAAATTGCTTTAAAATGAATCGCAAATTAAACTATGAATGTGGCACTGTTTAGATGAATTTTAAAAGAGGTGTAATCCGACTAATTTTAAAGATGTTTAATTTGATTTTATGAAAAAAATTCTCGATCAAGAAGATAAATTTAAAAGCTCAAACAACAGTCCAACAAATCTAAAACAATGAAAGGCCAATGCGAAAAATAAATATAAGTGAAGAAAAAAATAATTAATTATATTATATTTAATTTGAAATGATCGATTCGTTTTATTAAAATAAATCAAAAATTATTAATAAAGTTAACTTAACAGTAAGGATAAGTTAGTTAAATTCTCGCTTTGTAAATAAACTAGCCAACTTTTACACATTCCTAGTTTCTTTCTCCCCATTCCTATCCAAGTAAATTAAACACGGTGAATACGAAAAAGAAAGGAAACTACCAATTGAAAGCACATGGAATATACCTGGGATAGCCGGAATGATGTAGTCAGGCTGCCGTAAGGAGTGTTTTTTTCTCATTCACCTCGATCCATTTACCATGATTGTTTCTTGGACATATACACAAATATCATAATCAGAATCAGAAATAAGACATAATAGTTGATAGATCATCATTTTGTTGAAAAAATTTGAGGAAGTTAATTTTCAAAATTATAATATTGCAGGCACTGTCGTGTTTATATTTATCTATTGATACGGACGATATCCTAATAATAATTTTAAATATAATATGATATAAATTCATAAAACTCATATTAATATCATCATACAATGTAAAAATAATATTCTATTAAAATAATCGCAATCACACACATTATAATAAAATCAATCAGACTAGAAAAAAAAATCAAATCTATCTCATATATAAAATCCAAAAACTCGACTGTCGGGCACGACTTAATACTCCAAATACATAATCAAAATAAGTCAAAAGTCTAAGTCCAAGTCATTTTATTACAATACAAGACCTAAAAATAAATGCAAAAAGAAACAACCAAAATGAAAAGAAGATAACTGAAGCTCGTTGCGAAATGGGACGATACGGGCAAAAACCTCCGAGTGACTCAACCAATGTATATCTGCTAACATGGGGATAATAATAAATAGTAGGAGTGGTGAATATTAAAGAAATATTCAGCGGATATAAGAAGATAATGCATAAACAGTAAATGTATAGAAATTCAAAGATATACAATTTCACAAGAAATCATACTCATCGACTAAAGACACATGTATGAATCTACTATACCATCACTTATTCAACTAACACACAATATCATGAGTAGTCACAAGTAATGAATATCATGAGTACAATATCTCATATGCAAGTACCAGTACATGTATCAGAATATAATCATTATATGTGAGAGCAATACTCTACCACAAGATATACAAATGACCAAAATACCTAGCTCGTCAGCTATGAACTGCGTGAGAACCGTTCTACCACGTATAGTCACGTAGGCAGTCCGAAATGTCAAGGTCCATGTCTGCATGAGAAATGTCCTACCACGTATAGTCATATAGGCAAATAGGAGGTAGCTATCTAGCTACGGGCTGCATGAGAAACACTCTATTATGGTAGCCTCTTGAACAGCCAAGGTATACAATCCCTATCTGGGAGAGGAAATCTCAACTCATCCACATATCAGATGCATACAGTCAAGCAATATGCAACAAAAGCAAGACTATGATGCTCTCACACTCGAAGGGAGAAGTGATCACTAGTTTAAATACGACAACAAGATGAGGAGAATATAAATATTCTCATTCTTGTATATGCATACCCATCCAATGTATAATGTCACATCTCGTCATGATAGATCAATTATTCACCATAACTTGTCCAATTATAGTAATTGGGGATAAAATTAAATCTAGAAAGATATTCTGAAACTTTATTGCAGTGTAAATATTTATCATTGTGACACTTTTTATATCGACATCTTATTTTATTATCATCCATATACTCAATATTACTAGATGCAAAATTCAAAAATTATTCCAACCCGGTTATAAACTCATTAGTCAAACCCCGATGTCTAGGTAAATTCTTTTTATACATTTAACTTCTTTTATTCTAGATTTTATCTGTTTCCAATTTATCACAAATTAATAAAAAATTACTAGATAACACACTAATAGTTAATATGTACTTAGTTCACATACAAATGAAAAAACATATATAGGAAAGAAAATGAAAACATAAGATAATACACTAATGAAAACATTATAACACTAATGGTCAATATGAGTGTAGGTATACCTAACAAAGGTCAACAAAGACGAGTGTCTCTCCAAACACGTCAAATATAGACTTACACAAATAATATTACAAAATCAAAAATCAAATTTAAAGATTGACAAACAAATATATATATCGGGGACAACCGCGGATCGCCCTAGACAGCCGCGGCCGCCCGCGGTCGGCCAAGAGAAGTCGCGGTCGGCCACGGTCGGCCACGGTCGGCCAAGCCCAGTCGCGGCCGCCTACGACTGGCCAAGCCTAGCCGCAGTCACCTACAGTCGTCCAAGGCATGTTGCGCCCGCCCGCGGCCTGCTAAGGCCAGCCAAGGTCGACTGCCCATCGGAGAGGAGGAAAGAGAATAAGGGGAGAGGGTTAGGAGCTTACCAGCCGGAGATCGTCACCGTTAGAAGGGATCACCATGCCACCACCAACCGTCGAGAGGAGAGGAGGGTTAGGGCAAGCGCGCGGGGGGGGGGGGGGATCCATGAATTTATCACAAATTCGTCCAAAATAATAAAAAAAAAATCCTCCGAAATCGATTAATTGACCTAGAGAGCTCGGAATGATATGAAACTGGTTCCTATGTATTCGCCTAGTTCTCCTGATTATATCCATGCTCTCAAATATCAATTTGACCTAATATATTTTTTTCATTGCTAAGTCAATTAGATGGACTTCAATCGACTAATGACCTAGTTAAAACAATACTAAAAAGAGTTATTTATTTAACATGTCAAATCTAATTTTTGTTAAATAAATTACAGATCTCAATATTTTGGATAAAATTGATGTTTGAGAGCATGAAAATAATCAGGAGAACTAGACGAACACATAGGAACTGGTTTCATATCATTCCGAGCTCTCTGGGTCAATCAACCAATTTCGAAGAATTTATTATTATTATTATTTTGGACCAATTCTGCGACGAATCCATGAATTCATCGCCAAATCTACGATGAATACTTGGATTCGTCGTAGATTTGGTCCAAAAAAAAAATCTTCTGAAATCGGTTGATTGACTTAGAGAGTTCGGAATGACATGAAACAAGTTCCTGTGTTCATCTAGTTCTTTTGATTATTTTTATGCCTTCAAACATCAGTTTTACCCAACATATTGAGATCAGTGATTTATGTAACACAAATATATCCGAAAAATCCAATTCGTATTAAAAAAAATCACTGATCTTAATATTTTGGGTAAAATTGATGTTTGAGGGCGTGGAAATAATCAGAAAAATGAGATGAACATATAGCAACTGATTTTATGTTATTTCGAACTCTCTAGGTTAATTAATCAATTTCGGAGAAATTTTTTTTAAAAAAAATTGGACCAAATCTATGACGAATCTTTGATTCATCGTAGATTTGACGATGAATTCAGAATTCGTCGTAGATTTGATGACGAATTTAGAATTCATCTCAGATTCTGCGATGAATATTGTATTTTGTCGCCAAACTGTGACGAATTAGGCGACGAAACAAAATTTATTGCTAATTTATGATGAAATTCTTGCGTTGTTAATTAGCGATGATTTATATTTTTATCGTAAAATTTATTATAAATTTGGGACGAAAAATTTTCCCCGCTAAAATTCGTCTCTAAAAATTTTTTTTTTTTTTTAGTGATTGGAATCTCATTATTAAGCAATCTAAACTTGCACTTATTTATAAAGCTTCTTATTATTTTAGCACTTCCTCCCTGCAGCCACCTTAGTTTTAGTTCAGTTCTTCGAGTTCATCATGCGATGTAGGTGGTAAAGCAGCTGCCGAAGCAGTATCCATCGATATCGGTGGTGAAGCACCTGCCAAAGCAATAGGAGTATTGAGAAATTTTAGTGAAAGTCATGAGAAACATTATTTCGAGATAACTAATTTCGAAAAAGAAAAAGAAACTATAAGCGAAGAAGATTTACCTGGAAGTGGAGTTACCATGCGACGGATCATGACGCAGTCCACGCAGTTGTCGCAGATGATGGAGCATTTTCTGGCGCTGAACGGATATCAAGACGTGCTCGAGCCGTGTTGGCTGTGGCTGTGAGCAGCAGCAGGCAGAGCGCCAGCCAGCGTCCGCGCGCCATTGTCAGTCATGTTCGCCGTGTGGTGAAGGTCTGAGTACTGCAACTTGTTCCCTCTGTCTTTAATTGGCTCTGGTGAGCTGAGAAGGCTGAGGGAGGTATTTATAAGCACATGTCTCATCCATCATTTTAGTTTTATTTAAATTGGAAGAAACTAAAAAACTTTTCATAGCGATTTTTTTGTTTTAAATTTTGGCTCCTTGTAAAACAATTTAGCATTCTCAATCATATGAATGAGAAAGAAACAAGTAAAAGAATAAATTTAAATAATATTTTTTGTACTTATCTATCCATTTATATTCATTCAATCTTCCTATCTGTTTGTTTAGCTCTTGAACTAGACCCTAAAGTATCTCACAAGTGAGCCGTGCTACATAAAAAATTCTCTCAACTATAGAAATTCGTCTGACTGCCAAACGCATAGACTGTAATTTACCTTGTAGAGGATGCAGAAGACTTGCCCGTCAGAATTTTGCTTGCGAGTATGTTCCAAAACTCTGTTCATTATGATCAACCTCGTAAATGAACACTAAATGGTCTCGTCGATTGGAACCGGTAAAGTATTGTTAGGCGAATGTTTGGAAATTACAAGCACTAGTGCATGTGGAGTTGTGGAGAGAATCGATGATCTCTTGGTTGGTATCATGGTTTACAGAATCATAATCCGGATTGTAGGATCGCATCATCTATGTTCCTAAAATATCAAATTGCTATTGGATCGTTTGAAATCGTCTTTTGTGGTGGAGTCGGAGCAAAATCATTGAAATCGCTTAGGATCGATAGAATCAGTATTACAAACGATTAGACACATTTTTTTATTAAGGGTTTTTTTTTGTATGACGTTTTTTTGGCCCAGTGGTCTCAAGATCCTCTTAGATTTTATAATTTTTCATTTTATAATATAAAAATATAAATATTATTAAGTATTACTTACTATACTAAAATATTTGTTAAATTATTAGAATGATAGTTACATGTATATGTAAAATCATTAATCTATTTATATATAAATAATTATATTCAATCATTTTTCTAATTATTAATCAGATATAATTATAATAATATTTAATCATAAAATTCAAGAGATTTAGTAAAATTGTATGATTCTATTATTCAAACCTATTGATCCTGTGATCCCAAATCGATCATGTATAAGACCACGATGCTACGAATTATAGTACTTGTTATAGAATTTTGCATACAGTAGTGATTACTGTAAAGTTGCCAAATTGTGATTTAATAAAAGATTAATTTAAAATTAAGTTAGATAATCATAATGTTTTTTATAATATAATATAGATTAACAAGAACATCCATACAGGTTAATAACTATTAGAGAATCTAATTAATTAGCCACACAAGGCAACCATGCATCATGCATGCAATTTTCAGTTAAAAACCAACAATACATTCAAACAAATCAGAACCATAGTTCTTTTTCTTAAAAAAGAAAATAATAAATTTTTAGCATGATAATTTTCTAAGAAAAAAAAGGGAAAAGAAATGATTAAATCTAACTTTATTTCAGTGCCATTAACTTCTCTAGCTAAAACCCCTCAGAAATCAAGCATTCACTGGACTTGTAGAGATTCCAAATCCAAAAGGAAATAGAGGGTCATAGTGTGCATCTCCAATGTTCATAGGCAGCTGCTCAACAGACTTAAACCATGTCCTTGGAAGCTTTCCTGTAAATCCATAGTCCCCAAAGAGGACATCGGCCACCCCTTGGCCTTCGCTTCCGGGAAGCCAAGCTGCCACGAATGCATCAATCTCGTCGATGACCGGTTCAACCACCAACGGTCGACCGGAGATCATGATCACCACACACTTGACATTGGCACACACATTTCTGATAAGGTCGAGGCCAGGTTCAGGTACAGTAAGATTCAAGTTGTCCCCAAAGGTTTCTGCATATGGTGGTTCTCCGATTACAACAATGGCATATGAGAAGTTGTTTTGCTCGAGGAAGGAAGTGTCGGGGTTTTCGGAGAAGACTATGTTTGTGCTTGGGTCTACAGTGGTTTCTATGGCCTCAAAAATTGTAGTTCCTGCAATGGGCAATTTAGGATTTTATCAAAACTGAATTGTAACCAAATTGAATTGAATCGAATTGAATGATGCATAACATTACCAGTTATGTCGTCGTTTCCGCTAATTCCTTGCCAAGTAACTGTCCAACCACCACATTGATAGCCCAAGTTATGGGCATGGCTTCCGGCGACAAGAATGCTCTCAGTCTTCTTAGGCAATGGCAGCACTGGGCCTTCGTTCACCTTTCCATTTTTCAAAAGAACAAGCGACTTCCGAACAGCTTCTCGGGCAAGTTCCCGGTGTTCCTGCATTGATCATTCACAAAATTTTACACATTTTAGTCCCATTAACAGTCAATCCTTCGTAACAATGGCACCGTGTACCTGGCTGCCCAAATGATCAACTAATGAGAGATCAGGGTAGGGGTTCTCGAATAGGCCCATCGTGAACTTGACTCGAAGTATCCTTCTTACAGCAGCATCGATTCGGCTCATCGGAATGTTGTTGGTCTGCACTTGGTGAGTCAAGTCATTGATGAACTCCGGGTAATCAAAAGGGATCATAACCTGCAATGCACCATGGAAGAAGGTATCATCTAACTTGCTAGATATTCGAAAGAGTTCGAATTGGTAAATCTAAATTGATGAAAGAACCAAAAAAACAAAAACAAAAAATACTTGCCACATCAATGCCTGCAGTAATTGATGCCATAATGGAATAAGAGTAGTTTGAATGTGGAGGAGAAGTGATCCTATCAATTCCTTGCCAATCGGATATCACAAACCCCTGCAAAAGGACTCAGTTACATCTCTGATGTAATTTTCAAGTTAAACATTCAAGAGGATCACTTACCCTAAACCTCAGCCTGTTTTTGAGGAAATTAGTGATTAGAAACCGATTAGCATGCATCTTTTCTCCATTCCAGCTCGAATATGAAACCATTATCGTCGATACGCCTCGGATAATAGCATGGTAATAGGGAGGCATGTGGATACTAAGAAGTCCATGGAAATCAACAATGGTGTTGTTTTCATTGATACCCTTGTTTGTTCCACCATCTCCTACGAAGTGCTTGGCACAAGCAGCAACATTCTTCCTGTGGAATGAGCATGGAAGAAGACAATCAAGGAATTTCGACAAACTAAGGGGCATAAAAGTTGGTCTTTGAGTTAAAACTTCTTACCCGCCAGCAACAAATGGAACTCCTTTTTGAGAATTTGCAGGAAGAGTGCCCTGTAAACCGTCGATTAACGATGTCATTTCTTCAACTACTTGTGTATCTTCACTATAACTCTCATAGCAACGGCCCCATCTCGGGTCTCTACAAACCTACACAAGCCCAAGAATGCCAAGAGAAGCAGCATTATTTGCACAAGTTTACGAGATACCGATGAGATCGAACAGCATAGAATCCAAGTAGCAGGAACGAACCGCAACAGTAGGAGCAAAAACATAAGGAATGCCAGTTGCTCTGACTTCAAGAGCAGTGGCAGCTCCAATTTTCCTCACAAGCTCTGGATCCCTATTCAAAATCACAAAAATTGAAACATCTGTTCATCAACAATAAATTAATTGTTCAGTAAACACTACTAAAACATTGCCGAACAATGGAAATTACATCTAAACTCTCAGTTAAATACATACTTTGTTTGTAAAACTATCGACAACAATCAACAGCCTGACAGAATTCATATAATCAAAACCCTATGAAGATGAATCTCAACCATATTGCATAACAATGACCATGGGGGGATCTAAGCCATTCAAAAGTTCTGGACAACCAACATCTAGACTATTCAAATCTATTAATATGAAACTGAATACTATTGATCTATATATCAAGGATAAGATTCACATAGTCAACCCTAAAGAGGTTTGAAACTCAACCCTATTGCTCGACCAAGGGAAAGAGTTCATCAAAAACACAAATCTGATGATGAAAAGTTCCCATTCTCACCTTGTGGCTCCAAGGCCGACGTTGTGAGGGAAAATAGTGGCTCCATGGACATTATTGTGGCCATGAACTGCATCAATGCCATAAAGAATTGGAATCCCAAGCCTTGTAGACAGTGCTGCTCTCTGCATCTCACTTACCATGCCACACCAAGTAGCAGCAGAAGCCTGAGGACCAGGAGAACTTCCTCCACCACTCAGAACACTACCTGAACACAATAAAATTACCAACTACCCATGAAACCCTAAATTTTCACCACAAAAAAGATAGATACAAATTGACTCCATTCGGGCATTAAATAAAACACCTATGAAGTAGTTCTTGATGGCTTCAGGAGTTGCATTGACTCTTTCAATTTGTGCCATCTGCCCGATTTTTTCAGCGAGAGTCATTCTTTTCAACAAGTCATTTATTCTCGTGTGGAGTGGTTGCTTAGGGTCTTTATACTTCACGTATTCTGTTGCTTCTCCTTTCACTGAAGAGAAGTGCAAGACCGCAAGAAGAAGAAGAAGGATTCTGAAGGTTCCCATAGTTTTAACCTGCAGAAAATTAAAAGAAAAAAGAGAGGTTTTTGATGATTTTCCATGAGAGGAAATTCACAGAGACCGTTGTAGTAAAAGAAAACTACACAAAATCTAAGAAAAACTTGAAGTTTAAAAATGTAGTAAAGGAAAAGAGATTGCGGCAAGGATTACAGTGGAGAGGCGACGTGAAGGGATGGTGGTGGTATAGTAGTGGTGGTTGTGGTGATCGAGGCTATTTAATTATATAGAAATTGATTCTGATGGTTTGATTTAATTTCAAGAAGAAACAAATATTATGTAATTTTGATCGGGTAAAATTATCTCCAGTTATGAGTACGTTACCATTTCTATGAGCACGTTACCATAATTAAGAAATGTATGGATAATTACCGATTAAATTAATTAAATTCCATGCCGTTGTTTCTTTTCCAGTTGCAAAATAATTGGCAAGGAATAAAATATTTCCTTCCGTACAAAAATATCTAGAATTTCTTGAATAAATTTGGAATGATTTGTGAATTATTATTTTTTTAAAAAAAAAAGAACAGGCAATTTGTTTAGAGAAATTTCAGAGAGAAAAGAACATTGAAATCATAAGTAGCAAACGAAGCTTAATTACTTTTC
Organism: Hedychium gardnerianum; assembly: GCA_038050645.1. NCBI lineage: Eukaryota > Viridiplantae > Streptophyta > Magnoliopsida > Zingiberales > Zingiberaceae > Hedychium > Hedychium gardnerianum. The sequence goes on from JBBUKS010000117.1 coordinate 1,593,522, forward strand.
TTTTTTTTTAATAATTGGCGGTGCTTAAATAATAAATGAGAAAATTATTTTTAAAAAATTAAAGAAAAGGAGAAATGGAGGTGATCATTGAGTATAATACATCTAAGCATATTGGACACCATCTAATTTGAAATATAAAAAAGACGGCTAACAATATTAAGAAGAGATAAAGACAGATAATTTGATATTAAGAAGAGATAAAGATATTTGGATGGTTTAATAAATGATTGAAGTGTACAATCAATGTGACACCTGACACGGTATGCGTTCTCACAATTAGCTTACGTGCGATAAAAAAATGTACCACATAATTTACGTGCATGATATATCTTCCTCGTATTTTGTGTGATTAAGAATTAGTTAAATTTTTTAATAAATAATTAAGAAATTTAAAATTTTAATTTTAATTATAATATATTATTAGGTCAGTAAAAATGAGTTTAAAAATATTGATCATCTGTATGAGTCTTCATTAATATTTTTTAATTTACTCCTGTAGTCGATGAAAATTTTTTACGAGATCGAGTCGATCGCCTCAGGTCAATGTTATCTATTTTTTTTTTTTAAGAATTAAATCTCACCGTGATGATTGAGAGTCGATAATTCCACTGTTTAAAATTATCGATTGGATAAAAGAAATTAACCTTTAATCTTTCGTCCTATCATCACGTATTGTTTGAACTTCCAAAAAAAACGAAAGCTAAATTAGATCGAAAAAAATAGTATATTAAATCTTAAACTATCTTATTTTTTTAATACTAATGTCTTTTTTTATCTAACACTAATATTATTATCTTTTAATATGATAAATATATATCATATAAATTATATCTTTTAATTAGTTTTATATTTTCGATAATAATCTTTATTATATATAATTATATTGTTAAATAACTTGATAAATTTATTATTAGATATATCATAAAATCAAATAATATCTAAACTCAATATTGAATATATATATATATAATAATAAGTAATCTATTAAGAGAATTAAATAAGATTAATAAATTTAATAAATTAAAAATAGAATAATCTCGAGTTAGATAATTCAAGATAAACACATTAAAAAATTAACTTCAAATGAAATAATCCCATATTGAAAAATTTTAAATAAAAGAGTTAATTTGTATTATTAATATTATTAAAATATTATAAATATTATTAAATAAAAAACTTTTGTTAAAACAATTTAAAATAAAATTTAAAAATCAAGATTTTTAAAAATAAATATCAACCTGATTAACTTGGGGCTCGATTCTTAATAGAGACTGCCCAAGTTAATTAGCTCGTTGACCTAATTTAGATTTTGGATTGAGTCAAATTTTAACCTAGCATATAATGATGTTATAATAAATTTGACTTTTCACATTGTGTATCTTGCAATGTGTATTATATGCTTCACTGTTGTGGCAAAAGACGAAACGCTTGTCCCCAGCGTCTTCGTCAGTCCGTCTCAGGACCAACACGGAGGAGGTAAATCACGGGGGTTAGTCTAGCCAGCCTGAACAGTGACTAGTACATAAGGGGGGTAGGAACCTGGCTACTAGCCAGGATTTGACTCCTAAATTTCATTATGACAATACCTCATGCACTAGCCAACAGTTCATTCCGTGATGACGTGCTTCACTACTGTAAGTTATGTTGATAAAAATCATAAGACATTGCATGTTGCACGACATATTTTAATCGCTACGAAAAATCACATTTATTACAGTGTCAAGTCTATTAAAAATTCATTTTTTTATTCAATTCTTTTTAATGAAAGGGATAAGAACATCTCCCATAGTAAAAACTCTCGGACAGATTTTATTGTAGGATCGAAGGCACGTGAGAGGGGGGAGGTGAATCACGTGTTTAAAAAACTTAACCTTTTTTGCGGTTTTGAAAACTTTCGGAAACTTAAAGTACGCAGCGGAAATGTAAAAGAGACAAACGGGAAAGGAAGTACAATGTTGGTTTTACTTGGTTCGGAGCCTTCGCCGACTCCTACTCCAAGGCCCACGACCCTTCGGATCGTATCGCTGGGC
>JBBUKS010000117.1:1610935-1623639 GCA_038050645.1 Hedychium gardnerianum
TTCATATAATTGTGATCAAGACAGCCAACGAGTGCTTGTATTGAGGCCAAGAACGCCTTCCTTGGCAGAACACTTCTTACATGCATCCCCATTCCACGTCAAATTGTTTGAAGGAACGTTTTCCTATTTGATGTGGTGGATAAGGGCAACTCCTACTTGGAGTCAATGGATCAATATGAAAGTCAAAGATTGTGATAAATCAATCAAATAAAATTAGAAATCGATAAGTAGAAAAATAAATCATGAATAAATACTAACTCGAATAATTACTAATATGTGAAGAAAAATCGTTCACAAATATTATTCATAAATATTAATAAATTAAATATATATGTATTCCAATTTATTTGTTTAGATTAATAAATTATTTATTTAATTAATTTTGCATGGATTGAATGAATATAAAAAAACTTTTATCCAAATAAATATTAAATTTATTCATGAACAATTCATTTACAGCCCTAATTGAGCTACAATTTAGTTAACTTTGCTTCCTCCCTAAATACCCAAATGCTGACTTGTTAGCCTCTTTATTACTCTCTTTCATGCACAACTGAAATCTTTTCACCAGAAACACAATCAAGGATTTCCATACGTTAATATCCACAAACCATAGCCCGCTTTATAATTTTATTTAATACACCGAAATACAAACTGCTGTTGTACTAAACGGAGGCCTGATCATGTATTGACTATACCAAGCACAACAACATTGCCATCAGCAGATCCATATCACACTGATGAAGCTGGATAGAGTGATATTTAAGAAGATAGTCATATAGAGAAGAATGGGTAGCAATCATGCAGTAGCAGCAGAAGCGGAGGCATCAGCCGGAGTACCTTCCTCCCAAAATGAAGTCTTTTTGCCCGTCTTTGAAACAGTTTGAAGAACAGCTTCAGGTTGTACGTTGCCTTTGACAGTCACTTTCTGCACCTTAAGATCCACATCAAAGGATTCAACACCTGAAAGCAATGAGAAAAAATGAACACAGTCAAATCTGGTTGAAATGATATTTTAATTTACTAAAGGATAAATGTCATGACTCCCGAGTCATTACTAGAGTCAGATGTATGAAATCACTAAATATAGCAACACAAGTTGCTATTGAGCTTCTCATGGTGTGAACATTACAAACCAGATTTATTGAAACAATGAGCTTCTAGAAAGTCAAACATCTACAAATAATACAACAAGGAGAGCATCGACCTTCCATTTTGGTGAGAACCCTCTTAACAGCTCCAACGCAGCCTTCACATGACATACCAACCTTAAGGACGACGGTCTGCAAAACAGAATTACATCAATTATGGAGACATCAGATACCATAAACATCTTCAAGACTCGCATTTTAGACCAATAGTTTGTCACCAACTCCAACGTAGCAGAGAGTTGATATTTTGGCTAAAATTCAGAGGAGAAAAGGAAGAAATAATACATAAATATGAATATGAAGAAGACAACTGCATTGAACTAAAAATAAGCATCTGATCCTTCAGTTTTTCAGAGTATTAGAAAGGAGTATATAGAGAGAGCAATGGTACTGTACATCAACAAGTCACAGGAGATTAAAACATCACCAGAAAAGAAGCCATTGTTTTTCAAAGAAACAAAATAAAAGTACAAAATCTAATACCACAAAAAAAATATATATTAGTCACAGTAATGAAAGAAAGGGTTCAAATTTGTCCCATACAAGGTCCTTAAGTGCTAAGCAATTTTTCGTGTTGAATGTCTAAAATTAAAGAAGACAATATAAAAGATATTCCCATCACAATGAACTGAATTTGTGGCAAGAGAACTAATGGACATCTTGAAGAGCAAAGTACAAGATGAATTGGCTAATTCATGCCAAGAAGCAACCAAACAAATTCTGTGCAATCTGCTAGAACCCCAAGTGGCGGGCCTTGTTTATGTTTCTTATATGTGTTTAAGTATGCAAGGACTCAGGATAACAAATAGGTACCCGATGGCTCAGGATGCAGTGAAGTACGGTTAAGGGTGGTATGGGACACTCAAGAGACTAGAAAGGACGAGGAGCATCAGCGACAACAAGACCCTGGCAGAAGATGCAAGCGAGCGAAAAAGATGACACAGGAAAGGAGCTAAATGGCTCGGTGCATCCGAGGGACGAGGAGCTGTGAAAGAGCACTCCGGTAGAGCGAGAAGGTTGACACGAGGAGTGAGCATTCGAGAGACGAGAAAGGAAGCATGCGCAAGGTAAGATGGTGAGATGAGAGATTAAGTGACCTGCATTCGGACAAGGGTAGACTTAATCTTAGGCGGACTCAAGCGTAGACGACTAAGTCAGAAGTTTTAGGCGATCGGAAAAGGGTTTCCGATCGACCGGACCAGCGGTTTAGTCGACCAATACACAGGATAAATATTTATTTGCTTGCAGGTTATTGTTGGAGCGGGATCGGTGACAATCGGATCGGTCGATCGAAAGCTATGTGGAAGCTGATCCAGTAGCGGGGATTCGATGTAAGCAGGATCGGGCGACCGGAGGACACGTGGAGCAAATCCAAAGAAGTCATCCGAAGCTGACCAAGTTTCGGTCAACCGATAAGTTATTAGGTCGACCGAAGGTGCCACGTCAGCAAAGGGATGAGTGAAGACCGTCGAGTGGATGAGCTCTATCTACCACGTCATCGATTTTCGATCAATCGAACAACCCTTCTGATCGACCGAACGTGCCACATTAGCAGATCGACCAAAGGCTATAAAAGGAGGCGAGGATTTCAAAGAACAACACACATTCGAATAACTTCTGTTCCTCAATGCTTTCAAGTTCTCTTTCTCTATTGTAATTAGTAGTAAGAGATTCCTCCGCGTCCTACACTCTACCAAAGAGGAGAAGAATAGCAGACATGCTCTTCCTGTGCATAAGGACTTGGACATAGCAACCTGAGGGTTGTGAACCAAATAAATCTCTCATGTCCATCTTTTTATGTTTGTGTTTATTTTACTTAATTAATGTGTGTCCTTGTTAAGTTGTTAGCAAGAGAAATAGAAATTTTGATTGCAGGTACGCTATTCACCCCTCTCCTGTAGCGATCCGAACCGCTTCCGCAGCACCAACACAATCGTTATTCACAGCTATAAAAGTCAGACCCTAATTGATATTTCTCCTATACTGCTAATCTTACTGTCTAGTTGAAATAAGCCATATCTTAACATTATTGAGAAACCAAGATCCTCAGCAAATAAAATATTTGCTATCAGCCATATTTTCAAATTTTTTCTGAGCAGCCAAAACAATTCCATGTAACAAAGCAAAATAATAGCATAATCCCTTCATATCTTCCTGTTGAGTAATGGGCAACAAAAGATCATCTTTTGCTTCGTAATTTTTGGGAACATGAATAGTAAATGTAGAACAATTGACTCTATGCAACACCATTTTTGATCTGTTAAAAAAACTTGTCATTTTTCTGAGGAAGTTAACATCTACAACCAATCATTCCATGGTATATATAAAGTGTCACGGATTTTCCTAATTCCCTACATGAATCAATCCTTAAAACATGGAACTTGTATACTTACCCGAGAGCTTTGTATGTAAAGCCAGAAAAGGGAGGGAAAAAAATCTTAAGTAAAAACGTAACACCAACCCGCAATCAACAAACTTAAAATAATCCTCCTTTCCCATTAAAAATTTGGTAAATTAAGATTTGGAGCGTAACCATAAGCCAAGGGCAACCATCTCAAACCCTAGTCTATATCCGATTTCATAGAGAAAAGAGAGAGAGATAAAAAATAATAATAAAAAAAAGACAAATCGATGGCGGAACCGATCACGCTCGGCATAGAGGGATTATACAACGTAGATAAATAACTACGGGAAGCCCTAACGATCTGAATGCATTGAAAAGGAAACCTCAAATCAAGGAGACAAACTTGCCTGGGAAGATTAAGAAACTGTGAAATATAATAGAGCAATCGATCCTTCGATCCACTCTTATTCCCGTTAAAGAGATCGAATGAATACCTGCGACATCGGAGAAAAAAAAAAGGACGGAGTTCGGGAGTCGCAACGCAGTATTTGGAACGCGCAATGGAAGTCGTCCCAACTCTAACAATATCATTTTATAAATAGCAAATTTCATTACATTTTCATTTCACTCCTATAGTTTGTAAATATTACTTAGGGGGGGGGCTGGGGGATGCAATGAGCTGGATCTGTGAACTTTGTAGAGCAAAGTGATATTTAAGAATTGAGGGGGAAATTGGTAATTTTTTAGTAAAACAGATCTGAGACGGCGAAACAGAGGATACTTAAGTAAAACGCCGTTTCAGGCGACGGGAGCAACGAGATTTGCTGCCCCAAAATTACACCTGATTTAGTTATTTAATCACACACGGTCGTCGGCGGACACGGCCACCCGCCTCGTCACCCGCGCCCCAATCCCGCCGCTAAACGTCGTGATCAGCCCCGGCGCAAATTTCACCGGCCGACCCGCGTCCACAACCTCGACATCGAACTGCTCCAACACCGCGACCACAACCTTCCGTATCTCCACCAGCGCGAGCTCCTTGCCGAGGCAAACCCGGTTACCGGCCTGGAACACCGGGTACTTGAAGAGGCTCTCCGCGGCGAACGCTTTCCCGCGGAGCCACCGCTCCGGCCGGAACTCGGCGTAGTCGGCTCCCCATATGCTCTCCATCCGCCCCATCGCGTAGGGGTGGTACATCACCCGCGTCCCCTGGCCCACGAAGGTCCCGTCCGGAAGCACGTCGTCTTCCACACACCACTTGGAGTCGAACTGCACCGGCGGGTACAGGCGCATGCTCTCGTGGATGGCCGCCTGCACATAGTCTCGGCCGGAAGAGCTCAGGTTTTCCCGGCCAGCGTTTATTTCCTCGCCGATCCGTGCCGCCACTTGCGGGTTGCGCGCGAGGAGCAGGAAGAGGCCTGTCAGCGCGGAGGCGACAGCGTCGCGTCCCGCGAGGAGGAAGCTAACGACGATGTCGCGGAGGTACTCGTCGTCGTCCTCCACCGAGCTCATGAACCGCGAGAGCAGGTCATGGCAACCTTCGTAACCCAGTTTCCGCCGTTGCCGGATCACCTCTTTGGCCAGCTCGTTGATCATCGAGATCGTACGACGCAGTTCCCTCTCCGATCCTACGTTAAGTATCCGCTTCAGCTTCCACACCGCCGAAGCCACCGCGGCGGCCCGCATCGCCGATAGTCTCGAAGCGGTGTCGAATGCCGCGGTGAACTCCTCTATTGGCACTGGAAGCTCGACGCACCCCCTCTCGAGCCCAAACGAGATCCGGCAGATGGCGTCGAACGTGAACCTCCGGAACACGTCCTGCAAGTCGATAATGCTGCCGGTCTCGGCCGCCGCTGCGAGCCGCGGCAGGATGCCGGAAGAAATCTCCTCGGCGACGATGCCGGAGGCGTACTTTCGCACCTTGACGCTGCCGAGCGCGAGGCTGGCCACCTTGCGCTGTAAGCGCCAGGCGTCGCCGTCGACGTTGAAGATGCCCTGGCCGAGGAGGTCGCCGAGGATGGCGGAGAAGGGCTTGCCCTTGGGGAAGTTATCGAACCTGGTCCGGAGCATGTACTCGACGTTGGCCGGGTTGGCTGTCACCGTTATGCCGAGCACGTGGATGTGGATGGTGCCGGTCGGCGACTTCTGCAGCAGGTGCGCGTACCAGTCGCTGAGGTTGTCGAACTCCACCGCCCACGAGCCGCTCAGACAGGCCCGACAAACGCGGCAGCAGCACCAGGGGCGCTTCCGCAGCAGCAGAAGGAGCAGCGCGAAGGCGAAGAATCCTGCAGCGAAGGAGAAAAGGACAAAGGCGAGTTGGTTGGTTCCGAATTCCACCATTGTCGCTCCAATTACTAAACCAGTAAGTAGTGAGTGAGGCAACGAAGCATGGACACTTGTTTATAATGGCGCGATAGCGGACCCGCATTTGTTTATAATGGCGCGAGGCGCAATAATTGATCTAATATGCACCTTGTGGAACATATTTGAAGATATAAACACACGTGAAAAAGGATGGACAAATGTGGTTTTCTTCCTTGTCATTTTTCATGCACTGTTTTAAGGAATCTGTAGCGGCTACTCTTGTTAGGCAATTAAGGCACGAGGAAATCGTGATCAGAAAGACGGTGGGAGAAGATGATTCGACAGTGTACTCATCCCAGCCGTACAGCGGGCCGATGCCAATCCGACAGCACACGTAGTCATTTTTTCTTTAATATTTAATTTCCCACAGTCGTAGTTACATTTAAATATTGATTAGTATATTCGGCGCCCGGTGGTAGCCAAGTTATACTTGGATAAGACTCGTACGATAAATATTTATTAAAATAAATTAAAAAATATTAATAAAAATTTAATTAAATTATTAGTATTTTTAAATTTATTTTTTACTAAAAATAAAATTTAATTGAGATTTAAACCTTAATTCTTTGATTATTTATTGAAAGAACTAATTGAGATTTAAACCTTAATTCTTTGATTATTTATTAAAAAACCTAATCACTATATCATTAGCTACTCAAATTATTTAGTATTCTTTATATAGGAGGTAGCTTGGCTAAGATTATGATTTATCCCTTTTAAAATGAGTATATATGTGGATCATTTTGAATTGGTTGTTAAAATGTTGATTTCATCTTTTGTCATTAGATTAGAATATTCCATGAGTTGTTAAGTAATTTTTTATATTTTGGACAAACCTAAAAAAGACACTCCAAATAATGTAAATTATTAAAAGAACATTTTTATATATAAAAAATAAGTTAAAAGGACCATTTACATTAAGAGCATTCAGTGAATATTATAACATTTAAATAATGTTACAAATTAATATGGATGAATGTTATATTAGTACATTAATCGTGTTCAATTTTTTGAACATTGTTAATGAACGAATTTTATAAAAATAAATTTAAAAATAAGAAAATAAATTTTGTATATAAAAAATAAAAATAAATAAGTGAATAGTGATACCCATAAATAATAAATATCAATATTAAAATAATATGAGTGTATATTAATAAAAGGAAGATGTTAATATAATGAGTACAGAACATGTTATTTGAAAAGATAATATATATTAACATTTAAATCAATACGGATACTCTAAATATTTTATTTTCATTATTTTTATAGTAATTATGAGAAATGATACACTATATAATAATTATTTTGTAGTTGCTAAAATGTATAACAATTAATACAATATTATTACAATATTGTAATAATTACTTAGTAGCTCGAATAACTATATAACAGTTACTTAATAATTTTTATAATTATTTTAAAGTAATTTTGATTAATTTAAAATAATTTTGATCAAATTATTAAAAATATTTTGATATAATAATTTTTTAGGATTTAGAATTCAAAATTTAAAAATTTAGTTTATCAATGTTTAGTAGCTATTTAGTAATTTTTACGTGTAGCAAAATAATTTTAATGAAGTTTATTTAATTTTGACAAATTTGATAAAGGTTGTTTTAATATAATATTATTCAATCTTTAAGATTTAAAATTTTATAGTAACTATTTAATATTTATATTTTGATCAATTTAAAAAAAAATTGATAAAATTTAATAATTTTGATTAAATTAGTAAAGAATATTTTTATATAATAATTTTAATTAAAATAAAATAATTATTTTTTATATTATAATAATTATTAAATAGCTACCTACTATTAAGTAACTAATGTAACATTAGAATAAAATATTTTTTTAATATAAAATATTTGATGAGATATCTTTTTAACTTTTGAAGTATTTGACTATTTACATAATTTAAGACATTTAATATTTGTCCTTTTATTTTTTCTTCTCCTTTTTATTTCCCATCCAAATAAACGGAGCTTCATATATAAGAAGAGCATGCAACACATGGGATAATTCAAGCGAAGTAGAGGTGCTTGAGTTGGTGCCCCGCATAACAGGACAGTTGAAATAGGCGTGTCAGGCTTGTCTTTGGGTCCATTTTTCTGGTGGTCCGTGGCTTTCCGCCGAACTAATTCTAAGTTTTGCAAGTGCCACGTTGTGATAATTTTATTATTCCCCCTCCCCTGTTCTAGGCAATAGTGCTCTCTTCCCCATTGTGACAAAAAGTGAAACGTTCATTTCAACATCCTCGCTAATTCATTTCAAGATCAACACGGAGGAGGTAAATCACGAGGGCTAGTCTAGCCAGCCCGAACAGTGACTAGTGCATAAGGAGGACAGGAACCTGGCTACTAGCTAGGATTTGACCCCAATATCTCATTGTGACAACACCTCATGCACTAGCTATCAGTTCATCCCGTGGGAATTTTTCTCCTCATCTCTACTAGTATATTCATTTTGAGTTGATTTCTCTCAACTCAATATTCATAGGTTAATCGTCAATTAAAAAAAAATTATTTGTTAATTTATTAAAAATTAAATAGATCAAAATAATATAGATTTTTTTAGTGCATTCGAATTTAAAACTCGTGCCAATTAGAGCGAAAATATCAGGAAGACTCATGGACAGGAATCATGAAGAAAGATTGAACGATGAGCATTATGAATCAAGTGTCAAGTCGGGGTGAGACTTAAAATTCTCGATGTTAATATATGAGTGTTATAATATGTTACAAACAAATATAAATGAGTGTTATAATACTCACACATTAACAATATTCAATTTTTTGATTAACGGATTTTATAAGAAAATTTAAAAATTAGAAAATAAGTTTTGGATATAAAAAATAAAGATGAATAAATGGATAGTGGGGTTAAAATAAATATGGGTGTGTTAATAAAAGAGAGATGTTGACATAATAGATATATGAGATGTTATTTGAATAGATGATATATATTAATGTTCAAATTAATACGGATAACCTTAGGATATACGACATGTCTAATGTGTTTGCGATGTTATACATACATCTTCCTTGTCTAAAATTTTATATTTGTATCCAATTGTGCTTATTTTTTAAATTTTTGAAAAAATGATTTCAAAATATCACTCCTTATGTTGTTAGACGTTTTTGTTTATGGAGATCACATTAGTTTGAGTCGATATTTTATACTTGTGAAGTCTTATTCTCGACTTATATAGGTTTATCTTTTTTTTATTTTGTAAATGAGTGATTTAGTGGACTCGTGAGGAATGACATATCTTATGATCATCTTATAGTCATATGTCTTGAAGTAAAATTGAAACCTAAAAGACTTTTACGGTTTTATTTATTTTCTTTCGATTGTAATTTAATACTCCAACAAGATACACAAGCAATAATTTTCTAATAATTTCATTGGAATTGTGATCTTATAAGAAATATGAAAAAAATAAAGGTGTGCCATCTATTTTTTTTTTCTTTTTTTTTTTGCCATCAATTTTAATCTAATAAATAAATCAACAATGCTTTGCTCAAAATTATAACTTGCCAACCATGTTTAATTCCAACCCTCCATCTACCCAACAACCCCGAAGTGATTCTCATTGTCGAATTTATCATTGCTCATAATTCCACTTAAATAAGGATAAATTTATTATCTCTCGACATTTATTGATGTTTAAAATTATCGAACTCTTCCAATGATATAAGACAGTCATAGAAGAGCCGTCAGAATGATGCATTTTATCTTTTATAAAATAAAATATCCTTAAAATTTTATATTTTATTATCAAAATATTTGTATTCATTGTCAAATGAGTGATTTAAATAGTAATTTAGATGAGCGAAATAGTACAAAAATTAGAAGGGCGTCTCATTTTCGTTGGAGTCATCAAATTTAATCAAAAAATGATGCATCATCCTACTAATAACTCATGTATAATTATCTAACTACTCGGATATAATAGTTACGTGACTACTACAATATTAGTTTAATTTTATTCATCTATTATTTATATTGTAGCACTAAAAAATCATAATTATTAAAAATTTAATACGTGTGACGGAAGTTTAAGTATAGCTATGTTATTTTACAAGGAGTTGATGGGATGAAATATTTTTTTTTGACAGTGGAGTGAGATGTTTTTTTTTTTTTTTGTTAAAAATCAAAATAATTTCAAAAAAAAATAAGGACGCACTTTTGATTTTCCAACGAAATATGTATTTTGAGTTTCGATAGGACCATCTTGACTTTAAGATAGAAATTTTAAAATATTATATGGATTCATCATTATTATTATTGCTCAATTTAAGTTGTTTATTAATTACTTATAACTATTTGCAATCTAATTAACAGCTAGCCCACGCACGTACGTACCCCGATCTATATCCATATGGCTCTGTCCTTGACAACCCCCACCTGTTTGCATTAATGTCCAAAAGAAGACGACATTGATCGAACACCTTGAGCACCACAACCTCCTCCATTAATCGTCCGCCGTCGACCTCCGCCGCCGGCTAATCTTCTCCAGCGCTCTCATGATCGCCGCGTCGCGCGCCTCCGTCCACGCCCGCTCGCCGGCCCAACGCTTCGCCTCGGTCTGCTGCCGCTCCGCCTCCCGCTGCCGCTGTTCCTCCTTCCGCGACACCCGCGCTGCCTCCGCCTCCTCCAGCGCCCGCAGCATCCGTTCCATCCATGCCTCCTGGGCCTCGATGAACCGACTGATCTGCCCGCCGATGAACTCCTTCGCCGCCCGCTCGCTCTCTTCCTCCTCGTCCGACGACGAGCTGCCGTCGCTGTCAGTGGAGCAATTCGACAACAAGCAGATGGAAGGCAGCTGGAAGTTGGGAGGCAGATTAGTACTTGTGGCGGCAGCATTGTTGTCGACGGCGCGATTGCTGCCGGAGAAGTTAGGATTTTGGTCGGCGTCTCTGCAATCGGTTCCTCTCTCTTCCTTCTCGTAGAGGGCTTCCAGCTGCCGGAAGAACCTGTAGTGCTTCCCGTCCTGCCGCCCTGCTTTCCCTTCCTTCGTCTTCTTGTAGTACTTGTACAGATTCTCCAGCTTCTCTCTGCACTTCTTCCCGCTCCTCTGGTATCCATGCTCCTCCGCCATGATCCTACCAATCGATCCTGAGCCAAATCGATCTACCAACGCCATGGATTTGGGGATTATAACCAGCGATCGAATCAATTACCTGGAAACCTCGTCCCAGAGGGGGCTCTTTTGGGCGGCTTCCCGGAATCTGGAGTCCAACCGCGACCTCACCTCCAGGAGCGTCAGCGTCTCCTGCCTCGGCCACCGGCCGCTTCTCCCCCCACTTTCCAGCAATCCGAAGATCTGCATTCCCGGCGGCGGCGGCGGCGGAGGAAGAGGAGGATGAAGTTGAAGTGGCGGCGGCGGCTGAACGACAGCGGAAGCGGCGAACGGCGGCGCCATCGGGTACTCCGATCCGGGCGGGGCGGCGGCAGCTGAGGAGGAGAAGCCAGGGAGCTGGTTAAAGGGATCGAACCCGGGCTTTGCTCCGCCGGAAACGAGGCGGTGGAGCTCGAGCAAGTCCATGGCGAGGCGGAGGTGAGGAGGGATCGATCGATGGATTCGTCGTCTTCTACATAATGAGTACTAAAGCGGAAGGGGGAGGGGAGGAGAGAGAGCGGGAGGGACGGATCGTGTCGTTCACGAAAGGGAAGGAAGGTGGTGGCAAAGATGAAATTATCACCTGGACGATTTCTAAAAGGAAAAAAAAAATTATGAATAACTATTTTTCAAACAGTAATTATTATATGAGAAAAAAAATAAAAACCTAATTAATATTACGCTATTAAAGTTTAATTTCTAAATTTCTTAATAATAAAGTCCTATGTAATCATCATCGGTGCATCCCGCGGGAACACGAAAGGGAAGGAAGGAAGGAAGGGAGAGAGAGAGAGTACGGAAGCGACGTGGGAAGAGTCGCATACGACAGGAACATTACGTAATATATGGACCAACGGGAGCAGTCCACGTTCCTAGTGCGGAGATCGAGGAGGGTGGGTAGAAAGTGACGTCAGACTATAGTAAAAATTATAGGATAATTTTAAAAATATTTCCAATACTATTTTTCTTTCAATTTAATTAATATTAGGATGGTTCTGAATTACTCCATATTAATTAAAACTTTAGTGATATTTTTTTTTAAAATAAGGCATTTTAAAAGAATTCCAGTGGTGTAAATTAAAAGGACATACTTATCAAAAGGTATTTTTTAAAAAAAGTAAAACAACTCACTATTATAAATTTTATTTTAAAAATATTAGTATTCGTTCACTGTTACCACAATTATTAGCTACTATTGTAATAATTATTAAATAGTTATTATAATAAATTTAATTCTATTTATTTTTCCAACTAAATTGATTATGGTTTTCTATTTTCGGGTCAATTGGACTTGACGGTGACTGATATTTCATATTCGGTGTAATGGCAACGCGATCAGGTCGCATCATGATTTATTTCGGGGAGTCCTCGAGGAGTGCATTGTTGACGTGACACGTGTGCGTTGGAGTGTGCTGCGGAGCGCGTCAAGATCTCGGGGAACTCGGACCCAATCAAGAGCCGAAAGTATCTCAGGACATTTTCTTATGGTATGAAATCTTCGTCTCATATACTCATTATATTAATATTTTCGTCCCCACGGGATGAACTGTTGGCTAGTACATGAGGTGTTGTCACAATGAGGTTTAGGGGTCAAATCCTGGCTAGTAACTAGGTTCCTGCCCCCCTTATGCACTAGTCATTGTTCGGGCTGGCTATACTAGCCCCCGTGATTTACCTCCTCCGTGTTGGTCCTGGGACGGACTGGCGGGGGCGCTGG
>JBBUKS010000117.1:1623739-1646013 GCA_038050645.1 Hedychium gardnerianum
AGCCGAGAAAAGAATCCAAGGAATGCAACTTTCAGATGATGAAGTCGAAGATTTTGATACTGAAGGAACAAATACAATGGGAACGGGAAATGGAAGTGAGTAGCAATGTAACTTTTTAATGTAAAAGGGTAAAAATATAAAAGAACTACGTGGGCTTTAATTCTCCTATATCATAAGGAGATATGCAGGTAACTTAAATAAGTGGAAGCCTTTTGTTTAAATAAATTTTAAATTTTTTAATATAATAATCTTGAATCATGGCGAATCGTGAACCGGTGGTTCCGAATCGTGAACCGGCGGTTTCAAATCATGAACCGTAACCGTCTTGATCGGTTAAGGTTAAGGGTCGACCCCCCAAAAACCGTCAAACCGTCGATTCTAAACTATGATCATGTCTAATCAACAGTGAGGTTTTTTAAATGACTATGCAAGTATTTAAGGATCGACTCATAATTAAGATATACTGATTTTCTTTCAGTGACGATAATTTTAGGAATACTGATTTTCTGAATGGGTCTTCGTGAATATTTTTCAATTTATCTGAATGATCGATCAAAAATTCTTATAAAATCGAATCGGATCGATCATCTCCCATATTAATCGATTTGATTTGGATTATAAAATATATATATATATATATATATATATATATAAACACGTTATTAATGTATGAACATGTGATAATTATACAATTATTTGAGATTATGAAAGTAAATATTTACAAAGTATCGCTATATAGCAAGTCTAATCTTAAGAGGGGTAGAATCAAATTTTATTGAAAGAGTGATCATTTTGTAAGGAGGAAGTGTTTAGTTTCAGACTAACCTAACCACTTGACGGTGTTAGGTATGGGCAAACATTCCGCTAAAAACGAATCAATTGAATTAATCAATTTTTTTTCTCAACCAATTTTTAGTATTAAAATTGATAATAATAATAATAATAATTAAGTCGGTATTTTTTTAAAAAATTAGTTTAATAAAAAAAATCTTGATATTTTTTGTTTTTATGATTTAATTAAAAAAATGATTTAATTGATTTTAAAATTTCATAATTAAGAAGGAAGCGATTTAATCAAAATGATATTTTTAATAAAAAAAATAGAACTTCTGAATATAATTTTTCAATTAATTTGGTCCGATCGATTATTTTGATTGAATTGAAATTTTACTCACCCTAACTTTAGGTGCTTTCATACATCAAAGTGAACTTTGATTAAATTTGTTATATCTTCACGGAGCAACACCAAAAGAAAGAAGTATCTGATGATAAAAAATGAAACGCTTATTTTCAGTGTTTTCGTCAGTTTATTTTAGGATCAGAAGTATATGATGGCAAAAGGTAAAACGCTCGTCTCCAGTACTCCCGTCAGTCTATTTCAGAATCAACACAGAGGAGATAAATTACGGGGACTAGTCTAACTGACCCGAATAATAATTAATACATGAAAGAGGACAGAAACCTGACTATTAATTAGGATTTTACCTCTAAATCTCACGATGATAATATTTTACGTATTAATAATCAATTCATTTCGTGGGAACAAAAGAAAGGAGCACATGCATATACATGCCCAGGTTAATTAATTACTAAACTTTGCATGGATTTTCCTTTTATAGAATGTTTATTCATGATCTTAGAATTTTAGTAAAGATTACATTACCAGAGTATATAAACAGAGTTCTTAAATATAGATTTATTATGTATTGTGGTTTCCTGAGTTGGGAATTAGTCCTACCTTATGCATTAATGAATGAATCAAATGGCGAAGATTTACTATTTTAAAAGCATTAGCATCGGCTAGTAAAATAAGAGAATGTTCAAAAACAATTGATAGATTTAGAAAGATTGAAATTAATATTAAGTCCCCAATATAACTTTGTTGGGCCTTAAATGGAATGTCCGTGTGAATATTAAATAATAAATTTATTTTATGCTTCTAGTGTCAATATTTTGTATATATTAAATGTAAGGGATCGGATAATCGATATGTCTATTTCCTAGTACAAATTGTAATTATGATGACAATAAATAAAATTTTATCAATTATTTAATCCTCAAATTAAAATATTAATGTGAAATATTGAATTGTCACATTCCTTGACTTATTCAATAAACACTATTTCGATAACGAATTTTCGTGGTTGACATTTTTTTGATGGGATATGGTTGGCAACAATCCAAAGTTGAAGTCTTTTATCTTCTTTTTATTTTTAAATATTGAATTCTATCTTTTTTTTTAAAAAAATACTTTGTAAGAAGTTTTTAGTTGACCTGTGAAGTAAACCAAAGATTCTAAAAACTATTTTTTTCAGTAAAAAAATATATGAATATCTTCCCACCTACCTCATGTTGACTTTTAAAGATTGATTTTATGTATATAATTAATTAATTTGATATTTTTCTCTATGGAAATTTAACTGTAGGATGTAATATAAATAGAGTGATAAACAAGTTAAGCTCTCTCAAATTGATGATGTTGAAATTTATTTGATAAAATAATTAAATTTAAAATGGATTATTTAAGTTTAATTTAATTTTTTTTTATGAATTTAAACTTCGGTTAAATTTGATTTGAAGTTAATTTATTTAGATGTTATTAAATTTTTAATTCAAATTTATTTAATTATTTAAATTTTTTATATTTTAAATATATTTGGTTAGTTATTGAGCTTGATAATATAAATTTATTTATTATTTTTAAAATTTTATTTATTTATTTAGTATGTTGATAAGAATTTTATTGATGAACCAAATTTACAACTATTGTTTATAAATACAAACATTAATAAGTTGAACATATACGTATTCAAATTTATTTGTTTAGTTTAATAAATTATTTAAATTTATTTATTTAATTAATTATATATATATAAATATATTAAATAAACATAAATAAATTTTTATCAAATTAAACATTAAATTTATTCATAGACATTTCATTCATTTATCGTCTTAAATATAAATCGATATGAGAAAATAAATAAAAATTAAAAATACTAATAACAAGTCAACATCTAAATATAAACATAAAATAACTAAAATTTAAAGGAAAGGAGGCCACGTGAGTTTTAAAAGTCTAAGGAACTTTTTCCCACTTGTTCTTGAAAATGACCTTCATTTTCAAATGTCCCTTCTAGTCTACTCCTAGTCTACCAGCTTTTTCAAAATGGCATTCAAAATTTTATTAATCTCAAAATACTCTTTAATATTTCTAGCATTCTAATAAGTATAATGGAAACGATGAAAGGTTTATTTTGTATTAATGAAACTTCAAGGGTATTTTGAAAAGCAAATTAAATATCAGGAGTATCTTGGCAATTCCTCTATTCTCACTAGTCTCACCTAATTAATTGATAACCCAATAAAACACTATTATTTTGCATAATTAATAAAGTAGTATGATTATCCAAATAAAATCTTATTTAAGATAACAATCATTTCTCTTCTTTTTTTTAAAAAAATAAAATAAAATAAAATAAAATCCAAAGCTCTTCTCACTTCTAAAGAACACTATATATAAGTGGCCTCTAGCAAATAAGCAAAAACAAAACAAGAAGATGGGGAAGAAGCTAACCGAGATCGAAGTCGGAGACGATGGTGTGGCTATCATAACCATAGCTAACCCTCCGATGAACTTCTTAGACCACAACGGTGATCTACTCTTTAGCCAACATCTTCATCCCTTTTCCTAGTTGAGTATGCATGCTATGTTCTTCATCATTGTTTTCAGTGTTTTGGAGCTTGAAAGACAATTACGATGAAGCTTTGAGAAGAGATGATGTGAAAGCCATTGTTTTAACAAGTATTTTCGCTACTTCTTTTTTTTCCCCTTCCCCTTTTGAACAAGTTTCAGTTATTTCCAAGTGTTAGCTAAAGATTTCTCTCCTTGATCAGGCGAAGGGCCTCATTTTTCGGGAGGTTTCGACATCGATTCCTTTGAAAACTTTCAAGAAAGTAATGAAGGAATACGTAAGTTGAGTCCATCTTTCAACTTCTTCAATTGGCTCTTGTTCAATCTAAGTTCTCACACCCACAGTGATGGACAGACTCAGAACCCAAAGTCGGCTATCTGGCGATCGATGTGCTTACGGATGTTTTCGAAGGCAGTCAAAAGAAAAATATCTGTTTCAGTGTCAAATTCTGCATTAATGATTTCCATGTTCAATTAGGTGCTACAAAACCATCAGTGGCTGCCATAAAAGGTCTTGTTATAGGTGGTGGATTGGAAACAGCAATGGTGAGTGATTTGATTCATTCCTAGAAGTTGTATCTGAACTTTAGAGTTCGATAGACTTTTTTATATTTTATCGAAAATTCAGGTATGTCATGCCCGAATATCGACTTCAGATGCTCATATAGCTCTTCCTGAACTTACAGTTGGATTTATTCCAGGGCTTGGAGGTACACTCTTGCAAGTTTGATAATATATGTTCTTCTAATTTTGGTTGAAGGAATTCTTAAACTTTTCGAGTTTATTTAGGAACTCAACGGCTTCCGCGACTAGTTGGAGTTAAGAAAGCCCTTGATATCATCTTGGTATGATATTGGTTATCGAAATGATTTACGAATTGTAATGATGTAGCTTTCATATATAGCTAACCACAAATGAAAATTTGTAGTTGTCCAAGCCAATTGGAGGAGAAGAAGCTTATGATCTTGGCCTAGTCGACGCGGTAGTTTCACCCGATGAGTTAGTTAAGACGGCACGATGTTGGGCTCTCGACATTGCGGGGTTTAGAAGACCATGGATCAATAGTCTTCACAAAACCAACAAGTTGGAACCTCTTGAGGAGGTGAAGGAAATGCTCAAGTCTGCAAGGGCTGAAGCTCAAAAACAATCCCCTCGTGTTCATTCCCCTTTGGATTGTATCGATGTGATCGAAGAGGGGATCGTCTCGGGCCCTCGCGATGGACTTCAGAAGGTAAACTCAATTGAATTCTCACACTTCACTAAATGCTAATAGTCTGTGATTGTTTTTCTTATTGCAGGAAACCATCATTTTCCAAAAGCTACTCTTCTCTGAAACTTGCAAGAATTTGATTCATGCACTCTTAGCTCAACGTCGAACCGCAAAGGTACGATAACTATCGGCTTATTCAGAAAGAGATCTAGACTTAGTTTGTGATGAATTTGAACTAATTTTCATTCATGAACACATCTTACAGGTTCCTGGGATCACTGAGATAGGTTTGATTCCTCGGCAAACAACTAAAATCGGAGTCGTTGGAGGAAGTTCAATGGGCTCTAGTATCGCGACAACACTGATTCTGAAAAATTACAGAGTGATACTAAAAGAAGTAGATGAGAACAACTTGAATGAAGGAATTGATGGAGTCAAAGGTATCACAATCTTTATCACTTCTGAATAGCTACTTGAACTACAAGTATGCTTTGAAAATTTGAAGATCTTACTTGCTATTCGGTGGTCTTCACAGAGAATTTGTGCGTTTTCGTAAGAGAAGGAAACATGACACAAGATCAATGTGAGACAACACTTGCTCTACTCACAGGTGTTCTTGACTATGAATCCTTTAAAGACGTCGATATGGTTATCGAGGCACGAACAACTAATCCAACTTCGCAGCTCAAATTTTGTGCTAAAATGATTGATTTCTAAACTTTTTACCCCTTTTATGCTTTTTGTCACTTTCAGACAGTTCTTGAGGATTTGCCTTCAAAACAACAAGTGTTTGCTGATCTCGAGAAATATTGTTCTTCAAACTGTATATTGGCTACTAACACTTGTACATTTGATCTCAACTCAATCGGAGAAAGAACCGAAGCTCAAGATCGTATTGTCGGGGTACATTTCTTCAGGTAAAAACAATGCAAATGCCAAGGTTGTCCATTTTTTTGGCTATCTGAACCTTCTTCTCTTGCAGTCCTGCTTATGAAACACCACTACTGGAAATAGTTCAGACACATAAAACACTTCCACAAGTCGTCGTAGATCTTCTGGATATATCAAAAAAGATTTGCAAAACCCCCATCGTAGTCAGTACTGGCTATGCTGTTGAAAGGATGCTCTTCGCTCTCATTCAAACAGCTCTCTTTCTCGTCGATCATGGTCTCAATGTCTATAAGGTCGATGAGGCATGTACAGAATTTGGAATGCAAAAGGACCCCTTCAGGTACATGTACAAGATATCCATTTCGACCGGAGTTTGTAATTCACAATGATCACCTTGTTCTTGTGGCTTGTACAGGCTAATCAATCTGGTTGATATTGGAGTCGGTATAACTTCTAGCACACCATACCTTGAGAGCTTCCTCGATAGAGCCAACAAGTCAAGATTAATGCAAATCATGCTCGACGATAAGATTGTGCAAGGTTGTTTTTGATACTCTAATTTAGTTCATAACTTGATCTTAAGATTACCAAATGTGTATCTATCGTAACTTATAATATATTCGATGCAAGTTAAAACTTCAGAATCACTTTGCGACAGGCAAATCGACTGGAAATGGGTTCTACAAGTATCTCGTTGAGAAGAAGGAAGCCATTCCTGATCCTGAAATAGCGAAGTGCATCGACAAGTCGTCGAATGCTACTCCAAACTCTCAGGTTGTTTCTCATTGACTGAAAAACAAACCCAATACAATCTGTTTGGTGTTTAAAGAACAAAAAAACAAGTTCATGCTTGTTCATTTCCATCTGTAGCTGAGCACAGGAATACCTGAAGAAGACATAGCAGAAATGCTGTTCTTCGCGGTCGTCAACGAGGCATGCTGTGTTCTTGATGAAGGAATTGCTGTCAAGTCATCAGACCTTGACATATCTTCGATTATGGCGATCGGATTCCCTGCTGACAGGTTAAAACAAATGTTCTCTAGTATAGTTGTGAGAATCATACCACTCACAAATGTATCATGTAAAACAAGAAGATTCAAGCTTCATTTTCCTTCAGGGGTGGTGTGATCCATTGGGCTGACTCACTTGGTGCAAATTATGTATGCAAGAGATTGGAGGAGTGGTCGAAGGTGCATGGCGAGTTCTTCAAGCCTAGTGCATTCTTGAGAGAAAGGGCAGGGAAAGGCATACCATTGGTGAGATTAACAGTATTCCTCCTTCCTTCATTGTGTGTGTATAATTTGTATGATCCTTACATTTCTTTTGACCAAATTCTCAAATTTATACAGAGTGCATGAAACAGTGGAAGGAAGGATCATGTTGCGAGGTCATATCGATCTGGATTTGGAGGCAGGAGCCTGTTTTAGTTCGCGGTTAAACTGCATCAGTCTCGACTATTTAGAAACTAAACTGTCTGCATGAGACTGAAGCAGCAATGCTTGTGTGATCTTTTGGCACTATTTTCTCTCAGAAATGTGAAATCAACTTACTGTTTGATTAAAGTTTAAGTTGAAGGAAAATTCAACAGGTCATACTACTCTGACTGAACTGATTCTGTTTTTCTTTGAAGACAAAAGAACATGAACTAGTTATAACTATGAATTATCAAAATTTACAAATTCAGAAATATGAGCATGTACTTGAGGAAAACAAATGAAAGCTGTGCAGATTCACTTCCAGCTTCATTCTCAGAGGGCTGCAAACTAGTTTTTCTAATATCACCAAAATGTTAACATTTCATGACCTAGATAATATCAAAATGATGGATTGAGTGAAATATATATACATCACTGCAACAATAGAAGAATATCTTTAGGAGAATTATGACTTCTAATTGACATTCCAGATCTACAGAAAAATCCACTCCTTGAACAAAGAAATTCACTAGGAATTCTACATGAGATAGCAATGAAATGTCACAGGAAAACTTGCATGTAAGTTTTGGATTCACTTTCCCAGAATGAAAATGGGTGCGTGTTTTAAGCTTATGGGGGCCCTCTCTCCCCTTACACTTAACTTAGAACAATTTCACCAGATTATTTTGGGCATGCCATTCTAGACATCATCCATCTTACCATCAACAATTGACATGTTTGCATAGGTAGCAAAGTTTATAATTCAACAGCAGCAGTTCAAACCAAATTTACTGTATTCCCGGTCAGCGGGAAAGCTTAATTTAAGGGGAGAGTTGAGAATGCCAAATAGTTCATCTTCAAGAAATGCCAAATTCAGTTCACATCAAGGACAACATGCGTGCCGGAGGTATTGTTTGGCTGTACCCTGCTTGCACTGATGATGACCTCTCGGGACCATTGTGCAGCGGCAAGAAGGCCATCCACGAGTTGGAGTCTAATGCACTGTTGGGCTGTGGGAAAGAGCCCCAAGCACTAGGCTCCCTGTCCAGAGGAGGAAACACATGTGTCGCTACAGACTCACGCTCCCATAGCCGATGGCGATTTCGAATTCCCTCAGCATCTAAAGGAATGGATGATATCAGGAAAGGGATGCACTGGTCGGCCAGATTGAGACCCCTCGGGTTCACAGGTTGTGGCATACTTGTTCCATGCACATTTTGAGAATTTTGTCGTTGGAAAATTTCGTGAAGATTGAGATGGTTTCGAAGGAATGGTGGAACCATGGAGGTGGCAGAGGAGCTGGTGGGACTGGATCTCAAGCCACTTCTGGAAGTAAATAGAAAAGAAATTGAAATTCAGACTATTGAAGCATATTAAACAAATTTGAAGCATATTGAAAGCATGCATGATGATGGTAAAATTTCGTCACACTATTAGTCAATTGGTGCCTGCTGAAAGGTTCCTCAATGACCATCATACTGATAACAGGATAACTTCTAGATGTACATAAAGAAACAGCACCACGGAAAATGGAAAATTGATGCAACTCACCCATGACTGAGAACAAATGGATGGAAAAGAGAATCAGCAGTAGGTAAACCATCTGCATCGAGCCTGGAAAAATGAGATGCTGGATCAGCAAGGTTAACATGTGCGTTCAGCGAGTAGGAGGGATGATGGCGATGTTCCCAACCACGATATGGTAAATTACTTGCGGCCATCATGTGTGTGTGAATATCTCTTGGTCTAGAGAAATAACTCCACTGTTGGTGATATCCAGGACCATCAGGTATGGTTTCAAATGATTGATTAGAGGAAGAAGGCTGGGGCGGTTGCATGTAAGCTACAAAAGGGCATGAATGTGATGACGGCATGGTTGACTGATTCTCTGAAATAATAGCATGATATCCAAAAGAATCACGAACTGCAAAACCAGAAATTTTCTTGGTTACTCAAAGTTACTTAACAAGCCATCAACTTGATATTTGCTTGGACTTACAAGGAGCAGCTGCAGAAGATTCACCTTCCCTATAACAAAATAGAAAAGGTAAGTAAGGCGACAAATGCAGATAAATGCTCCCAATGTAGCATATACAAGCACTTCTCTGACAAAGTACTTATAAGCATTGCAAGTTGTTGTGAAAAAGACAGCTTAATGATGATGATAATGGCCATTATGGGTCATTAAATAACCATGTGCTTAACACCCAGATAAAATAGAACATGATTTCTGAAGTACTTGTCTCCTTTATCAACTTAAGCAAGTAGTTTAGTACATGAAAATCTATTTGTCCCTGATACAACTATCCGGACCATCTAAAATAATCATAAAAGCAGCATTATGGCAAATTCAAATCTAACGTCATTCAAATTGTCACATATACTAGAAAGGAATTGTCACTTATACCTTTTAGAAACAAAAAAAAAAGGTTGAGTCATTAACTAACCTATGGAATTTGCAATAAGTGCACCTAGTATTCATAAATCATGAGAGAATGCCCCTAAAAGTTGCAATTGCAATTTATTTTGCGCATGTAATGTTAAAAAAGCAGTATGGTAAGTGCTATATACCTAACAAATTTTTTTTACCTAAATTTTTAATTTCTGACGGGTCTTTGTTTTTTGATTTTCTCTCTCCATTTTGGCAAAAAAGAAGCAAAGACTAAAGGTTAAAAATCAAAAGGGCACCTCTTATTATAGTTTCGTCAAAGGGGAGCCCCTTTTTCAAAAATATCAAAACAACACCCCATCACATTTTCATCCTGAAAATATCCTTATTCTAGCATTATTATAGCAGCTACGGTCATAGTTCCTACAACGTGTTAAAGTAAACCAGCTCAATTTTTTCAAAATTATTACACATAGTGTTCTTATATCATTTTTTTTTTACCAACTAAGTCAAATTGCTCAAACTTAATCAAAATCGCTCCAACTTGGTCAAAATCACTTTAAAATTATTGTAGCAACTACGGTCATAGCTACTACAACTTGTATAAAGTGATTTTGATTGAGCCTGAGTAATTTTAATTCACTTTGAGCAATTTTGATTAACTTGGTAAAGAGTATTTTGATATAACAATTCTCCATGTGTTGTAGTTTAACCATGTAAAAGAAATTTTGCTTCATATTATCGCAGTATGATCATACTTACTACAATAACGCTGAAATAACAATATTTTCGGAATGAAAATGTGGTGGAGCACTCTTTTGTTATTTTTTTTTTAAAATGCCCTTTTGACGAAAAAGATGAAAAATTGACAAGGTATTTGTTCTGTAATCCAAATAGCTTTAACTTCTTTTTTCCACAAGAAAAAATAAAATAGCTAATTCCACATATTATCAAAATATCCTGCATTGTTCAACACTTTTCTTGGTTGCTCAAATGTGAATTCAAAAACAAAATGAATTTATCATTCTAGGGCATTACTTGGTGTAATATTATCAAAATATCCTGCATTGTTCAACACTTTTCTTGATTGCTCAAATGTGAATTTGAAAACAAAATGAATTTATCATTCTAGGGCAATTCTTGGTGTAATGATCCTAGAAATATCTATTTTTTCAGTTTTTTAAATTCAAACTCAAGAAGACAATAATTTATGTTCTATATCTGTATTAATGTACCCAAACAATTGGCACACATGGTTTCTTCTCATTGCCGTTGTGGTGTGGTTGTGGTGGTTTTCCAAGTCATTAGGAGAACAAACTAGATACATTTTCCGTAAAGAATTCAATTTTTTTTATCAAATGCCTACTTAATTATAGCTAGGCATGTCAATGTTAACTTGATTGAACCTGGAATCCCAGAAAAAAATATTCCTTGTATGCAAAACAAGATCAAAGCTACATGCTGCATCATCTATACAACAGTTTGTACCTACGTGACTATGCCCCATCACATCCATTGCCAAGCTAAACATGCTTATCCAGGATTCAATACTTCAACTAATATAAGAAATAAACATAGAATGGTAAAAAAAAAACATTGATCACTAAGGCCATGAACAAGTTTAGACCAATGCATTGAGGATGCAGTTATTAATTGCCAAAGAAATGAAAACAGCACTATTGATACGGTTTTGCATAAATTCAAGGACGATTGACAGAAAGAGATTCATGATTTTATGTAGCTGACCCTAATAGTTGAGGCTGATAACTAATGTCAAAGACAGTACTGTGGTTAAAGAAAACGAAGTTGAATGGAACCAGAAGTACAGAGGAAGTAAATCTTGACTGAAACAATGCCATGATACAATTGAAGATACACAACTGGGTCAGGGACGAACAGGGATATCTGTATGTGCCAGTGATTCAAGCTTACACATAGTAAAGTAGGTTAGCAGAAAAGGGTAAGGAAGATACCAATGTTTTGCTTCAATTATTGCTTGATTATACTATTACATTCGTTTTCTTTTCAAGTAAGTGTGTTCTTCTTAAGCTTTGCATCTCTGCTACACAAATTTTTTGCCTATATTGTTTCTTGAACTGGCTGACACTTTGACTAACAAAATTAGTTGATTGTAGTTGTATCACACATGGTTTTCCTTATCCTAAGGGGCAACAGACAATCATAGAAATATCTAGAAGCTCCTCTTGTCTTTATCGTATTAATATCCTGTTGATGATATCTCCACAAATATCCTTGTTGAGTAACATTCAATAATATATAGAGTTCTAGGTGCCTTGATTTTGTGTCATTCACTCAATCCCACTTAATTACCACCTCACTTGCTTTCTCATTGTTGGAAGTACATCACATATATCTAGTTTTAAATGTACTTCCATAGAATCTAAATGTTCATCAATCAGCACAATATCATTTGCAAGTAAGAATCATCAATAGGGCTTTTCTTGAGTATGATTGGGTAGTTCGTCTAGCACTAACAAAAATCATAAACAAATTCTTCTTATTTTCTCAATAATATTGTGTCAGTGTTCTTTTTTAACAAACAGCATCCATTATAACTTTCCAAGAATCAACCAAATTAATTTTTTTATACATTAAATAATTCCCCTGATAGATTGAACAATACTGCCTAAAACATTTATTTTTATAACATTTTTATAAATTGATATTAACAAACTCTTCCACCCTTCACAAAGTTCTAAAAAATTAAGCAAAATATATGTTAACATCTTAAAATCTTTGAAATTTGAACTGTATCATATGACCTAATAATTTGCATACTTTTATCTTCTTGATTCTTTATCCTCATTCGATCTAATATTATGAAGTTTAAACATATCAGTTAATCCTTCAACATACCAAAATTTTCAATCTGAAAAGCTAAATTGCCAAAAGAATACATATATAAAAATAAAGAAAACTAAAAACAAAAATGGATTATTCCAAAACATAAGTAGCAACATGAATCATATAATGCATAGAGATTGAACAGCATGCAGAACTTACTCAAACAATGATGGAATTCTTGCTGAGTCACTGAAAGGACACCAATGGCCTCCAACTGACTGGACAAACATATAAAATGAAAAGAAAATGTGATTCGAGAAAACATGATAGGATGGGAAGAAAATATACTGAAAATAGAATTTCTACTGAAGTAAAAAATATGAAAAAAAAGAATAATGAAACAATGGGAAAATTTGAACAGGGGAAGCCAATGCACTCAAAAATTTGTGAAATAAAGGCCTGATTTTTTTTTTAATAATGAGATTTCAAGATCTTCAAGTCTGATGCATTATCAGAGGTCTATACAAACAAACACATGTGAAATTGAAGAGATGGTTCAAGTTAGCAGCATACACTTTCAATGTAACTGTGATTGTAGAGATCTTCATCATGAATCAACTCGTCAATGAAGTCTGGTGGGTTTGGAAGGCAGCCATTTGCATATAGCCAATTTCCTTCTTCTACTTTTCGACAATTTGGGCATTGCATCACTCCCTTAGCATTAAATGCAGAACCAATGCAATCTGAAACAAATGATTTTAAATGGTGATAAATCTTCACTAAAAATCTTCCTGGAAGAGCCAACTTATACAACTGCTGAAAGAGATGCTATATAGGTGGGTTAATTAAAAGGAGATTATGAACAAATTACTTGCCAAAGGCATTACATTGTCAACTAATCTTATCACATCAGTTAAACTACATGAAGGAGATGAACCAGAAGTTATCTTTTATCTACAGATGGTATAAAAGGTAACAAAGCGAAGCCAGACATATTGTGTAACTACAGAAGATACAGTTATAAAACTAAAACTATAACTGTGACATGAGAGTTGAAAAGCAAATTGAGCCTATACCATGGGAATATTAATTGAGTGTATTTAAGAAAATTAGCAAAAAGAATAATCAAATTTTCAAGATTTTAAAAAATTGTGCGCGTGCGCGGACACACCATGAGAAATTAAGTCAAAAATAAAATAAAATCAGAGAATGCAGAACAAGGATGAATTAGGTGAATTTTATTTTTTATATTAGGAAAACAAAGCAATAATAACTCATCATTAATAATTGCATTGACAAGATAAATCATGAATCTATTCTCATCACAAAACATTAACACATTCCAGCCTTGGAACTCATTTTTCATAGCTATCACCAATAACAAAATTAAGAAGAAATTGTCAAGATAAAGTCATATGCATTTCAGAGAAAATCAATTGTAAGAGCTTATAATTGAATGATCGATGGTGGATTTCAGATAAATTTTAAGAAGGTCCCAATGCCCACAAGGTTTGAGTTTTTCATACACCATGAAAGAGAAGGACAACCACAATAAGAAAGAGGAATGATGAAAAACACATGGAGAGCAAAAAAAAAAATTGCTAGTTACTAGGATTCCTCTGTACTAGTTAAATTCACCATAAGCAAACCAAAGAATAGCGCACTTCGAAGTCACAAACAGTTGCAAAAGACAATGCATCTACAGAGCTAGCATTGATCTGTTACCAATCTCTGAAACCATAAGTCTAATGGAATTGGAATTCTATTCCTAACATTGTATTATTGCATTAGAATATTATTTTCACTAAACAAAATATGAGAAATAGGATTATGTTATCACAAAAAACTTGGACTTCAAATTCCAATGTAATTACTATGTTTGGCTCAAATAAAAGTATGAGAATGAGAATTCTATTATCACCAAAATTTTAATGTTCACTAGATGTGAGAGAATTTGTATATGGTAGTTCTTTATAAGTTGCAAGGGAAAATATCAAATATTTCAATACCCTATTATTTAAACATAAAAAATGACTTTTTTATTTCCTGTTTTCCCACTGAAATAAAACATAACAACTGAAACCATTATTCAGTGGAAAATTTAGAGAAGGAAGAAGAAGGTATTAGATTGTTCCTCCAAAAACTAAATTTAGTAAAGGGAAACTCTTACCCTTCCATTTCACTTCATTTTCTATTACAAATATTAAAATGAAATTCCTTTCTGATCAGAATCGGTCGCAAACCAGCTAGCTGCTTTTCTCTTCAAACAGCTTCAAACTCCCATGAAGATGATTGGCTTGTTGGTTTCTTGCCTTTGAGAATAAAGGAAAAGCTTGCTTGAGCAGAATTTGGAGGACGGAGAAGGTGTTAGACTTCTTTCCTCCAGAAACTAATTTTACATGTGGGAGAACCCTTACCTTTATTTCTTATATTTTTCTGCTTATTAGCCATAATCTCATCTATTGTCCTTCCCATCCTTCAATCCAAATAATAATAATAATAATTTAGAAAAGGGATCGGCAGAATTTCTAAATATACGCAGATCATATAGTTTTTATAACTTGCCGCTAATTTGGTTTAAAGAAGTTTCCTCAACCAATTTTTTCCAGGAAACTGCTATGTGCATCAACTGTTAATGAAAAGAAAAGGCCATACACAAGGAAAAGGGAGATTTTCCATAAAAATAATTCTCCATCAGAATCTAGCAGTTTCATGGCAGAAAAAAAATCAAACAAAACAATAAAAAAAACACCTTTCGATCAAATCAACTATTTTCCACACCGAATCATCAGAATCCGACGAGAAATTGCCAAGTACAGGCAAAGAAGCAAAAGAATCAAAGAGGAAGATCGCCAAGACGAACTAACCGAGATGGAATTCGTGCCCGCATTGCAGCCAGGCTATAGCCCGATCCCCTCCGCTCTTGACGACCTCGAGACAGATCGAGCAGGCGACGCGCACGACGTCCTCGCCTTCTTTCCCTTCCCCAACTGGCTCCTCGCGATCCACCATCGCATGCCCTAATCCTCGATCGACGAGCAAGGAGACAAGGAGCAAAATCCCTCTTCGGCCCCAATCCAATCCACAAACTCCTGCCCTGCGGCCGCGCCCTAGATTTCAACCGCCACAAAAAACGCCCAAATCTCCTCCTCTCCTTCGCTCGCAATGAAGATATCGCCGTCCCTCTCACGAGGCCGCGGCTTTTATTTCGTGGCCGGAAAGGGAGCTGCGGAGTCCGCATACAATGCTCCTTGCGTATCCATAATCTAAACCGCTCATCTGTACAGACGTGTTCACGACCGTCAGATGATGGGATCCTTGCAGGGACCATAGGATAATATATGCGGAAGCATAAAATTAGGTGCCCCGTTCCAGATTTCCTGGATCATGTGCAATTACGTTAATAACACACGCCAATCCAACCAATCATATCTGCAACGCCAAGGCGGCCCCGAAAACTGCAAGGGGATTATGGGAATTGTAATGCTTAATTTAAATGCAGTTGTGGAGAGGATGAGAAAGATGAGCTGGATAGGTAACCCGTCAAAGGAAGGTAAGTATTTGTTGGGGTGTTCGTTGGGTCAAAAGTCGGATCAAATTTAATTAAATAATTAATTTTGATTTTTCTCATATTCAAAAAAATCTAATTAACATATAAATTGATTTTTTTTTAAAAAAAGAAATTACTGATTCAATTATGTTTAGTTTGGATTAATCAATTTTTCATCTAAAAATTCACAATTCTAATTGTAGCAATGAATTACATTTTTTCAATGAAATCATTTTCTAAAAATAGAATATATTCCAAATATTATGACTTTGTGAATTTTGAAAAGAAAATTCAGTTTATTAGTGAAAAAATATAATGTAACAAAATAATAGTAATATTATTTTCAATTAACACATGGAAATTAATCAATTAGCACATGCATTAATTCAATCAATTTAAAATAAAGTTGGTGCTTGATAATGAATTGAGATTGTAAATGAAAATTGATTAAATTTATCTATTAACTTATATAAAGTTTAATTATAAATTTATTTCTTTTTTTTAATATATAGTAATTTATAAAAAATTTCTCTCTTAAATTATTCATTAAAATATAAATATGCTCTAAGCGAGTGTAACATTATAAGTTTGATCATAAATGTTTAATTTATTTACAGTTTTAACTGAGTGGGAGTTAGAAAACGTAAAAAAGTAAAGGGTGCATTTTGAAAGTTACCCTTTAAATATGCATAATTAAACCGCCGACTCGTGGAGACGATAAGGAGACTACGCTCATGCTCGCCTCACGCTCTTCGCCTGCATCAGCCGCTGCTCCTCCCTCTCCCTTCAAGCTCAGCTATGGAATCGTCGCTCCCCCGGAGAAAATCCGATCGTTCGCCGTATTTCCTACCCGAAGCCTGAGGCTTGAGACTTTATTCCCTTCCTTTTCGTTGCCCCGCCGCCTCTTCTTCCCCACGGTTTCCGCCTCAGTTTGGGACTTCCTGACGGGTGGCGATGCCGCTCAAGAAGCCTCCATTTCCGTCCGCCGAGGCATGCAGCTCTTCAGACAGGTACCCGGTCGCTATTCCTGATTCGTCGCTTGCCGTGTTTTGCGCAACGCTTTGGGTGTGTCGCTGATCCCTAGGCGCCGTCGTAATGGGCAGGGAGACGTCGGTGGGTCGCTGGCTGAGTTCGATCGAGCCATTGAATTGGACCCGCGGCAGAAAGCATGTATGTGATTAGGGTTCTTTCCTTCCGTGCACTTTCTCCCTTATCTCCATTTTCGTCTGTTTTTTCAGATCTCTGGCAGCGTGGATTGTCTCTCTATTACGCGAATAGGTATCATACTTTGTCCAAAAATGCATCTTTTAACATGCCAACGGGCAAAATATTTGCTATTTGTGAATTTTTTTCAAGAAAGTTTGGAGCTTGGTGGAAGAGTTGTCGAACTGACGAACTGAGACTAATGAATGGCTTGTTTATGGTTGCAATCAGAAAGATGAAGAGGCTTTATTAAATGCCTTTTTAGTTTAGTTTATTATTATTATTTTGTTTGTAGATTTGAGGAAGGTGCAGAACAATTCAGGTTGGACGTTGCAGCAAATCCTAATGACACTGAGGAATCCATTTGGTGCTTTCTTTGTGAAGCTCAGCTTTATGGGCCCGAGGAAGCTCGGAAAAGGTTTTTAGAGGCAAGTTTAAAGTTTCATTGTATCGATTCAATTCTCAGGTTTCATCCACTGGAATCACAGTAATCTTGAACTCAGTAAAAAGGATCAGATTCTTAATGTATGAGTAACCAGTTAAAGCTTTAGTAACTGGAATAACCATTTTCAGCAAGGGAAACTGTGGATGTCTTAGTGCAACTGCCTCTTCGAGATGTTCTTATCTGCAAATATAAGTTTCTACTAATATCAATCATTTTGATACTGTTTTAGCTTCATTTTGAGTTTGTTCAGTGACATTTTTACAGGTTGGTCAAGATCCACGGCCTGTAATGCAGCAAGCACATGATATGTTCAAAGACGGTGGAGATCCAGAAAAGGTTTGCCTAGAATTTCACTGGCTTGCTCAATCATCTTTTGCTGCATAGTCTATCATTCATTTTTCAACTCCATGCATTCCTGATTTCCAGTCTTCTATGTGATATGCTTTTAATTAACTGTGGATCAGGATTGATTTGCGATTACAAGTAATACTAATCTTGCTCTGAACTCAATTGGTTTTTGAAAGATCCAAACCAGTGCATCCCCTGTGATCCTGTTAACCTTACTCAAACAATCAAGCAGCATGCATTTAGTGACTGAATGGATAGTTTAAAATTTCCATCCCAATGACATTGCCTTAGCAACTGGATTATTGTATTTATCAAATAATCGAGTAGGTAGACTAGACTGAAGCAGTTTTGAACTTATCTCATAGTATATCAAGAAATATAATTAACTAAGCAATCAATAATCACCAAAAGAGAGTCATATTACAATGGTATGAACAGACCAGGAAACCATACCTTACGTCATAAGGTTAAGAAACAGACTACATCTTTCGTGAGGGAAAAAAGATCAATATGTAATTTGATACTATTGAACATGGACGCCATTTTATAGATTTCTTCCAACTATAACATCCTTGCGAGCTGCATTTTCTAGGAAATATCAAGTTTCGTCACTTCTCTTAGATGTGCAAGAATTAAAAGGTCAGGTTTTGAAATCAGAACTATTTTCGTAAACTTGCATTTTGTATAACACACTGAAATCTCCGACATCTATGCTTATATTCTTGGATTACTGCACGAGCCCTCTGCTGTTTCTATTTGTCTCATTAGTGCTAAAATTTCAACTAAGTGTTAGTTTGTGATCACCAAACATGAGCATGAACAATTCAAAGCTAACATGACTCTCCACCACTATTTATATTTGTTTTTTTTGGGCTAACATTTGAATTAAGTGTTAGCTTGTGATCACTGCACATGAGCATGAATAATTCAAATCCACATATCTTTAACCATAATACATGTCTGCTTCTTCTCCAGTTTTTGAAGAACTTCATTAGTGGCCCAGACAATGAGTACTTCTATGCTTCTCTATATGCTGGCCTTTATTATGAATCTCAGGTATGCGATCATAAAGCATTTCTCGTGAAGTTCTTTTAGTTTCTCTAGCTAAGTTGCTTATAGAGAGCTAACGAACATACCATATCAAACCTAGGTAGTTCTGCAAGACCATAACCTAATTATTCTCTTCGAGTTTGTGGATCACTGCCTTGAGTTGCTAAGACAAACAAAAACAAAAAAAATCGAAAAAGTGAACATGTTAAGTTGGTGAACTGATGATTGTGCACATCGTTCACTTTCCCCAGCTGTGTTCACTTTATGTAACATAATACATTTGAAAATGATCAACTTGAGTTTTACCATATGTAGAACGATACGGATTCAGCAAGGCGGCACATCGTTGCGGCATGCCAAAGCGCTTACGGGTCAAGGTTCATGTGCTTATCCACCAGTTCATCCACTTCAATATGATGTTTTTCGTGATTGATCACTCAGTTAGGCTATCTTATTCCTCTGCTCAGATCAAATGACTACATGGCTGCACTCGCCAAGGTTCACTGCAGTTGCAGAGGCTGGAGCAAAAGCTGAAAGCTCTTTCGATTTCGAAGCCTATTCACTCGTGTGTGTATCTATGCCAAAGGGGAAGAGGGAAAGGACGGTGTACCAGTTCATATTTTTTTTAATAATATTGAATTCCTACAAGTTTTAGCTTTTATTTTTATTTTTTTGAAAATATATACTTTTTATTTTACCATAATGGGACAAATGAAATTTAGACCTTATCTAAATTTATGAATGTGAAAGGTTAAATTAAAAATTTATCTTAGCTTAAATATATCAAGTTCAATAAACAGCCGAATAATCTTTAATATTGCATAATTATTTTGGATTATAGTACAGAGGTTTGTTTTTTTAAGTGATTAATTAAATATTTTATTTCGAATATCTAAATTATTAAAACAAAAAAAAAACATAATTTTTCTGATAAATTTGTCCCAGTTTGTTCTGTTCTGGGCCCTGAATGGGCCTGTTTGGACTTGATACAGTACAGAGGCCTAATTTAGCGCTCTTCTTGTTCATTTATTTAATACTTTTAATTTTCATACCCATTTTCCGTTTCTACTCCCTCTTTTCGTAGTCGTTCTCCCTTCTGATCGCTGGAGACCGAAGAACCACAGGGAAACAGATTTACAATCGCGAAGGAAACCTAATAGAAATGGTTGGTTCTCTCTTTATCGCGCTTTAATTTCTTACTGTTTCCTCTCTGAATTTAAGATTAGGGCTAAGATTTCTCCGTTTCTTCGTATCGTACAACCGTGGGCGTATGAATCTATTCATCAGTCTAGAAGTTCATATCTCCAATCCGGAGTCAGTAACTTGAGCCTGTGTGTGAAGGATTACCTTCAATTTTTGAAGTTGATGATTTCTTTGTATACCGTCAGTATATACTAAGGGCGATGAACCAGGTTACCAACACTAACCTTTGTACGATTTAGATAAAATTACTTGCAGGGCCAATTCTGGAAGAGAACGTATCAAAGTTCAGGTTTTTTCGGTATAGTTATTTTTGGTTTGTGACGGTCTTTGGGAGGAAAATTTCCTATCTTGTCTGATGGGTCAACATATAATTGGTTTTGACATCACATTTGTCCAGAGTATAAACATTTTTATTAATTATTAAGTTACTTATTGAATTGTTTACTAGATTTTAACAATTTGCGTTTTTGTAATGACAGATTCACTTTGTACTTCTACTTAGTCGACAAGGAAAAGTTAGATTGACCAAATGGTATTCTCCATATTCTCAGAAAGAAAGAACTAAGGTATAGGTTCTGCTAACTGAGGCTGCAACTTCTGTATGTGAATAAGCCAATTTTTTTTACTCCTTTTCATTTCCTTAAGTGCATGCATATTTTTTGGGTGTCTAGGAAATAGTAATACTTTGTTGATCACTGGAAAAGGTAAATTAGACTTTTCATGTATCAATCTTAGTTGTTACGAATGCATTTGCATTTTGTTTTCATGTGTTTCTGGTGCTCTTGTATTTCATGCATGCCCTAAATTTTCTTTAATTACTGAAAATGGAAGGAATAATATAATTTGTTTAATATCACTGATCTCGACGGAGAATCGCGTCGAAGGATGAAACACCGACGGTAGGGTCGCTGTAGTCGCAAGCCTTCTAGACCACGTCGAGGAAGATCCGCGTAGGGAAATCGGGGGTGGACCGTCGCTTCCTGAACAAACAATAGAGGAGTCCTAAGAGTCAGTAGGACTGCCGGGAATGGTTCCAGCAAAATCCCTCCGATGCTCAAGTTAGTAGAATGTGGTGGCGGAGAAAAACAGTATTGGTCAAGGAGAGTCTTTTTTTTTTTCTTTCCTCCCCCTTTTGTGGTGGGGGAGGGGTGCTTTTGTACCTTATTTCTATCGTCTTTCATTTGTGCAGCCTTAATGGCAAAGGTATAGAGAGGACTGCACATCGGTGAGAGCTACGTCTCGTCGTATCTTTTGCGTATTTTGTACGTGTAGCAGGAGTAGGGCACGTGCTCCACAAGGCCTCCTCTGGTCTAGTCTTTTCCCTGTTCCTTGCTAATGGGCTTGGGCCTTAGGAGATTTGGGTCTTGAATTACTTGGGTCTTACCTCACCAGAGGTTAAGGAACCCAAATACGGGTCTCTTGGCCCCAATCGGGACACCCGGTTGAAGATGTCCCCGATTGGAGATAATCCCGGGCGATACCTTCCCGGTTGATATAGAGGGTCCCAATCGGGGTGCCCGGTTGAAGATGACCCCGATCGGAGATAATCCTGGGCGATGCCTTCCCGGTTGATGGAGAGGATCCCAATCGGGGCGCCCGGTTGAAGATGGCCCCGATCGGAGATAATCCCGGGCGATGCCTTCCCGGTTGATGCCCGAGTGATGCCTTCCTGGTTGATGGAGAGGATCCCGATCGGCGCGCCAGGTTGAAAATGACCCCGATCGGAGATAATCCCGGGCGATGGAGTTACTGCGCCCATCATCGACACGTGGTCCGTTGATTATAAGCCCCTAGTGGGCTTACCTTAACCCCGCATCACAAGCCTTCCGTACAAAGACGCTGAGATGGGTGACACTGGCAGAAACCAGATGATAACCATGACGCTAGAAGACTTCGACCAGCTGGTGGCTGCCAAAGTACACGATGGAGTTCAAAAACAACTCTCGGCGAACCTTTCACCCTTCAAATTACCAGCCGGTTCGAAAGAAATATTTGCGGTTCCGTTCGAATATCAATACGACCAATTGAGCTCTTTCTGACTCGGGCAGCGACCCCTGTTGTCGTTGCCGCT
>JBBUKS010000117.1:1662448-1686886 GCA_038050645.1 Hedychium gardnerianum
ATAAATCGGACTTGTGAAAGCAAGTATATAATCAATCTTTTCCCAAAATTGATCATCCAATATCTTGTACTTCACTACTCTGGCCTTCACTACATCATCCTCCTTGTATAGATCCCATCTTTCACTAATCACCATGTTTTCAAGACATTTCTTGATTTGTCTGAACCTTTTAAGTATAATGATCGTGGAAGCAAATCGAGTATCCGCAAGTGCTAGCATCTTCAAGTTTGAGTTATCGTTGAACATCGATAATCTCATATTGTGATTCATGATAAAATTCTTGATCATTGAAGTATCATTTGCTACTTCTGCTATCCACTTGCACTCATCAAAGGCTTCTTTGTTTTGTAGAGAGTCAGTCAGTGCACAAATATTATTCAAAGCAAGATTCAATGTGTGCACAACACAAGGAGTCCAAAATATGTGTGGGTACTTTGCCTTAACGAATAACCCAACAGCTTTGCAAACAGGAGCATTATCGGTGACCACTTGGACAACATTCTGATGTCCCACTTCATTTATGACATTAATGAGCAACTTAGAGATGAAAATTTTATCCTTGTATTCACCTTCACAATTTATCACCTTTAAAAACATAGGATCACTTTCACACACGATCATGATATTAATTAGCGGTCTTCTTTGCACATCTGACCACCCATCACTACAAATACTAACTTCCTTTTGTTTCCAAGCAGCTTTTGTTGGCTCCAACAACTTTTCAATATGAGCTTTTTCTTTTTGAAGAAGTGAAGTTCTCAATAAATTGTATCCAGGTAGAAGATAACCTGGAATTGTTCGTTGAGTAGCCAAACTGAAAGCACGAACATAATGAGGATTCCTAGCAATATTGAAAAATAATCCCCCGATGTAAAACAACCTCATAATTTCAGAGTGGAGCTCATCTCTAGCATTCAAGTTAAAAGCTTTTTAAAGAGGGCCAAGTGGTACTTTCCTCTTCTTTGTTAGAGTTGGATCGTCATTTTGCGAAGGACCACTAAATGAGGATTTTGAAGCCATGTTTGATGATACAGATGACAAAGACCACGGAACTTCTTTCGGTTTAGAATTCTTCTTTCTCAATTCTGCATCATCCACAAGCTGTTGCATACGCTTCATTTGATCCATTGTAACAGTCGTACAACCAGCAATTCCAGCACCTTTTTGTTTTAACAGGTGTGCTTTCACCCTCGAATATGATCCTTTGCACACTTTAGTACATATATTGCATGACCAAGTGACATTTCCTCCTCCAACTGCCTTTTCCACCTTGGTTACAAATTTTCACAAAGGAGAATAATCATCAACATCCTCCTGTCCACTCTCATTTTGAAAACTTTCCATGGCAAATAGGCTAAAAATAACATAAACATATTGATCAATAGACTTTCCAACATCCTATTGTACAATATTTTTCTTTTGGAATAACAAATTCTGAGCCGTGATTTTAGAAGAAAAAATAGAAAAGTAAACTTGCCAGAAACTGGAGGGCAGCGGCGAGGAGCAACAGGTGGTGTTATGATGATCGATGATGAAAGAACGAGAACAGGAAATAATGTTTGGCCGGCGGCAGCTTCTTTGCCCAGAACAGAACTGCTGGGTGTGGGAAGCAGCAAGGTCCTGCCGACGGTGCAAAGGGCAGCAGCAGGTCCAGCGGCACAGCTTGTAGGCGGCTTAATTCCGGCGAGCAGCAATAGCTTGCTGCTCTTCCGACGGCACAACAACTACATGTTGGTCGGAACAGCCCCTTGGGCGGCAACACCTTCGGCTCGAGAAGTAGCAAGCGCTGGCAAGCGGCGGTGCTTCAAGGCGGCAAAGAAGGGTTGACGGACTGGCTAGACGGCGATTGCAGTGGAGGTGGCAGAACAACCTCCTTCGCTTGCTGTCCTTGGGTGGCGTTGGCAGAACAATAGGTTTGTCGGAGGTGTAACAACACCTTACTGTGGCCGGAGCAGGGAGGCAGGCCGGTGTCCAGTGGGCGACGACGGTTCATCCTTGGTCGGCGACAGAAACAAAAAGAGGTTGCCCCCTTTTGTTTGATCGGCGAAAGAAGGAGAAGGGGAAATAATCGGGAGCAAGAAAGAAAGGACTAATATAAGGCTTCTTAGGTCCAATTTAATTTAATTTATTTATTAATTAGTCCTCAAAAATTTATTATTTTTCAATTTAACCCTTGCAACTTTTAATTTTTTGCAATTGAGCCCAAACATATCTGGAAACGTGTCCCATCCGTGTCTCAACCGTATCCTAGCCGTATCCGACTGATCAAACTTTAAAAAAGTCAATGACATGTTTTTTGTCATATCCGACACGCGTATTTGTGTGTCGTGTCCGTGTCCGACACTTAAAAAAAAAAATTGAAGTGCCCGTGCTACTTTTACTGCTGAAGAAACATGAAGAAGAATGGGCAAAGAATGAGTGCTCGATCTTGACAGATGCATGGAGTGATAGAAAAAGAAGAAGCATCTTAAATTTGTGTTAATTGCAAGGAGGGTACTATATTTTTAGAGTCTAAGGAGTCTTCAGACGAGACACATAAACTTCTTTTTGAGTATGTTGACAAGTGTGTTGAACAAGTAAGAGCTCAGAATATTGTTCAGATTGTAACAGACAATGCCACCAACAATATAGCTGCAGCTAAATTGATGAGAGAAAAATGACCTGGGATCTTTTGGAGTTCATGTGCAACTCACAATGTTAATCTCATGCTTGAAAGTATTGGCAAGCTTCCATGATATAAAAAGATTATTGAGGAAGC
Organism: Hedychium gardnerianum; assembly: GCA_038050645.1. Classification (NCBI taxonomy): domain Eukaryota; kingdom Viridiplantae; phylum Streptophyta; class Magnoliopsida; order Zingiberales; family Zingiberaceae; genus Hedychium; species Hedychium gardnerianum. Next base: position 1,665,207 of record JBBUKS010000117.1, read on the forward strand.
CAAGTCTTTTACCATTTTCATTTATGCTCACCATAAGACTTTGTCATTGATGAGAAGCTTCACGAAGAAGAGAGACATAGTCCGGCCAAGAGTTACCAGGTTTGCATCAAATTTCCTCACATTGCAAAGTTTGATTGAAAAAAAATCTAGTTTACGGGTCATATGTTTACAAGTGATATGTGAGAGAAATGTAAATGGTCAAAAACAAACAAAGGGAAATGGACTTACTCTACTAGGATGAGCATGAGTTTTTGGAATGGTGCGACACTGTTTGAAATTGGCTTACTCTACTGTGATGGAGATAGAAAGTCATCCATGGGGTTTCTATATGGGGAGCTTCTTCAAGCTAAAGAAGATATCAAGGTGGTCCTGAACAATGTGGAATCAAATTATCAACCTATCATAGTGATTATTGAGTCAAAAATGAAGGATAGACTTGATACATCATTGCATACCACTGTCTTTTTGTTGAATCTCTATTTTTACTATAAAGATAGTTCTATTGCTCTTTATGAGGAGGTCGCGACAGGGATTTTTTAATGCATGGAAATTTTGCATGCCAATGAGTTAGATCTACAAGATACAATTATTAACAAGGAATTTGCAAAATATAAAGACAAAACTAGGTTATTTAGAAAAACATTGGCAGCAAAAGCATTTGAAAAAAATGATGATATATTTGATCCATGTGCATGGTGGAGTACATACGATGCTCACACACCCAACTTGCTAAGAGTGACATTGAGGATACTTTCATTAACTACAAGTTCATCTGGGTGTGAAAGAAATTGTAGTGAATTTGAAGGAGTAAATTTTAAACTTTAAATCTTTAATTAAAGTAAAGTATTAATTTTTAAAGTTTATATTCATGTTGCTAACTATAATATTTACTTTGTCTTTTTTTTTTAGATTCATACAAAGAAAAGAAATAGGTTGGATCTCAACAGGTTGAATAATTTAGTATTTGTCTAATTTAATACTAGATTGTTGAACAAACAAAAAAGAGAAAAAGAAAGGAATGTCTATGTCCTTCTTGCAAAAGATGTTTCAAATGCATAAGGTTGGATTGTGGATGGTGGTGAAGATGATGAAGTTGAACTAGGTTCTGGACTCACTTGGCAAATGGTTGATGAAGCAAGTGGATCTGATGAAAATCTATAACCTGAAGAAGCTCTAGAGTAAGAGAACTTCACGAGGATGATTTTGCATCCAAAGAAGTAGAGGAGGATTACAACGATGATATTGAGTTTGTGTGCCATGAAGAACAAGTTATTGAAAATTATGGAGAAGAAATAGAATAAATATGTGATATTTTATTAGTTGTGTAATTTTGAACTCATTTTAAATTTGATGTTATTGTATTGGAGTTATAGTATGTGATTTATTATGTAATTTATGTATTTATGTTGATACCGTGGAATCCGCCTAGCAACGCCTAGTCCCCGCCTAGGCAGCCTAGGCGCTGGTCTAGCACCCGACTAGCGCCTTGCAAATTTTACAACCTTGGATAGACTCACTTTCAAAATTTGTCTTTGCTACCAAAATATGGTTGTAGTTAGTGGAAAGTTAATATTCTTTATTTATTTGATGTGGTTTGTGAACTATAAATAAATAAATTTACAAAATATAGATTTTTTTATGTTAACTTTTTACATATAACAGTCTTTTAGGACCAAATCAAGTAGATCACAAGGATTAAAAAGAAAGCTAACTTTATGTTTAACAATAAAAAAATAGTTAAAAAAGTTCACCTCCTAATAAAATTTCCTTGGTCCATTACTGTTTTCAAGCTTTTGCTGCAAATTAACCTTTCTATACATGAAAACTTTATGTTTAGCAAAAGAATAAATAGTGAAAAAAGTTTACCTCCTAATAAAAATTCTTTGGTCCATTACTGTTTTCAAGCTTTTGCTGCAAATTAATCTATACACGAACTTTAGAACTAAATCAAAAATGATACATGTCTTGCTTGAATTTTGTGACCTCAATTTAGTTTAAATGGTGAGTTGTGGGGGTAATAAATAGCTACTATTAACTTGGGTGTAAGAATTTTGTACTAATAGTTAGACCTAAGAAATTAATGGGTGGTTCTCTCATCTAAGTGGATCATGATAATTATTATCAGAGTGGACATAAACCAATCATGTATTCACAGCAATTCTTTAGTTTCTAAGATAGTCACACGGTGAAAAATGTATTGTGATATAGTGGATCATATAGATCTTGGATGGGTTGCTATTCTAAACTAAAATAAATTGTATCTTTGGCAATGGCCTGAAACTAGCGCATCTCCACACTGCACAAGCTACTTGATTACTTGTCACCACTATCACACAGAAATAAAAACACACTGATTCTATGCTGTAGAATATATAGACTAAAAAATCAAATGGATTAACTTGCTGAACTTACTGTAAAAAAAATTGCATAAAGAAAAAAGAGTTATTGGGCTCATATCTCAATCAAGTTGCTGAAAGATCAATCTGTACAAGTAAAAAAGGATACCTGGCATGCAATCGAGGCTGATGCCCTCATCAACTTGAGCTCAGATGAAGACTTTATCCATCGTATTTCATGAGTATAGATTGAAAGATCTTTAACTTTGTTTTCTGAAGTTGCCCTACGGAAGGGCTCCAGATGCATATAAGATGGGGATGCTGTCTTCACATTGTGGAACAATCTTGATGCACGTCCTATCATTTGAGGGAGGATCTGCACCCAAGAAGTGAGAAGTTTATAAAGATTCCCTGTCGTAATAACAGTTAAGTAAATGTATATATTGAAGAAGTTGCTTTTGAGGCAAGGATATGCATAGCCTTATCAAATCATTTTCTCAACTTACTAGATAAGCTAAAAGAGAAAAGAGGAATAGAGAAGTTTTATCAGCACACACAAGGCATCATACTGCATTAACCTCGTTTCTGGCAGATTGAGCCTCCATGCCAAGAAAAAAACTCCAATACAATTGACGTGGATACCAATAGGATTTTTATTACTATTATTGGAATTTGCCAATCTCCTATGATATGGAATGGATACAATGCACTACTATTTGTTCTCCATCAATACTTTAGTGGATGGTAAAGTACAAAATTTACTTGACGGTGCTGTCAAAGAAAACAGCATAATTTCTCACAATGCTCCAAACAGAGTAAAGCAAAATGTGAATTTCTATGTTATACATTTCTAGATTCTAGCAGATGCTATCATACAAATATATATGTACACAATGCAGAACAGACCTTGTGCATCTGACTCAATGGAAATGCTTTATCGGCCTTAAAAAATTCAAAGGCTGCTTCCACTCCAGAAACAGGACCTTGCCAAACAGCATCCTGTTGAATATTGAATACATTTTTCACCAAGCAAAAAAGGAAACCAGCAAATGAGGTCAGATAATTGTATCTGCAGAATATAGATGGAATCTCTAATACGAGGTACAAGGAAACTTGCCAATTAGACACATACATCCAGGTGACAAGACATGAATAAAAGATTCAATTGCAGCTGAACTATTACAAGGAAACACATGGATCGATTTCATATCTTTGAAATGGACAAATTCAAGAAGGAAAAGAATCCCAAACATTGGAAACACATTGAAAAGAGTAATTCAGCAAAAGAAGGTAATATTACAACTTGTCTATTGCAATCTAAAGGCAACAAACTGTTTGTTAGCTCCATAACATAATTCTCTACACCCCATCTAGCTATATATTGGATAATACAAAGTGGAATTATCAAGACGAATTGATAGTTTTCATTGTGAACTAATGTATCAAATACAATAAAGAAAATTTTAGCTACAGTAGAAACAAGCTCTGAGCCTGAGCAATTGACAACACTACCCAGCAAAAAGTTGATGACTCTAGACAGCACAATAAAAGATACCTCTGTTAAAAACACCAAAGGAGCTACCAAAGATGGGAATAAATTATGAAAGATATATTAAATCTTACTTCTGGATCTGGATCAGGCATAAACATACATAGGCCACATTCTTCACCTAACACTGCGATGCCACCAGGTTGCAAGCAGCCTGTAATATAAAGGTAATCAGCATCTTGTCTGAATGGATATGGCACCACATCTGTCATCATTTTCACCGTAGCTGAGGCAATTATAGCCAAGCTCTTTTCTGGAAGCAACTCCACAAGTTTTTTTCTTCTTGAAATATACTCATTGGTTGCAATCCCTGGTGTGATTTCATCTTCACCTAGTAACTTGTAAAGAGAAAGGTGTTACAGGCCAATTTATAACTACTAAGAAAAGAATCATTCTCATTACTAAAGAACGAACGATAGTTGAACCAAGAAACTTTAAATGAATTATTTTGAAATTTTCAATGTAGCATAAAACGTGTGTATCTCCATTAGGCTGGCTTAGTTGATCTGGGCATGGTTGCATAGGATGAGGATTTACTCCCCAATAAGGTTATAAGAACTTTTGGTATCCATCCCAGATCCACGCCAAACACACAAGTGGGAAGTTCTCCTTTATTTAACAATTCTGCATATTTTCATAAGTGTCTGTAGACTGTAGGCATAATAGACTACATAGAAAAATTGACAAAAAAAAATATTGCTTTCTGAAATGACCGTGGCACTACCCAAAGAAACACCTAAATTATTACTCTTGGGTACATAAGGAACAGCATATTCCAAAAGAGGAGACAGAGTAAATAGTTATATATATGCTAAAGATGAATAAAGGTTTTAAAAGTGGATTTTTCTTCAATAAAACAGAACATTAAAAAAAATGTTAATTAAATTTTACATGTTAGATAACAACTTTTTCAAAAAAAAAAAACGGGGCATGAAAAGTTCAATACCTAAATATTTTATTATTTCTTATAAAATTCTGCTCATTTCGTGCGACTAAAGTTAGCAGAGAAAAGGATAGCAATGAAACATTGATATATGTTGGAATTCAATACAGCTTTTCAACTCAAGAACAACAATATGATGAAAAAAAATCACATTCACAAGAATAAAGAATAAAATCTTAAAAGTGACATGTAACTACAAGTAAATATAAGAGATATGGAGGTCACTAAGGTGCAAAACTAAGAAAAAAATCAGCACGTGCTTAGCTTAATACCTCAGGGTGAGATAGTGATGTTGGCTGTCCCACGTTGATAGTTCTTTGAGAACCATATGATGCAAATCCAACTAAAACATGTAGACGGCTGGAAGTTTGAAAAATGGCCTTCAACAAAGTAAAATCCACAAAAAGGTTAGCATAAAACTATCATGTACAACATCATAGCCAACTTATAAGAAGAAAGGGAACATGATGCCCATTTGCTATTATGGACTCAAATAATTAGACAGGGATATCAAGAATAAAACAAATCTAAATGTCACAACCAGTTGAAATGAAAGAACCGATTCATTAACTTGATAGGCCGAACCACCTCACCAAGACTACGTATATGCATGCTTTCATACAATAATTGCCAAAGCCTCCATCCAACTCTAGCTCAAAATGTTTAAACTCAAGATAACAATAATTAAATCCCTTCATTAACCAATAAATCCACGTGAAACTAAATTGGGTATTGCAATCAAGACATCTACTAGTTGAAAACTGAAATTAAAAAAAGGGGAAAGAGATATCGAAAAAAGTAGTCAATTACTAATAAAAATTGAGCAAAAATCAAAAGGGCGCCCCTTTTCATTGGAATCGTCAGAAGGGTGGCCCTTTTTCATTTATCATCGAAACAATATCCCATCCCGCCTCACCCCATTTTTGTTCCCTAAAACACCCTTATTTTCGGCACTATTGTAGCAACTACAGACCATAGCTGCTACAACATAGAAAAAAAATAACTTAAACATAGTTGTAGCAATTGCAGATCATATTTGCTACACAGTTGTAACAGCTACAGTTCATAGTTGCTACAGTTGTGTAATTGTAGCAGCTACGGTTCATAGTTGTTACAACATGATGTTGACCAGTATTGACTAAAGATGCAGTGCTCATGTTGTGAGAATTACAGTTCATAGTTGTTACAACATAGTGCTACTAGTGTTGACCAGAGTGGAAGTATCCATGTTATAACAGCTATGAATCATAGTTGCTACAACAATATTGAAAACAAGGAAATTTTAAGGAACAAAAATGGGATGAAGCGTGATGGGGCATTGTTTGATGATAAATGAAAAATGAGTGCCCTTTTGATAATTCCAATAAAAATGGGCGCCCTTTTGATTTTTGCCCATAAGAATTTGTACTCCTATGAGACAGCCATTAAGACAACATGAAGAATTACACAACTGCAACACTTGGTGAAAACGACAAAGAAAGGCAACATTTGTAACTAATTTGAGTAAGCCGAATAATCTATCAATGTGATTGGTCAAAGATTGCTACAAGTCTTAAGGTGAATAAGACAAAAGGGAAGAAAAAATAGTACAAGGAATCATCAATGACAAGAGAATTTATCCCAAGGATTCAGATAAAACAAAATTAATGATGATCAAACTCCCCAACTTGCAATGTTATAAAGCGGCCATCTTGAACATTAGCACATAAGGGAAAAGGAGATTTTCCAAAGAAGATACCTAAGAAGAGAGAGAGTGATTGCCTGATGTAAAGGTTGGCTCCTCATTTGTCTATTCCTTGTTAGCACTGTTTGATTGTGATAAGAATTGATAACAAAGAAGCTATTAATTGCCTTCCCTTCATTATTCCTTAATCCCGACTTTGCCTAATGTCATGTACATCATCATCAAACCACGTTAGTCCCAACCATCTTGTTTATGTATCTGATAGTATAAAACGAGGAATTCTTCTGTCTCCACAGCCATGTTACAGAAAGCACATTAAAGGGCTATTGCTGTCTTTTTCTGATCAGTAATGACTTCTGGACAGATGGTGGGCAGGTAATATTCAATACAAAAGTTCCTGGTTTGAACATTTCCAGATGACCTTATCTCTTTCTTGTGTGATCCTACTGTCCTTCAAAAATTCTATATAATGATTCAACTAAGAATCCTTTTGAGGATATCAATCTCAAGGTCATCGATTTTGCTGTCTTTTTAAGATTGGTAACTTGTCATTCCCTAAGTAAACTACTAGCGATCTCCTATAGGCTAACTAGTGACGCCAACGCCCAAAAAAAACGATCTTGGAGGGTTTCAAAACATCGAAAGCAAAAAAAAAAAATGCAAATCATCATGAAGGCGCTAAAAATAACAAAATACAGGATTGGCGATTTTCCACCTCCTTTTATCTTCGTGATAAGAAAATCACGACGGGCCCTAGAACCGGCGATAGCCCAAAAAAATGATCTTGGAAGGTGGGTTTCACAGTCATCGTCGAGTGACAAAATACTCCGGAAAGAGTAACGAAGGAGATGGAAGAAGTAAAATAGAGCAGAGAAATGAGGATTTTCCACCTTTCTTCTTCGTAGAAGCTGCATCGCCATGTTGAAGAGCTCGCCTCCTCCCTCCGCGCGCAGGGCTCGCCGCCTCCTCCCTCCGCGCAGTGATTATAACATCCAGCGACAGCGTGTGCGAGAGAGAGACAAAGATCTGATCCTCGCCGTCAAATAAATGGCATCATATCGAAACAAAATTAAGACATCTCCCATATTTTGTGTTTTAAAAAAAAAAAAAATTCCTCCTCCCGTTAACCACTCGTAATTATTTTTTACTACAAAAATTGAAAAATAAATAAATTAAAACACACTCCCTTCATTTCGAATCATCAAAGAGCGTTATTTTTAATTCTGTTTGTTTGTTAGTATTATTTTTTTTTTACAATATAAAACTTTTTTATAATTTTTTATCAAATACATCTAAAATAGTTATGCACACTTCAACTTTTAAAAATATTTGTCTCGTTCTTAAATATATCTATTTTCTCCTGACATTAGAATTTCTTTAATTGGGGATGATAACATTCACCGTGACCCTTTTGAATTAAAAATATTTTATAGATAAATATTTTAACGCTCAGATCTAATTTTCTTCTATTTTGATTATATACACATGAACAAATAACACACACTCAAAATTATCTGTAATGCATGTAATTGGATAGAATGCTGCAGAGTTCTCCCCCTTTTTCTCCCATCTATACTGTTCTTCTTCTAGAGGTGTTTACATTTTTTGCTTTTCCTCTTTATGTATTTATAATTCATATAAATACACCAATAATCTTCTTGTGTGTTCCCTGGCCCTTTGGAGTCTTTCTACTCATTTGTTTACCTGCACACACCACGATATCTAATGTATTTTTTTTTAATTTTTTTTACCTTAAATAATATAATCAAAACTCTAAACTCTTAACATTTTAAACATTAAAAACATATCAAAAAAAAAAATATTTAGTGCTTGTGAAATATGAGTATATATATAGAGTTTTGTTAGTTTGCACATCTTATTCTGTACAACTATGAGCATCCGTTGAGGTAGCATAATCCTGATCATTGATCATATCACACATATTTTGATCAATGATGTGCATGTGACCACCTCAACAGGTGTCCAACTATATATATATATATAACTAACGATGCATGACTGAGAGATTAGGGCATCCGAAAATGATTCAAGCGTCCCCAAATGAATGTATAAGATTTTTTTTTTGTTTTGTGTTTATTTTTTTGCTCGGGATTAACTCGTTTAAGATTTTAACTTTAGGATTAAAGATTGGATTATAGTGTTCAAGTTAAAAAAAAAAAAAAGATATTTATAAGGCATGCAGTATTTGGGATATAATATTTAGAGTTTAGGATTTAAAAATTTAGGATTAAAAAAAAAGTGGTATAGTGTGGGCATTCACTTTGATACATCCGAATCACTTTTGAATGCCCCAACTACTCAATCATATATCGTCGTATAGGAATATATATATATATATTACGGACTTGAAGAACATTCATATTTGATTCTCTAAATAAAATTTAAAATTGAGAGTAAAATAATTATTTAATTTAAATTTGGATATTTATTTTTACCGTATAATATATCAACTTTCTTATAATTTATCATATCTTTATTTTTTTTATTATTATTTTTTTCTCCTCTATAATTTTTTAATATTATTTATGTTAATGGTGAGAATCACATGCAATGTTTAGGAAGGAGATAGACGGTAGTGTATGTAAAAAAAAATTATTACTTTACTTTTAAGAATTGAATTTTATTTTCTAAATTTAGAAAATTATTATTTATCAAATTTAAATTTAGAAAATGAATAGAGTAACTAATGTATAATTTTTTTTAAATAAAATATAAATTTTAGGGTAAAAGTTTTGAATGCTAAGGTGCTCAGTTTTTTTAATTTTTTATTTTTTGTTTAATTATTTTTAGCTTGGGTTAAATTGTTTAAAATTTTACATATATAAATTTAGGAGTTAAATTATAATGTTCAAATTAAAAAAAATGAAAAAAAAAATCTATCTAAAATTCAAATGAGTTTCAGAAAATTCATAACACTTTGACTTTGACATTTGACCATAAAATAAAAAGATGAATCATGAAGAGCGGATTAATTCTAATCGATTAGATGATTGATTGGAGTTCTTATTGATTAATCCCAAGCTTTAAGGAATCATGGCGGTTAGAATTTGGATCAAAAGAACAAGGAGTCACTCCACGGGAATGGGTTCATTGCGGCGCCGGAGTACTCATCCATAGTCTGGAAGTTGCCGGCGGCGGCGGCGTGACTGTGACTGCCCGCCGGCGCTGGAGCTTGAATTGATGGGAGCGTTGTCGTGGCTGAGAACGACGAGCAGTTAATGTTCCGCTGAGAAGGCATAGGAGCCGCCGGAGGCGGCGGCGGAAGAGGCAGTAGCGACCAGTTCATGCTCTGCTGTAGAGGGGGAGCCATGAGTGTATGAACCGCGGGAGGAGGAGGCGGCCAGTTGAAGCTCTGCTGTAGAACCGCCCGAGGAAGCGGAGGGGCCATGGAAAATTGCCGGACGACCTCCTCCCGCCTCGAGGCGATCTCCCGGAGCTTGCTGTCGACGAGCTGCGAGAGCGCGGAGGCGTCCTCGATGCTGACGTCGAGGAGGCTCCGGCCGAGGAGGCCCTCGAGTAGGAGCACCGACATCTCGAGCTCGCGGTTGCCCCGCATCAGGCGGCGGAGATGGTCGCGCAGCTTGGCGACTCGGTCGAGGAGGAACGTCTCGTGGCTGGACACCTTCCGGCGGCGCTGTATCTCCGGCATATCCCTGAAGCGTCGTAACGTGAGCTCGGCGTCGCGGCGGGACGGCCACACCGCCGGGCGAAGGGGGTGCTGCGGATCGTACACCACCGCCGCCGCCTCGACGTCGCAGAGCACCGTCAGCTCCCGCACCTTCTTCATCAGGCCCTTGAGCCGCTTCTTGAGAGTCGCCCGGCGGATGGCGTCGTTGGCGATCCTCACCAGCCTCACCTTGCACCTCGCCATGGCAGAACAAAGGACTCTGCTTCTCCTCCCTCGTTTTATACCGTAAATTTGGGCATCTCCCCTCCCATGTCTCTCAAGGAGTCAAGGGGCATGAACCATTGAACCGTTCGGTCGGTTCATTTAGACCGGGTTCGATACCACCGATAATAAAAAGATCTACTTATGGTGTCCGAGAAGCTTAACTTTTAGAGCTCACAAGTCGACCATGAGCTCCTTGTTGTTTTTTTTTAACTTAAATATGTATTTTTCAAATTAATTAATTCTAGAGATTGATTCAATTTGATCTTATGAGAAAAAAATTATCGATCATCAAAATAAATTAAAAAATACTTATGATCTGACATCTAACGATTAACGTTCTTAAGTCTATCATCCCATTAAAAAAAATATTCTTTTAATATATCGTAGTTAGAAATTAAATTTTAGATGTCTAATTAATTATTAAAATATTTTATCATTACATTATAGCCCGGGACAACCATGAGCTCATTGTTAGGCTCACGCGACACGAGAGGAAAAAGAAAATTATCGATCCGTTCAATTATGAAAATATATTTTTTTATCGCCAAATTTAATCAAGTTTAAACTTTTAGACCTTTTAGTAACTAAAAGAGGTGTGTGAATAAAAAGATTTTATTTGTTATGTGATATCCATTTCTCTCGATGCATGTATATATGAAAAAATCCTTTATCAATTAATATAATGATACTCATAAATTCCTTCTCAAAAATATTTTTTATTAGCATATTTATTTAGATGTGAATGAATGAATGAAAAAAAAAACAATCATGCACGTTCATGTTCATTTTATTTTTAATTTAGTATTGTTTATAGGGGTGAGAAAGGGGGCATGATTGCTTGTATGGTAGCAAATATTGTGAGATCCATTCAAGATATTCTAATAATGGGTAATAAATATTTAGATGGGAATCGTTGTAATATATATTAATTAATTCGAATTTTATGTTTTTGAAAATTGTTGTCCATCTTTTCAAATGGATTTAGATGCATTTTGTAGTTATTTTATGTTAAAATACTAAATTTACCGGCGACTATTTCATTTCATAAAATGAATGAAATGAAAAGAATTGTACCTCGAATTATTAATTTAAATATTAAAATAGAATTACGATTCATACGTCTTATATTTAAGAAGATTTTGCAAAATTTCTTTATCCATTGTTTATTTATTTTTAAAATTATTATTAAGAATATCAAGTAATCTCTTTCGCACGTGATTGGCACATGAGAAATCAATCCTATCCCGAGGCCCAATTAGCTGGCCCAATAACGAAAGTCAGACCTGTAAATTGAGCCCAGTAGATAACGGTGTTGTCTACTTCACAAAACTCTTCTCTCTCCCTCTCTTTCTCTTTCTCTTTCTCTTTCTCATTTCTGTTTCAAGGAAGATGTCATCGTCACGGGATATCTAAGTGACTAATGGATAATAAATTTATTATAATAAAATACATATCTTGAAAAAAAAACTCCTCTCATACCTAATTACTTGACAAAGTTGAATCCATGATTTATCTTCTTTCACATAACTTGAAACGAGTTGTGAGAGAAAGAATGCCTAAACAAGGTTGATCTTTAGCGTTGTTGGCACCACCAATGTCTGCCTCACATGTGCAGGGATTAAGGCCTAATTTAATGGACCAATGCGAGGCTGTTTATGCTTAATCCTAACAAAAGATCTCTCTCAGTTGTTTCTCTTCTGTCAATTGTCCTATATTGAAGTGATAGCAGCTGGGACGATGTCGAGAAGCAACCTTGGGAGGCTAAGGCCAAAATAGTTCTTCTCATTCTGTTTCAGATGTTGTGTTCAGATATTTTCATAATGGAGTGTCTAGGAGATAGGAAGTAGGATACTGAAACATCCCAATCTATGCATGTCTGTCCTCTTTCTTGATTATAGTATCATGGCACAATCAGTTTGTTTTCCTTTCTCAGTTGGCCTTTCAGCACAAATTATTCTTCTAGTAGCATTTATTTATATTTTTGATTTTTTTTTCCATATTGTTTAAGCTTATTCACTTAGAGATAATGACACTCATTTTGTCCTTGCATAGTGGCCAAATGTTCATGTTTCAGAAATCAGGTTATTTCCCTATTTGGTTTCATCAAACTTCTTGTTTGGATACTTCTATAGTCTTGATGCAACTTCCCTTGTTTTGCTTGCCAAATTTAAATACGACTTCAACTCTTTTAGCCATACTAACAAAGGTCTTAAAAATTTTTACCTCATCACTCGGCTAAGTTTCTTATTTTACTGGTTACATTGAATTTTGGATGGTAAATAAGATGATCTGACTGATTTTAAATATCTTCTCAGAAATAAACAAACTACGAATACCTCATCCATTGTTTATTGCTTTGTTATGGTCATTTATTGAATGACCTAATAGATTTTGCTAAACATATTCACACAAAATAACAAATGCCTAGGGCTAGACCTTGTCTGAATGCCAGATACTTTTGTAGTTCAAAAATATGCATGGTCACTTTCTCAAAAGGAACAAACTAATTGATTTGTTGATCTATCTTTACTCTCTAAGTTTCTTATAGATTTTAAACAAATGCTTAGATGATGTTATCTTCATACCGTGTTGGCTACCTGCATGAATGACCTCTTCTTTGTTGTCTTTGATAACAAACAATGCTGGAAACTGGAATTTTTTTTCGATAATGGCATTGATGCTAATCATCTTGAAATTTCAGTCAGTTCCATGTAAACTGTCTTTCCTATGTATGTGTGCATACCGACATTATATTGCTAAATGCAAGCAGTTCTTACATTTGCCTCAGCCAACGATAAATATGCCCGCGGTTGTATTTGAGGTACAGAACTTTATTGGTTTCGCTGGTGGATTTCTAATTTAAGCTGAGATTTAGAGTTTAATCGAGAGCTCGCTAAGGAACATGAATATACTGAGAGTAACTGAACCAAGATGATTCCACTGTGATTTGCATTGAGGAATCTTCTTTACTTGCTGAATTTTTCTTTTTGTGTCGTTTCCTTAAATTGGATTGATAGTGAAGAACTTTGATGGCACAATAATATGCAATAGGATATAGGTTCAGCAAAAATTTATTTTCGGTGTCGGATGGACACTTCACCTTCAGGATCGATGATGTCATATATATTCTTCTTCAGTGGTCCTAAATTTCCATTAGCTATCAGCAAGCACTACCACCGAGTTACTCGAACAATTCTCGTCTCGATTCCAAAAAAACACTGTCGAATGTATGAGATGAAAGGTACTCTTTATTCCCTGCACTTCCTGTCATTATTTTCTTCAGCTGTTATTCATGAGGTTTTCATCTTCTGAAAGATCACTTTCTTCTTCAACTCGCTCGTTTCAACTGCTTCAACTCGTGCCTTCTCTTCTTCTTTTCTGAAAAACTTTTGGGTTGTCTTGGTCGCGAGACAAGTTGTTACACTGGCATTTTAAGGGCCTACAAGCACCACCATAATGCTGGTAGATTCAGCACTAAGCAGTGATGATTAAGCATCTTTGTGACTGTTTGCTGGTCCCTCGATTGGATCAGTTACTTCTGTGTTCTTGTAGAACTCCTTGCTTACAGAGCTTGCCGCCTTGTTTTCCAATCGAAACACTTTATAAGTGATGGTTGGTTTGATGTGAGGTGCCACTTTCATCTAAACTAAAGAGGAAACTCGATCACTTAGGTGTGGTGTCGTGGGGTAAAATGGCTTTGTCAATCCTACTAGGACCATGCAATTAGTGGATGAACACTTATTGTCCTACATCTATCTGCATTCAAGTGTTTACAGTATTAGTATTGTCCTCGAGTTGGACCACACTGGATGAACATTTACGATGCTGCTCGATCGATCGAGTGTTGCATTTCTCGATCTCACAATCTCTAGCAAACCTCCATTGGGAATGAATGGAACTCTCCATTAGTCACCATCCTCCCTGAGCAAGGACTGCCCCTCAAGAGTCTTGTAGCTAGTGTGGAATGTGGACCACCTCCCTCCTCCCTTGAGGACAAGAAGGGAGATGAGGCCTGGGGCTCACGGCATTGCATTCTCTCTAATGGTCGCTTTGCCGCGACCTCGCTATCTTCCAGCTGTAACGCTGGTGATCACATCAACTTTTTTCGTTATGCATCATCATCGTCACCATCATCGTCATCATTATCATTATCAAGTCGTGTTTGTTTTAAGAGTCAGCTATAGCTATAACTTCGTAGCAAAATACGATTATTAGATCTTTATTCTTTCGAGCACACGAGAAAGTTCAAAGGTCGTTAAACGACATAATTTTTATCTAAATTCGAATTCTATCTCTGTTTCGAGCGGGTAATTGAGAGCCGATAGGTAATCTCACTCGAAGGGGATGGCGGGTAGCCCTACCGGGTTTGAAACGTTGCTGAATTGTGAGAAGTGGTCCATATCGATTGCGTCTCTTTAATTTGTATGATTCTTAGAAGCCTATTTTCGATTGGGAATCATCGGCATCAACCAGTTGGAGTTGGAGTTGGCTCTCTTGTACATCAGCTGTGAGGACCATCATATTTAATTTTAATTCATTTTTTTCTTTGTTTTTGAAAAATATATGTGAATTTATTAGATTTTTTTTGTCGATGACTTAATGTTCAACTGTTTTTAATTTAATTTTATTGTGGACCATTTATTTCTGATAGGAGTAGCAAAAAATAAAAATCATTGAAAAGGACTAAAAATTTATGGGTAAATAAATATTTATCCTTTTAAAATCTATATATATATATATATATATATCATAATTTGAAGATGGTGCGATTGAACTGATTTTGATTTTATTAATCGACTATTTTATTTTTGACTAATTGATTTGATCGACTTGGGGAAGGAGAAGAGAACCTCTGTGATAATTGAGAGTCCAATTTGAATACAATTCAGTAAAAAATAAAACTAATAATAAAGAAAATAATATGATGAGGGTATTCATTATTAGCTAGGGATCATATATGATTATGATCCCTGACAAGCTCAATTTGTTTAATTGGGTTCACATGGGCACATGCACCAAAATAGAGAATTAATCATTGATGGCAAATGACATAAATTATAATTCGATCAACATGGCCTAATTAATTTATGCTTGGGGCTAAAAACTAAGGCGACAACGAAGTGACAATAAGCGAGAAATTATGATATTTGCATGGTTAATATCATCAATAGATAGGTATCGAATTTGCACAAGAATACCTTGCTAGCATCTATGTCCCGCCACTCTGCTAATTGAATAATTTTCATGATTTATCTCTTTTAATGTACGTGGAACAATTTAGAAAGCCACGAGTGAAGGTTATCATCTTTTATCGTTGATTAAACAAAAAACGATGGTAAACGATGGGATAGAATTGTACTGATCACATCTCAAATTAGTTGGATCATAACAATTAAATATCTAAATTATTAGAATAAAAAAAAATAATACCTTCGAACATCATGACAAAAGGTAAAACGCTTGTTCCCAGCACCTCCACCCGTCTGTCCCAGGACCAACACGGAGGAGGTAAATCACGGGGGCTAGTCTAGTCAGCCCGAACAATGACTAATACATAAGGGGAGCAGGAACCTGGCTACTAGCTAGGATTTGACCCCTAGACCTCATTGTGGCAACACTCTAAATAGGTGCAACACGAGGACTTCCCAGGGGATCACCCATCCTAGTACTATTCTCGCCCAAGCACGCTTAACTTCGGAGTTCTGATGAAATCCGATGTATGAGTACTGATATGATTGCACCCATCTTTGAACATGATACAATGATAAGATGTTTGATGAATTTAGAGAGTATCACAGTTTGAAATCTAATTGAGACACAAATAAATTTTACAATAGATTTTCAATTATAGAGATCGATGGTGGGGCGAATTACTATAAGCATTTATAGATTTACTCGATGAACGAATAAAAACGTGTTGCTGACCTTCAGGATATATAATCGAATCTGGATATATGAATTAAATATATATAAAAAAAAATGAAGCAATCTTTTTTTTTCATTCAATAAGTGGAAAGAGGTGTTGAAGAATCTCTCTTTCCTCTTTTGCAATCACTTTAATTTACGCCACAAATATATAAATGACCGGTGGTTAGTGAAAAGATAAAGGATCGTTTTGATTGACAATCACATTATATATGCATTCACACTTGCGCTAGGAAAAGAACATCAACTTTTGCAACACATTAATACTTGATGGAGTTACTTTCATTGTTTGTTTCCCCACCACCACCCTCATTATTAGAGGTGATCAAATTAATTAATCTAATTCGAAAATTACGTTTGATTTGTTCAAAATTTTATTTATTTTTAAATATTTATTATTTTCAAATTCAAAAATCGATTAATATTAGTTATATTATTGTAAGCAGTCAATTGATATTACTAATTTCAATTTAATCAATTGTTTATCTTTAATCTCAACTCTAAGTCATGTATTATCCATGGGTTATGGTGCAGCGATAGAAATATTCTAATAATTTTTAAATATTCGTGATTTAATTCTTAATTATGGTATATTATAAAAAAAAATTCTTTTATATAATAAAAAATTTGGAATGTTGATTATTGAGCACAAATTATTTATATTATTTTAAAATTTTAAATATTTAAATTAAAAAAAAAACTCTGGTCAATATAATCTTTCTCCTCTCCACTGGCAGACACTTGGTGGTAAAAAGACGAAACATTCGCTTTCAGTGCCCCCACAAGTCCTTTCCAGAATTAACACGAAGGAGGTAAATTACGATGACTAGTCTAGCTAGTTCGAACAATGACTAATACATAAGAGAGAACAGGAACCTGACTACTAATTGAAATTTGATCCCTCCACCGGTAGACACTTGCCCCACCATTGGGCCACTCAACATTACCTCTATCACCTTGATGTTGCACTCAGCCCCAAGTTAAAAAGGCCCCCCCACAATCCTATCTCCTTCCTCTCTCTCACTCTCTCTTTCTCTCCGCCTTTAGCTCAGAGAGCTTTCTGGCTTCTTAATCCTTTCATTGAATTTCCTTCTAAATTGCTAGCCACATTGCTGAATCGTCGTCAATCAGCTCTTCATGGGTAGGCACTCTTGCTGCCACAAACCGAAGCTGAGGAGGGGCCTGTGGTCTCCTGAGGAGGACGAGAAGCTCCTCGACCACATCACCAAGTTCGGCCATGGCTGTTGGAGCTCCGTCCCCAAGGTGGCAGGTAGTACCCCGCGCGCGCATCCCCTTTCGGTTCGGTTTCGGTTATGAATTCAGACTGAAAGTCGAGAATTTTCAGGTCTGCAGAGGTGCGGGAAGAGCTGCAGGTTAAGGTGGATAAACTACTTGAGGCCCGACCTCAAGAGAGGCATGTTCTCGGAGGAAGAGGAGAGGCTCATCGTCGAGCTCCATGGCATGTTGGGCAACAGGTCGGACCAACTCTGTTCACTTTTTTGTTTGCGAGAAGAATTCTCGATAATTCGAAGTGTGTTTGTGTTTTCAGATGGTCTCAAATTGCGTCTAGATTGCCCGGCAGGACGGACAACGAGATCAAGAACTACTGGAACTCCAACATCAAGAAGAAGATGAAGCAGAACGGGATTGACCCCGACACCCACGAGCCACTAAAAGAAGATCACAAAGTCACTGGCGCCACAGAACAACAAGGGTTCAGCAATCATCCCCTCGACCAGCTGCCGCTCTGCTGGTTCGAGCTAATGAACTGCAGCAGCAGCAACAACAACAACAACAATTTGATCGCTTCGGCGGTTGTGAATTTGCCTGGAGATGAAGCTTGCTTTCAGTCATTGCAGTGTTTAGAGGGAGGAGCTGGAGGTGGAATGATGAACCCGAGCAATAGCAGCGGGAGCAGTGTGAATAGCTGCATGAGCAGTGGAATGGAGTTGCAGAGCTTCAACAGTCCTCTAATGGAGATGCTTCCATGGCCAGACCAGTTGCTGCTGCTACCGAACAAAGGAGCTGAAATAATCCACATTGAAGGTGAGCCAGAGGATCTCGAGTGGTCAGACTACCTGAATGGCACCATTAGATGCATAAATTTGAAGAATCAAGAAACAAATAATTTGGGAGGATGAACAGAGAAAAGGCATGAGGCTTTTTTAAAAAAAATTGCTGTGATTTTAGTTTGTTTCAGTAGGAAGAAACAAAAAAAAAGTTTAATTTGGATTGGAATCTTGTGAAAAGAAAAGAAAATCTTGTTTAGTTTAATCATAATTATTGATCTAGTATAGCAAAAAATATTTATATTCATCCAAATATTCCTCATAATTCATCGTAAAGTTATGTGAAATGAGATAAATTATGAGATCAACTTATAATCGATCGTGAAAGAAATTTTTTCTTCAATGATATGTATCCGTCGAAAATTAATTCCTATTTTATTATAATAAATTTATTATTTATTAATTAACTAGACATAAAGACTGTAATTATTAATCCAACCTCTGGCACTTGAGTACTTAAACAAAGTTATTGAATCCTTATCAATTAATCTACCCTTTTTGACATTTCAAAAGGGTGAAAGAATTAGATTTCACTAAATGAGTTTTCTTGTGATAAATAGATGACAAATTTCAGGAACAAAAGTCAGTTGCTTTTTTTTGCTGGCACCTAATCATATTGAAAACACAAACTAAAATGTTTTTTTTAAAAAAAAAATGCATCAGCCTGCAAAATAAAAGAAAGCTAAAAATAACTCCCACTAGGTTTCATTTGCTTTGTACGAAATAATATCACCTTTGAGCTATTTTACATAAAAAAATATTACTTTGAAACTGCTTTGTACAAAGCAATTCTAAAATGATATTATATATATATATTAAAACTGAGTTAAAATAGGAGTTGCACCGAAGCTAGGTTAAGATAGTTCCAAAGTGAAGCTCTTCACCTTTGCACGCTATTTTATATAAAGCAATTTTAAGATGGTTCTATTTTGATTAAAAGTAGGTTCAAATAATTCCAAATTAGAGTTGGCTTGGAGTATTTTTAACTAAAATTAAATCAAAACAGCGACAAGGTGGAGTTGCTTTGGTAAAAAAAATATATTTAGCTCGAAGGTGAAGCAATTTTGATCTGGAGTGTATAAAAATATTTTAGATTAAAATTTAGGGTAAAATTTAAAACAACATTTTTTTATTAGAATTAAAAGAGCATATCTTTTTATTAGAATGTTCAATATATATATATATATATATAATCGACATCCTATCTCAAAACATTTTTATTTCCAAAACTATATATTCTTATTTTTAATGTTGTTGTAACATATATGGGTTCATAACTGTTACAATATAATTATTTAAATTTTGATCAATACTAATACACTATAATATAGTAGTTATAGTTCATAGTTGATATAATACAAGTACTTCATCTATGATCAATATCAATCAACATTTTGTTATAATAATACTTCAATTTTGATCAACACTAATAACACTATATTATAGAAACTACAATTTATAACTACTATAATATGAACGTTTTATCTTAGTTAACACTGACAATCATTATATTATAGTAGCTACGAATCATAATTATTATAATATGAACACTTTATTTCTAATCAATACTAGTCAATATTACCCGTTACAAAATTGTAACTACTATAATTATATAGTTATAGCAGCTATAATTATATAGTAAACTATAGGATCGTAATTGCTATGATTATGTAACAACTATTGATGTGGTGGAATCTCACAACCCCCACGTGTCATGCATGGTCCAAAGTCAATCCAAGCTAACAGTCAAAACCAAAGGGACCCTTAAAGCATCAAAAGGGACACATGTCTCATCAAACCAACTTGTCCCCAAAGGACTTACGCTTGATGAGACAATGTCTCAGCCATACACTCTCTCAGTTTTGGCTAGTGTCTCAAATAGAGACTCTCTCAGTCTCGACTAGTGTCTCAGACAGAAACTCTCTCAGTCTCGATTATTATTTCCGATATAAACTCTCTCAGTCTCGGCTATTGACTCGGATGTAGTCTCTCTCAGTCTCGGCTATTGTCTCAAACAGAAACTCTCTCAGTCTCGACTACTATCTCGAATGTGGTCTCTCTCAGTCTCGGTTAGTCTCTCTCAATCTTGGCTATTGTCTAAGACATAAACTCTCTTAGTCTCGGCTACTATCTCGGATGCTGTCTCTCTCAATCTCCACGACTGTCTCAGTCACCAGGGTTGTCTCGACAGTAGTCTCGGTCTCAGTAACTATCTCAGTCATAGTCTCTCAGTCTCGGCATGCAGTTTTTTTTTCCCTAAACAATCTCTCTCAATATTGGATCTCGGCAATGTGTCAACTTTCGGCTTACGTCCTAGCTTCATGTATTTCTAAAGTCACTCGACATCAACATCACATCTACCATCCTCAAAGAAGGATGATGCCCTGCAGCAAATCACTTGACAATGATAAGAAATATTTTCATACTCGTGACATCCTGGGAGTGGATGTGCAGTTATGAGATTGTCAGATTTGGTCCCCTATATGCTCTCCTACAAACACGTGGTGTTGGACGAATGAAAAGGCAGCTAACGACGGTCGAATCTAGTCCCCCCGTTGGCTCTCAGCATGATGATACTACAGCTGACGTGGAGATACTCTTGTTAGTAGAAGTCCTAGAGCCAATTATGTGATGATTGACTAAGAACTTTTTGTATCATATTATATTATTAGGAAGGAACAACGCACTTACTCTGTCGGTAGAAGCACAGATGAAGAAAATAACGCGAACACCTAAAGCCAAAGGGAGTAAATGAACAAAGCATCGCTTTTGAATGACCTAATATACCTTTGCGTCGGCACAGTGGAATTGTCGTGTCGCTTCACTCACCCGTTAATTGACAAGATCTCTTCCCTGCCATTGGATTCTCCGGATGGATAATCATGATAACAACCCGATTTTCACCATTAACGCATAACACGGGAAAGTTATGAGGCGACTCATCGATTCTCGAGGCAATGCAAGCACTGTTGGATGTGGAAATGAAATAAGCACCAAGGTATCCCCTACCGTCAGATGCAGGAGGACGTCATTAACGCCTTGGTTGCACGCCACCACATTTATTGCGATAAGATGTGCCCATGGCCCAAGGTAAATCCCACACGTTGCTTATTAATGCGGTGATACGACGGTCCAATCATCCTCCAAATATGCAATTTTGTGTATCGTCTTCATTAAATGCCCTCTTCCTCAAATGACTAAGACTTGGACAACTGTCCCATGGAATGATCAACCATTCAGCACAGCATTCGGAGCGAAAAA
>JBBUKS010000117.1:1706003-1754173 GCA_038050645.1 Hedychium gardnerianum
TCTGACCCACCAGGTCTTCCTGCCGGAATCGCACATCCGGACTTCAGCCAATCGTCTGGTCCTCCCTGACCCGACTGAACTTTCCGCCAACTGTCTGGTCCTCTCTGACCCAGCTGGACTTCCTGCCAGAATCGCACATCTGAACTTCTGTCTGGTGTCTAGCCCTTTAGATTCGTCAAGTCAGTTAACCCTGCACACTTAGCTTAACTTGTTAAATAGTAACACTCTAACTTCAACATGTTGTCATACATCAAAACCTTAGGGTTAGACTTTTAGTGCAATTTGCACCAACAGTTCTGACCATATCATTGAGGGGTGTTCTGACCGTACCGTTGAGGGGTGTTATGGTCGTACAGGTGGCGTCGGAGTCAATTCTTATAGTCATGCCGGAGGCCAGGGCCAATGATAAGATCATTCCTATCGGTTATATTATATACCCGACCGGGAACATACTTCAACCGACCGGGTTGATAGGGCGCATCCGGTCGATTAGCATAATATATACCCGACCGAGAACATACTTCAACTGATCGAGCTTCAGAGGGCGCATCCGGTCGGTTAGCATAATATATCCCGACTTGATATCTTGGTTTCGGTCTGCAATGTTGATTGCCTTTTTCCGACCGGAGTGATGATAACTGGGCCCGGTCGACTATATAACACGCGTCCACCCGAAAATTGAGATGCCCCAACTAGGTTCAACTAATCTTGACATTGACTATGTGTTACGTGACATCTGTCGGTACTATCAGGAGCTTAGACTTAACCATCCATATCACTTTTAATGTGGATACTGTTTAACTCACCATCTGCGCAAATTCAATCGATCAAGCGAGTAGTCGTATTGACTAAAATAACCTATTTTATGATCAACATCCGTCTCATTAGGGAAAACATTAAATGCCCCAGGCGTTTAGTAGATTACTTAAGTAACCACAATTTGAATTTCAACTATAGAATATTTTACTTAGTAAAATAAAAAATCTAAAATATTATCTGCTAATAGGATTGTAAATAAGTCAAACTAAAACAAGCTGTGTACCGATCAAACTTATTTGATAAAATAATCAAATTGAGCTAAATCTAAAATAAACTAAACTGTTAAAATAATTATTTAAATTTGATTTGATTTTTTTAATGAACTTGAGCTTAATTTATTTACAGATTATCAAGCTCTAAACATGTTTGATTATATAAAACTTTTATATTTTAAACTTATGTGATTAATTATTGAATTTAATAATATAAATTTATTTGTTCATTTGAAAAGAAATTTTTTTTATTTAATATGTTAATAAGAATTTTATTGATGAACATGATTCACAAATATTATTCACGAACATTAATAGATTTAACACATATGTATTCAAGCTTATTTGTTTAGTTTAATGAATTATTCAAACTTCTTCATTTAATTGATCTTGTGTGTATTGAACGAACATAAACAAACTCTTACCAAACTAAACACATTTGGTAAACACAATGCTTGTTAATGAATGTTCAATTCATTTACCGTCCTAACAAGGAGCCGCTCCCTTTTCCAAATTTACTCAATGCGTGAATCAAGGGAAAGATTGTTCATCGCTAGGATTAATTGAGCCTAAGATTTGGATACCTGGATTATCTCTCTCTCACACACACACACACAAAAACAAACTAGTTGATATTTTGATCAACTACAAACGGGGTTAGTCTTGTGATCAATCTTGTTTTTTCATGTTGAATGAAAATCCAATATTCACTTAGCATATTAACATTTACCTGTTGGGCACTTTATTCTTTCATCCCAAGGATTGCATCCATGATCCGTCTGTAGGTTGCAACTTTTTGGCTCAATTCAAAGGCTGCTTGCTTGGAAACTAGCACATGAGAAAAGAGTGAAACAAGATAATCTGCTCAATAACACGATCCAGACACTTAAAACTTACGGATACAAAGGTATAAAAACAAGCCATTTGCGAATGTAAGCAAGGTTGTGGCATTATGGCAAGTCAAAACCGAAGTTCTGAAATATGTATGATCAATAGGAAAGAAAAATGCTCCAACAAATCAATGACCAGAGGGGAACTTTGTAAATGAACATATATCAGACTCTCTGGACATGTACAAATAGTTCGTTACAAATCGCAAATTGTAGATCCAATCCTACTGGAAGAAACAAAATAACCATTTCAATACAATAAGAACTGAAATACAAACTCCGACTCAAACTTGAAGCCCATAGCTCATATTAAAAGTTCACACATTCTCCAACTCAAACATTATCAAGCTAATAGTAAAAAAAGTTCATAGTATAGTTGGCTTACAGGTTATCCTGGAGTAATCAATACAATTTTATCTCAGCAGTAGGCAAACATTTGAATTCTGCACAAAATTGATATAACATATAAAGGACTCTGCACAAGTTAGAAATGTATACCTTTGTTTTCAATGAAAAAGAAATCTCTGGCAGATTAGTATATGCAAACTAAATTTATATTAATAATGAAGAAATTTGGATACAACAGCAAGGTTAACTGGAGTTTTCTCTATTCTGCTGCAGAAATTCAAGGTCCTTCTTTTGCCTTTCTATGGCCTCTTTAGATAAAGATTTTGGCTCTGGATAATTAGTTCTCTCACCTGTAGCTATTTCCTTTACCATGTAACTAACAATTCTATCTATTTCTGGTTTTCCAATAGAAGGGAAAACAGAATTTAGCATATTGCAGAGTAATCTTTCGTCCTCCTCTTCTATTGTATCATTGCCAAAGCAGCAGACATAAATTGCATCCAAAGCTTTTTCTACTCTAATCTCCATTGGAGTTTCAGGAACGGCACTCTTCATTCTGGCTCGCCTCTGGACAAATGTAGACACCAATTTCAGGCATTATGCATAGTATATATGAGAAAGAATTCTCATTGAAGAATTGATATAACAAAGCAAGACATACTTGAAGAGCAGCATTCCCTATGCACATAGAGTTGGCAAAACTTATTACAGAATTTGCATGAATTCTGATGTTCAAAAAAAATTCTACCAATATTGTGTTTTTAGTCTCTACTTGTGAGAATGCTATCAAGCAGCAAACATCTAACAAGAAATTAAAAGCTGCAAAAGGGACTTGGTACGACAATAAGATAATGATGTGCAGGAAACTTATTTTTATAATAAAGCTACAGTTCGATATGGTTTATAAAAGCTCAGACCTGCTGACGGCATCTGAAGTTCAAGACCAAGATTATTGCTCGGTATAGAACCAGGCAAGAAAGATGGACCATAAGCATGGTTACAAAAGAAACCGAATAAATAAATAGGCAAGTGTCATTAAAGGATAAGCAGAGATGACAAAGTATAATACTGCATGAGCTATGTGAGAAGACACTTAATTCTTCAATAAAATTAAAATATTCATAGCTAATAACAATAACAAGAATCATTGTCATACAATGAGTTAAATTTGATTGTTAATCAACTAATGTATAGAACGGATAATACCTAGCTATGCTGAAGCTCATAGATTTTCTTACTGCACTCCAGTTTAATAATTTCTGCATTCCATGATTTTGTTTTGCCATCCATTAAGCCAAAAAATCTACCTACTTCTCATCGTTTAGGAATTTGCCCTTCGAAATACAAAGGATAATTTCCCATCGCAACTATGTGAACACAAGGACAGCTGTTGAGTTATCCTCTCCAAACTACCCAACCATACACAGCTAGCAACTATCCAGCAAGTCCTTTAACTAGCAATTCTAAGAAAAGATATGAATTGATAGTTGCTTCCAGCCGAAAACATACAGAAGCTCAAGAGTAGAAATATTTGCAGGCATCTACATTAACATTTCAAATCAATTGATAAGATTTAATGAGGTATTTCCTCTTTTGCTGAAAGTAAAGTGACAAGAGTGAAGATATCAAACTGAAGGAGGGTGAAGCTAGAAAAAACACCTCCTTCGCAGCAGTCATTTTAGCAAAGAACGTCTCTTCCGCAAATTCAATATCGTTCGAAATGCGAAGCCTCGCTACCCCTTCCAATATCTCTTCCGACTTCAAGAGTCCGGCACCAAGTGCAGCCAACCAGCAACACATAAGAACGTAAAGTGGATCCCCTGCCTATGTAAAAAAAAAAGAAACAATTACAACAAAATAGGGCAAAAAAAATACGAGCTTTATGTATGAAGGATTAGATACGAACTCTTCCGCGGCGGTCTTGGAACTCATAAAAGGATCTGGAATCCATGATGCTGCATTTCTTCCCTACTTGTCGCCGGAACTCGGCGAAGTCGATCAGATCCTCGCCGACGCCGCCCTCGTCGCTCAGAATACGGGCGAAGAGGCCCACTATGGGGAGCGACCCGATCAACTTGCTGGCGAAGTCGGAGATGGAGTTGGGCTTCCTCTCCATGTAGCCGACGACCGTAAGCCTAGCGGCGCGGCCATAGCGGACGAAGGGGGGGCCGGGCAGGAAGAGGGCGGAGGGTGTCGGTGACAGGAAGGAGGAGGAGAAGAGGCGGACCGAAGCAAGGGTTGCGGCCGGTGCCCCCATGGCCTTCGCTTAGAATTGTAGCTCAGCTTATCGTTATCCCCTTTTAACGATTTTCATAAAAAAAAATGAATTTTACAAATTAAAATTAATTAATTAATCCCGCCGTTTGGCCTCTGCCAAATTTTCATTCCAAGAAAAACATTTTTTCTTTTGGCTAAAAAATAAAATAAAAAAAAAATAAAAAGGATATCAAAGGAGTGCTATTGCAAATTGAAGAATGAGAAGTAACATAAATTTTTCTAATTTCTTGGTTAGTTCTTGGAGCACGATGAGATGGAAACAAAACGACAGTTTAGAACTACTAAAACAACTTTGGTATGTTAGCCTGCCATTTGAAATCTCTCAGGAACACGAAGCAATGGCGCCTGCACATCTCCAGGCTTTCCTAGCTGCCCGCAAGCTGCCATCTTATCGTCCCCCCTGCTGAGTCGCAAGAACACGGCGATGCCAGCTTCTGCGAGGACGTTGCGGAACTCAATCATCTTCTCCTTTGCAGTCGGCTTGAACAGAGTTCCGCGATGAGGGTTAAATGAGATGAGATTTATCTTGCAAGGAATGCCTCGAACAAGTTCGATAAGCCTCCTGGAATCCTCTATGCTGCCAATGTTAGAACACTAGAATCATGAAAATTGATTGATGCCTGTGATAAAAGACGAATAGAAGCAACTCAAACCTGTCATTCACTCCAGCAAGCATCACATATTCAAATAATACTTTGTACTTGTGTTTAGATGAGAGTTCTTCCTTTAATGTGTTGAGGAGGAGGTTCAGATTGTGCTTCCTGTTGATCGGCATAATCCAATTTCTCACCTGCACATACATTCTTAGATTGATAGTCGATACACAGACGGAACAACCCACCTCAATAAGATTACCTCATCTGTAGTAGCATTTAGACTAACTGCCAATGCACATGGCGATTCACGGAGAAACCGTTTTAACTGAGGAACAAGTCCACTGGTCGAAACAGTGACTTTCCTGGGGCTAAAATGAAGGCCTTGGTCATGAACCATTATGGCAGCTGCTTTGATGACATTGTCTATGTTGTGCAATGGCTCACCCATGCCCTAAATAACACAATCAAGTTTTCAGGAGAAGCCACATCAAATGAGTGCAGACTTTGCAAAAATAAACACATAAATTGTTCCGATTTGGAAACACACCAAATATTGGCCAAATGATATGATAAGCAATGCCAACTGTTTAGTATTAACTTTTTCGAACATCATAGTACAAGTTGAAGTGGTTGCTTACCCTCCTAGCTATAAGAAAACACTGTGCTAATTCAACTTATATAGTGTTTAGATTTTAATATGAGTTAGCTTCTTCATTTATTTTATTCTACATTCTTTATCTGATTCTTCAAACCATTGGGACATCATCTATATTTGTTATAACAGTTCATTCCGGATTAACCTTTCAACAAGAGATGCAGATGCATAGTGATTTTAATAATCACTTTACGAAATATTCTAGTCGATAAGATTGTGTGCATACCATGAATACCACATTTGTGATGGATCCAAATTCGCTTGTGAATAACCTGCGTGCAAACACAGCTTGTTCAACAATTTCTGCCGTTGACAAATGCCTCTTTAAGCCCATCCTGAGATATTTCAGATACAATCTAGATTTAGCTATTATACCAAGTGTGTCCGTACCAAGGTGTCCAAACAAAATATATCATCAGCATAAGCAAACCAGAGTCGATATTAAACAAAAAAAATGAATTAGAAAATGGTCGTGCCTCCCAGTGTAGCAGAACTGACAATTCATGGCACAGCCAATTTGACTAGAAACACATACAGTAGTTCTCCCTTGTCTGCAGGGGATGACAACAGTTTCGATCACTGATCCCTCTTCCAACGTGAACAAAATCTGCAAGCTCCTGTGTAATCCAAAATTAATTTTGAATGCTCTAAAGGCAAGCATAAAGCAAGTTTTGAACTGTCCATAGACTACTGATCAGAATTAATAGATGAAGACAAACTTACCTTTCGAGTTCCGTCTGATGCTGTTAGAACTTCTTTCAGTGACAATGCCGTAAGAGAAACATTTGCAGTCAGCATTTTTCTAAATTCTTTATTTAACCCTGCAAAACTACAAAGTAAGATCTACATGACAGAACAATAATTAAGGATACAACAGCATCAAGATCAATAAGTTTAGTACACAAAAAAGTAGCTCTAAATTAAATGTCAATGTGAAGACCTGATGCAATTGACATAATGCATGTTTTTTCTAGATGGAGAAATAGAAAATTACTTAACGAAAGATCAAAAACAGCAGGGCATTCAAAAACAACTAAGTTATTGATGGGACCTGGAGTTGAACTTGACCTTGATTTGCTATCAAAATGAGACAATCATGGAGAGATCAAACAGCCATTATGTTATTTTATGGAGCAACTTTGCAATTGTGTCACAGTTATCTATCTTACTTCTTGGGGGAAGTAAATTGAGTTGTAAAAGATCAACTTGCACAGTAATTGGGAGGAAGTGGATCGATAACGAGATGAAATTGGATCAAAATAAGGCTGGATTTGACTCAGTCAGATTCAATTCAATATGATCAATCCAATACATCCAAGTATGAGATATCATGCTTCAATCTACTGATCATTATATGGAATTTGAGGATTTTTTCATATAAAGAGCGCTATTACAAGGGGATACTCAGAACCTTTAAGGATAGATAAGTAAAAATGGTCAGTGATTCCCTCTGGAAAAGGACAACATGGCATAATTCGACTAGCCTACACTAGAAGTTGAGCCTGAGCAGGATGTAAGTGTGAAGTAAACACAACATGCAAGCGAAATTGCTATAGTGGGATGCAAGTGTGAAGCTCTTCATGGAGCGAATGAGAGAGAAGCTCTACAATGGGTGATAAAAGTTTGTTCTTTTTCATATATACCTTTTTATCATATCCAATGCTTGTTAACACTCAGATAAAGACTAACTTGCTTAATTAATGTTATCTTGTTCCATCAATTGCTATTAAAGACTTGATTTGATTCTGTTTATATTGTGTTCTATAATATTGGGAGAATAAGAGCTCAGTTTAGCTTTTGCAATCATACATCACCAAAATCTTCTTGAAAATAACTTTAGAAACAGAAAACAACTAAGCAGAGAACAACTAAGCTGGAAAAAGTCTAGCACAAGACCTGTCAATTCATCGCAGCTCTGTGCCCAACTGTTGTTTCCATAGAGGCATTTCCACAACATCAATGCCTGCCCGGATCTAAATCCTTGAGACTGAACCCAATTCTGCTCAAAAAAGTATGTTTTTTTTTAACCAAATTGATGCGAAATAATAATCTCAAAAGTCAAAGCTTACAATTGGAAACCTTGTGAAACAAAAATCATATATTACACACAGTAAAGCATATACAAAGATGATGAACATCAAAAACAAAGTGAGAGTAAGCTTACTTCGAGTTCTCGAAAATCCATCCCCTTCAACATAACTTTGGAGCTCGCAGGATCGCCTAAACCCAGATACTCGATAAGCGAACAGGAAGTATGAGGATAATTTTATCAAAAGGACAGAATTAACGATCCGGAGGAGGAGAAATTAATACCAGATTCTTGATGGATCGGCGAAGTTGCGATGGGGCGACCGCCGGCAAATCTGGAAAAGGATCCTCGTGGCAGATTTAGGCGAGCACTAGCATTGATAGAAGGAAAGTAAACTAGAGAGGAGAGAGAATAGGCCGTCCATCGAATGAGCACGGCCATGGACAAGCACCGGGAGGAGTAGCCGAATGGATAGGTGGTGCGGCGGCGGCGCTTTATCTTCATCCAATTCCATCCCTCTTCCTCTCATTTCATATTTTACAGGCCGGCAATTAGGCCCATTAACAAAACCTTTTACTCGTAAGCCCATTAGCCCAAATTATACCCACTCAAAGTCCATGTCAATTTCTCATTTGTCCTGTTGTCCACCAAGAATTTTAAATAATTGTATTACGGTGAAACAAGGTAGACCAAAATTAAGAAAACGCCCCAAAATATTAAAATCATCACAATTCAAAAGTTGTCATATTCTTAAAATCATCAAAGAGATGCCCAAATTTTGAATGTTGTGACGATTTGAAAAAAAAAATTATGGGGGGCACTTTGTGAAATTTATCTCCAAATTAATTGGGCAAAAATCAATGGCGTCCCAAATTTTAGAAATCATCAAAACGCTCCCTTTTTCAAACAAAAAACAAACAAATGATTCCTCTCATAATTTTACATATAGAATCTTATATTATAGCTCTAGATCTAAAGATATTTTTAAGATAAAATAATAAAGAGGACGTCCATTTAATTTTATATTTAAAAAAAAGTGCTTAATGTTTCTTTTAATTTGGAGTGTTGTTTTAATTTTTATTCAAATTAATTTACGGTAAAAAAAGAAACAATAAGGGGCAATGTAGGAAAGTAAAAAAACATTCAGGGGTCTAATCCTAATATTTCACTTTATATCGTTTGAGCCTTAAACCGGCGGAGATCGAGTCTGAGAACTCCAATTGAGATCCACGAAAGCCGATTTCGCAGGGATCCGATCTTTGTACGTCCTTTGCGGCCGGGGCAGAATCGCCGCCGACTCCGCGCGCCGGGACCATGGCTTCCGGCGCTGAGTAGAACCCGAAGGCGGTGCCACCGCGCCGCCGCTTCCGAGGCGGTGTTATGCGTCTCCACGCCTCCAAGCTCGATCTCCCCCTCCCGACGACCTCCTCACCAGTCACCGCCGTCTCCTACCTGCTCTACGAGCACTCCTCTCGCTCCCTCGCCCTCTTGCTCGACGACTTCTCCGCGTTCCTCTACCCTTCCCTCTCCCCGATGCGTCTCCCCGCACCCAACCACACCGCTGTTCCCCCGCCCTCCACCGCCGCTTGCTTCGTCCGCCTACTTCCCTCCTCCCGTGTCTTGTTCCTCACCGTTGCACCCCTCGCCGCCGGCTCCAGCATCCAGTTCCGCGTTTGGATCCTCCTCTCCCGCGGAGGCTCCGCCGCCGCCGCCTTCAGCCCCGCTCGCCTTGACTTCAGAAACGACCGCGGTCGGTTCTCTGTCGCCCTCGGCCTCCGCCACGGGCACACGGTACGGCTCGCTGGATCGGTTAACGTGTTTGTTATCCACTCGGTCGCGGCTAATCAGATCTGGGTTTTCGCCGCGAAGATAGCTGCGGGGGAGGAGGCCACCGTCCATCTCATGAAGTGCGCAGTGGTAGAGCTTTCGCTTCCGATCTACTCAATCACGCTTTCGAAGGGATTTATGCTCCTGGGAGAGGTGGATGTCGTCCGGATCTTTCCCCTGCGACCGCTGATCAAGGGCAAGCTATCGAAATCCCGCGTTTCAACCATCAAGAAGGCAACTGCATCAACCGGAGATCTCTGCAAGAAAAATTTGCCAAATGGATTGATGATTCCCAAGAATTTTATCAAGAGCTCGTTGGTTCCTGAAGTCGAAGAAAAGACTGGTAGTTGTGCTCCTCCCCATAAACTTCCAAATATTTAATCTGTTTTCGTTGTTAAGAGTCTACTCTTTGTCTCTGTGACTCTGCATTCTTCTTCCTCACCAATATTGATATTTGAGCTAAAGCATGCTTCTGGTTCGTTCTTCTGGGTTTTACAGTTCTGGATTTTGAGATTACATTTATATTTCTGAATCGATAGGTAATATTACGTAAATCAATAAAAGGAAATAGGTGTTTCATCTAGGTTGTAATATGATTGCCAATATAACATTTGGAGGTGCCCCTCAAGAATGATTGAATGATCAGAGGTGTGATATTTCTATTGAAATTTGGATAGGTTAATATAATATGGTTTAGTAAGTCATTCAACAAAATTAAGAACTAAGAAGATTGTTGTGGGGAGAAAGTTTAGAAATTAAAGGTTTAAAGTTAAGTGGAATTAGATTCAACGTATTAAATAGTTTTGATAATCGGAAAAGAAGTGAGGGAATACATTGTATGAGTGGGCATGAAATTCTTGTGATCAAACTTTAGACACCTTGGGTAGTTGGATGGATTATTCAACACTATGGAGACATTGATGGAGGCTATTTATAGTATAAAAGGATGCAGTTAAATGGAAAGCAACTTTTGGAGCTCTGAGTCATCAGAAAAATGTTTATTTGATTGTGGCATGACAAGTCATGCTTCTTAATCAGAGAGTTGATCTATCAGAAAACGATACATACTAAAAGTTAATTTAATAGATACGAGAATGTAAAGATGAATTTATGGGGTTATTGTAAATAATAAAGTAAAAGATATTGTCTGCCATTTAGGAGCACTTTGGCATTGTTTCAACAGATGTAGAATGACTGAATAAAAGCTAAGATGATATGAACATGTTCAAAGACAATAAAGAGATTCTACAGGTAGATAAAGTTAACTTGGAGTTGAGGTCTAAGGTGTAGAGGAAGACCAAATTTAATCGCTTAGAATAGAGGTGTAAGGTGTAGACAAATTTAATAGAACTTGAAGTTTATTGAACAGAACTGCCCTTTTTTTTTAGAACTTGAAGCATAGATAATTAGTTTTTGTCTGTTACAGGTGATTTTGGTCGATTATAAGTTCACATAAATGATAATTTTTGCTGAAAGTCTAAAAATTGATAGTGTCAACAACCTAGTTTGAAAACTATAACGATAATAAACTGTCTCTTAGCTTTCAATATTCCTTCTCTTTGTTGCTGAGTAGATAGTTAACAGCCTATAATGAAATTATTCTGAGATAAGACCTTTGGATACCTCTACTTTTATTTTAACATAATAATATCCGTTCATTTAGAGAACTGAGTTCATTAGACATCATCCTCTTAGTTTGAAATTCGGTAATATTCCTTTCCTTTTCTGGTGGAGCATATACTTGAAAACATTCACCATGCTTGTTCCTATTTGGAAATTTTGTGAACATTGAGTAACACAAAACGGAAGCTTTTCTAAGATATTTGATAAAAAGAAAATTTGACTGTCAATACCATGCTGATAGGACAACTGATAACCTATTAGGGTAGAGTATAGGAGTACAGAACTAATAAATTAATCGTGGTAGAGGATTGATGTGCAGAGCAATTAGGATAGAGAGTATGAGTGTCAGTTATACAAGTTTGTTAATATGAAATCTGCAACCCATCAAGTTTAATCGGAGTTATATGTTTGACTTTAATTCACATTTCAAAGTCATTGGTGTTTGACCATTTTATTGTTTAATGCATATATCTTTGATGGTGAAAACTATGACCAATGTTTTTAAATTTTTTATTGTTGTTATTTGAGTTGAGAACTTATCCATAGGCATCTTTGCTTGCAGATAAGCTTAAGACTGTCAGAGTGACGCAAGACTCAAGTGATCCCTACTCATTTTTTGTGTTCATCAAGCCTGCTGAATTGCAAAGTTGTAAAGGCAGTAAATCAACTCCCACATCATTAAAAGCAGTTCGCATCCATGTTCTGTCGGATAAGCAATATTTGATCTTGGATTCAGCTGGTGGTTTACACTTTTTGAATTTTAATGAAAGTGGTGGAATGGCACTGGAACTCAATGCTCAGTCATCTATGCCTTTCAAGTATGCGCATGCATACCAACTAAACAATGTCATGGAAGTGCACTTTTTGGCTATTCTTCCTGATATTTCTTCAGGTATGTTCTAGTTTGTTCCATACATCTCTGTTTAGTATTTTTTTTTTTCCAATTTATTTTCTCTGCAGAAATACAATATGCTTGGCTATCAGACGGAGAGTATTCCATACATTTGATCTCAATGGTAGATGCTGAAACTGCTGGTGATGAGATTGATAAAGATGGGAGCAAGCACAAATCTACTGTCCTTTCAGGTCCCTGAAAATCAACTTTCTTTTTCTGTAGAACGAACAAAGCCCTTAATTAGTCAAAATAATTTTATAGGTCTTTGACAATTGTCTCATATATTACTCAAGTGACATTTTTCGTCTAAACTTCATCTAGCTGTGGGAGCGATATTTACAAATGAAAAGATTCAAGACCTTGTGCCTATTTCCTCAAATTTATGTCTTGTACTTTGTCGAGGTATTTAATCTTTCTAATCGAGTTGGTTGACAAATTGAGTTTTCTAACCTGTCTACGGGAAACTATACTCTTAAGGTAAATATTGACTGCTTCAAGTTTAACATACAGGAAACATGTTTATTTATGGAGTTGCTTGAGCAAAATCATTTGCTAGTTTGTTGGAGGTTGGTTCTATATTCTAAATATATTGCAAAATTTTAAGATGCACGTTTAAGGGCTATATCCTTCAACTTCATTGACTTTTTAGGAACAAGTGTGCAACCCTACTTAAGCTGTTGGCAATGGCAGTTAGTGATTTTAATATAATTGGTTTTTGCTTTTCTACCTTATATAATCATTTATTAACTCTATTTCTTTGCCTTTGTTTCCATGGAATGAAGGAAATACTTGTCAGGCCAACATAGAAACTTAAATTTCTATGCTTACATGGTTGCTGTATGGAGCAATTTTGAGTAAGATAGGGTAAGTATATGAATTCTTTATATGATGCTGAAATTACAATCTTCTTTTACTTATACCTCCTATGAGCGCTACTTATTGTTGTCCATTTCAGTTGGCAGTCATGGGGTCATCTCGTGTTGGGTTTCTTTCTTCAACCTATCTTTAAGTCATGAGCTACTTTAGACTTCTACCTTCAGTATCAAACTCTAGCTTATGACTTCGAAAAGGATCTTCGAGGGCTAAGGTGTGACTTTATCCATTTGTTTGTCAATAAGAAAATGACTATTTATAATTGATACCTGTTAAAAATCTTTTTTTCCTGCTAGATGAAAAGATTAAAATTGCAATTGTCACCATTTTATTTAGTCACTTGCGTAATTTGACACCTTGTTTTATTTTTACAAGTGACCTACATAGTTCTTCAACATACATCTTTGCATGGAGGACTTATTAACCTTAACACACATTTCTTTCTTGAGAGAAGAAGATTAGTGTTGGTATAGAAGATGCTTAACATATGGGAATGATAGTTAGGTTCATTTCTTCTTGAAAGGATTCTTGGTTGATAATCATCTCATTTTGCCCGACGCTTACTCGAACAATTCAAAATAGAGTGAAGAGGGTGTCCATAGGGATTCAAATATCAGTTTTCTTTTAAAATAAACCTGTCCTTGCATGCTCTATCATTAAGCAACCAACATAGCATATTTCTTGGTTTATTCTAGCAGTCGATTCTCAACTCCAATCTTTACTTCATTTTATTGGTTCTGTGATCAGATGCACGCCGCCATTCAGAGCACGACTTCCCAATGCTAGATGGCTCTTCTGCTCTGTGGGTATCAAATGCACCTCAGCTTACACATGGAAGAGTTGTTGACCTGTGAAGCCTTTGGATTCCTCTCATTGTTCAAGCTGTTGTCTTTGAGAGGCAAAGTAGGGTCAAATTATGGTTGTCAATAAAGCTGTAGAATACAACTTTTTTCCAGAAAAAAAGACCCTTGCAAAACTTGTGATGGAGTACTATTAGAATGTTAGCTTATTTATGTGTCTTGTCAGTTGTGGCTGTTTAATTGTGTTTAAGATTTGGTATGAACCTTATAGTTGTGTGCTAGTTCTTATGCTCAAGATTTGTAAACTTTATTTATTAAGGGAAAATTCTGGTTATCCCTCGTACCTTTTATTTACATCTCATACAGCAATCACAACGGTATAACACATACCCTACGTAGAAGTAAGATTATCGTGAATAGTTATCGTTATTTGTTACAGACATAAACTTTGTGAACCCACAACATGAGGAAACAAGTGTTTTACAAGGAGTGGGGGAAAAAATAGCCACCGAATCAGTAGCCATATTTAAAGGGACAGTATGCACTGTTAGCTTAATTACCCTTTCAATGAAGTCAAGTCAATCCACTATGTCGGAGATGAACACAGCTTCCTTACGAGAAGAGCGACTCTTCGATCGATCGAGACGTGAGGATGGCTACGCTCTCAAACTGTGAAACAAAATGCTGGAATTTGTGTATATCGATTGGGAGGTAGAAGAATCAATGCATTGTTTGTTCAAGTTTTTTTTACCTTTGGTTGGCTATACTTTTCGCGTATAGCATTGAGTGGGGAGTTCTTGCTGTTCATCTGCAACTCTCGCAACGCCAAGACTGCCTCTTTCAGATCGGTGGCCTTGTAGCAGGTGTAATGTTCTAGAGTGGAATTCTGTATTTGAAATCAAAAACAGGTTGATCAGATTCAAATGATGCACTTGGATGATTGGGAATGAGACAAGGTGCTTCTTTATATCTACCCAAGGATGGTTCGGGTGATTCGACTCCAACGTCCATCTAGCAAGGAACACAGCGGATGCGGCTATGATCGAAGGAAGAAACTCTAAGAAACTATACTCCACCAGGGTCAACTCTGCCAAATAATTGGCCAAGTACCCAATGGTCAACGTTTGATTCTGAAAAATGCAGATCATAAAGAGTCAGTCATTATGAAAGAAATAGCAAGCATGTTTTCTTGTGATCAAATGGATTAGATTAGAATACCTCATGCGATGCATTTGCAGCGCGCAAAAATCTCCTGAAAATTATTGGAAATTCTTTTAGGTAGGTGTTGATTTGAATCAAACTGAAAGGTGCTATCAGATAAGAGGTTTCTATTTTACCTGAGGAAGGTTTTGGTTGTAGGTAATGAGAGCTTAAAACTCAAATAGCTGAGTACTTGTCTCTCCATATCCAAAACCTGGTGGTACATAAACGATACAAATGATTAGCTGTATGCAGAATCATGGACAGATTTATATGTTCTAAGCTAATAAAGTACCTCTGCCTTGGTGTAAGTGTTATCAGTTATAAAACAGAATTCTTCCACACGTGGAGCACATATTTCTTCATATTTTCTATATACAGAACAAGTTATTAGAAATAAGCATGCATAATCTGTCTTCTAATTGTTCAACCATAATATAAACGGGTACATTTGAACAAGAAGCTGATAAACAAGAATCAGGATAGAGAGCTGTGAATTTGCTTTCAAGAAATGAGAACATAACTGTCTACATTTGTGAGTTCAGTGTAGTCAAGGAGCACTCCAAATAAACAAAGCATTTTTTAGTCAAGGAACATATTTCCCAATTTTGATAGATTGGCATTTTTGGGGCAGAATGTGGCTAATTGACTAAGAAAAAGTTGCAACTAATATTCTTTATTTGTATAATTTTTATTGTTTTTTTTATAAATCAATTTTAAAAAAAAACAGAATTCTTCCGTGTTCCTTTCACTCCAACGAAAACGTGAAAAGGAAAGAAACCATGCTTTCTATCCCTCTACGAAAACATAAACAAGGGTTAACTTTTTTTTTCCTCTTCCTATCAACACCTTTCCTTACTCCATAGTAGGAAGCACAACAAGGAAATGGAATAGGGTAGCAATAGATTAAGATATTGACTCATAAATTTGATTCATAAATGGAATAAATAGTTCATGTTTATTCATAAGTTTTGTTTGTAAGAATATTATAATTAAAAGATAAGGAGTAATCTCCACAATATAAAAAAATTAAAAAGATATTTCTCTCAATCCACTTCATATGCTCTATTCACCTTATGAGCTCATCTACCCTAAACCTCAATCTGTCTAATCCACATAATTCACTTGGTTAGCCCATAAAATAATCCTTGCTACGTAGATGCACTCAACCAACAAAATCTTCATGTCCCTTTTGGACCAAAAAATTTGCTTGGACCACTCAAGTTGTTGGTCATACAACTCACTTGGGCTATCTAATGTGAATTTAACCACCCCTACCCACCCCTTGCGCACCAACCCCCAACAATTAGTACAATTCGCACAGCCCTCCAATCCTCCCATACCACTTGGCCTACCTGACTCATTTAATACCTTGAGCTCTCTCAATCAGCATATCCTGCATGCTTAAAATATATATTCCTTGGTATATAGATTAAGAATAAATAGTTCCTCAAGTGGTCAAAGGAATACCTTAGAAGTATCACAAGCAACAGTAATAACATGATAATAGTATTTCAATTCCATTGTTCAACCATGCATAAAAATGATTACTCCAAGATAATTTATAAGAGAAAAGGTAATCATTCCAACAAAATAAATGTGTCATGAGACAATATCAAAAAAAAAAAACATTATCTGGCCCGAATGTGGTACAATAGAGAAAGAAAAACATATGTTGAAATAATATTTAGTATTTTGCGGAATGAAGAAGGATAAAATGTAATCTAATGGTACAAGGATTACAGACAATATACTCGAGGCACAAAAATGGTAGCATAAAAGTTGAAAAGTAAACTTACGAGGCAATTAGCATGCAAGTGATGCCAAGGAGCTGCAACCTTTGTCTTTCAATATAGTTATGTGAAAGAAACTCGTCAATTATATGTACAGTAAGATAAAGTGTATCCGGGACAAGCTTATATTCCTCAGAAACCTGAAGAAGACAATATGCAGAAACATCAAGGGGGCAACAACGTCTTTATTTAAAGAGAAATTATTACACAATTGCAACTGCGCCAATATATCTTAGAGAAACAAGAGGGCAATAATGTTGATCTTTTAAAGGACGATGAAAAAAATCCAATCACATAGCACCGACATTTAACATATTCTTTACAATTAATCATTAACGAGTAAATTTCATAATATAATGCACATGATGAATGTAGCTTTGTGAACCCGATCAGTTTCTGATGCTGATGAATATGGTAGCTTTCATATACAGTAATGCGAAAGGAAGAAAGGTTGATAAGTTGCAGTCAATGAATGCTTCAAGCCTCAGCAGATAATGTCTGGGCAACTTGAACCACAAGGTTGTTGTAATTTGTATGATTTTTTGAAACATGCTAAAGAAAGGAGAGAATAATAGAGTAAGCAGATTAGAGCAAAGCTTAAATTTCACTAAGTAAACAATTAGGTTTATTAGAAATCAGATAAAGCACTTCATTTAGACTTTTGTTTAGACTTATCAATGAATTTACTATCTCGAGTAAAGCTGCAGCTCAAATATTTTATAAAAGTTTCCAGACAATCATTTTTTTCCTATCAATAAACTGAAATTTTTAAAAGTTGACTAGTTTATTTGAACAGGCACATGTTATATAAAAATTTGAA
The DNA here is from genome assembly GCA_038050645.1 of Hedychium gardnerianum. NCBI lineage: Eukaryota > Viridiplantae > Streptophyta > Magnoliopsida > Zingiberales > Zingiberaceae > Hedychium > Hedychium gardnerianum. The sequence continues at coordinate 1,723,661 of JBBUKS010000117.1, forward strand.
CATAACAACCAAAACTGGAAATGAGTAGCATAATATGCACTAGCAAACCAAAAGAGGGTAGGAGTAGCTCTTGTCCCCCAAACAAGAGTATCATTCCATGGTTATCATCCTTAATTTTTTCTCTCTCAAACTCAACTAGTAACCAGACCAAAACAAATCAAATCAATAAAACTTCTTACCAAAATTGATCAAGAAGTATGAAGATGATGAAAAGGATAAGAACTAACAAACCTCCACGAGCCAATCTATTAGAATGGCCCGCATACTCTGAGAGATATCCCGTTGCAATGATTCCATGTAGTTAGCAACTGGTCTCCTAACAAGCTGACAAATAATAAACTTGGAATGTTATGATCACAAAAAGTTCAACATGGTCATGATGGTTGCACAAAGCATATATTTTCAATGAAAAGCAACACTCAAAAGGACCCAGATATTAGAACAAGAAGCTCATTTTTTTTAAAATACCTCTATTACACATTGGGTTGTATATATCTCTGAGGCATAAGTGCAGCACATTTGAGGATTTCCATGGTCTGTATCAATGTCTATGAACCCCAAGTTGCTAAATTTTCCTAAATTGCAATAAAGATAGTACATCATTGACATAATATATAACCATGCATAAGTTAATATATGATCCAAATAGCAAACAATGTGACATGGTAATTCGATCTGATTGATATTACATGGAGCAATTCTAGGTAGCATTTTGATTGATATTACATTTATCATTAAAAAGGAAAAAAGAGCCAAGAGTGAGAGTCAACCATTCTTTGTCTGATTTGTGAATTCAAGGTTGCCTTCGAAGTTATGTGTTCTAGCCAAACTTGTTGCGCATGTGCTCTCTCTATCCTTAGTAGTATCCATATCTTTGAACACTACAATGCTATCTTCCACATTTCCCAAAGAAGAATATTTTTTTGTCTCAGAGATCTTCATCGTATGTTCTTCAAACATCTTATTTTCCTCATTGTCATCAGTAAAGGTATTGCCTACTATTGGCATCCCTTTGTTGTCTGATTCCAATGAATCCTTTTTTTCAAACAAAGAAGATTCTTTTGATACCAACATCGCCATCTTTTGTGTTTCTTCATTCAACAGATTCTCCACATTATCGTTGATTGATTCATTTCCAACTAGGGACAAATTTGAAGCCTTAGAATCAACACAGCTTTTGGTTTTTGAAGGAACTCTTCTTTGTCTTCGAACAGAAGGCTGGAATATGGGAACAGTCAAATAAAAGCTCTTTGTCAAAAACTGACAACTATGAGAATAATGAAAAGGAACTCAACAAAATAAACTTTTGTGTTTTTCTTTCAAAAACTTTAGAAGCCCAGTTTAGTGAATAGATAAGAGGAGGGATTATTGAACATAACCAAAGGTGCATCATTACTAAACCTGCACTTTGCCTGATGGTATCCATTTTCTAGAGGTATTCTGTGAAGAGGTATTGGTGACATCCTTTAAAACCGCACGTTTTTTGCACTGTGAACCTACTGGACATGGAGCAATATGACTGTTTATATCATGAGCCCTTCTCTTTGAACATGTCTGCTTCCTCTCTGGATTTGCGACAGATGATGGCAAAGGGGGTAATCCATTGTTTGCACGGCAAGCAACAGCACGTGCTCTTGTAAGTCTTCCACATGGAGCATCAAGAGAAAAACTTGAGCAATTTTCCTTCTTCATGAAAATAGCTATATTCTCAATTATAAAAGCTCTTCCAGATCCTGAAAATGGATAACTAATTCAGACACTATTAAGGGATATATATGAAAATTACCATTATCAGTGTATATACAAATTGCAACTTTCATAATTTTTTTGAAATAAAAGCACCAGGCTCAGAATAATCTTGCATGGTGGCAAAGTTGTGCTTTTTATTTCATTGTTTCCATTGATTCATTGAAAACCAACCAAAGGAGAAACGATAAAGAGAACATGCATGTCAAAATAGTTTCCGCATTCATTTAAATCCATTTCACAGAATCATTTGATAAGGGAAGGATGAACCACGGGAACAATGTAACTGGTAAGACAACCTTTTTACCCACCGACTAACGCCTCATATGTGATGGCTCATGTATTTAAACAGAAAAAAAAACGACTTCTTGCACGTAAATGATCATGAAATTTGGTAAATTCATTCCAAATCCAGGAAGGAAATTGTTCCTGGAGAAAAAAAAATGGTAAAACATGAACGAACAGGGGCTAGGCCAAAGTATCGAAGCTAACAAAGACCCATCATTCGAGATTCATTCAAAAAATAAAATGAAAAACGATCGATTCAAGAACAGCCAAAGCCTAGATCCGGAAATGCAACTCACCGAAGACCCAAAAATAGTCTAATTTTAGTGCATATGAAGTAAAAAAAAACACAATGCAATAGATCCGGAAAGGCGAAGTGAGAACCCTACCTAAACTCTCCAGCACTCGCCGGTGCAGCCGCCGCCCACACCCGGTCGCCCCGCCGCCCAGAGAGGAAAAGAGTCAAGATCGAGAGAGGATTTGACGGAACGTGGCGGCGGCGCGGCCCGGAGACGGCGACGACGACCCGCTGCCTTCCCCCCAAGTCCCGATCGCGACGAGTAGTGCAGAAAAGAGAGTGAGAGGAGCGCTCAAAAAGGGAGAGAAAAATCCACTGGTTTTGCCGCTCGAGACCCATTTCAAATTCCCGAATTTTATCGGATCGCGCATTACGATCCATTAACCCGGTAAAAAAGGGCCTCTCCTGGCCATCGATCTGGATCTAACAAAAGCTCCAGTGATCGGAGACGTACTCCTTTAATATGAATTTTATTATTATTATTTTTTGCTTTTTACACATTAAAAAAAGTAGAAGTCAAGAGATGGAAAATTAATGTATAGCTCGTATTTGACAACGTGCTTTAAATGTAAAATTAGATACAAATAACTTGAAAAGGAAAATTAATGCAAGTTAATATTTGCTTTAAAATGCAAAATTGGATTCATCTAAGTATATTTCCAATTTAAAGTCTAAAGACGATCTACCGTCAAAATTAATTCCGAACTTGAATTATCAAAAAAAAAAAAACCTAAAGGTAAAAAAAAATCTAAAAAATAATGGATAGTTAATAAATTTAGTAATTTTGAAAATAAAACTAAATATTATGAATATATTTTATAATTATATTAATTTTTTTATTTTACTAATTAATTATATTTGGAAATTTATGATGTTATGATTGTTCATTAACTGCTAATTATTTTTGTATCCTTTATAACAGCTGTTATAATTAATTATACTAGCTACTAATTATGATTAATTTAAAGTGATAATATTGTAATAATTTTAGTTAAAATTATTATAATAATATTGCATTTTTTTAATGGTCAAATTGTCAACAAGAACTAAGACAAAAGTTTTTTAAAAAAATAGTGTCGTAGATTTTTTTTTTTTTTGAGCTATACACAATCTTAAGCAATTATAGTAATTGCACAATCTTACGATTTTATAATTACTATATAATTATAATAATTATAATTTTATAACTATTGATTATAATTTTATACTTATTAAAATATAATATTATAATATGATGTAGATTTATGTTAACTAGAGATGAACTATATATATTTATATATCAAATATTTAGATTTTACAATTCGACTAATTTTGAGATAGATGGTTCAGTCTCATATTTCATTCACTAGGTAAATTCAAAAAGCGATAGCTCCTGACATAGCACTTAGGTTTCACCAATAGTTAAATTGTTATAAGTATATCCTACGTGAGAATTAAATTTTGATTGCTTAAAAATATATTCTATATTTCATCATCAAATCAAATCCTATGTTTAAAGAATCTATATTCTCGTAATTGTCATAATACAATTTATTAATATTGATTGAAGTTGAAATATTCATGTTATTGTAATTATAAATTATAATTATTATAATATGTACGATATTATTAATATTAATCATGATCAAAATATTACTATAATATTAATATTAAAAATAAAAAATAATTTTAAAAATAAAAATATATAGATTTAAGATGAGATATTTAATTGATAATAAATCAACAAGAATCCATCCTTTACGATTACAATAAAAAGGAGTTTCATTTTTATTTTTATTTTCAAATAAATTATACTATAATAGTTTACTTAAAATCGAACTAAAACTTATTAATTCATTTCAACTTGGTTCCATTCCAACCTATTAACTAAAAATTAATATAGGATAATTTTAAAATTGTTTTTAGTTTATAATTCTGTTAAAACTAATACAAAATAGCAATATTTCATTATTATTAAATTAATAGATTGAATTACATAAATAATTAAATTAACAAAGTCAACTTCCTTAATAAATATCAAAATACAGAGTTAAATGACAAAATAATAACTCGATAATACAAAATAAATTTTAAAATTAAATTCTTTAATAATATAAAGACACTCGTGAGTAAAATTTTAATTAAATCAAATAAATCGATTAAATCAACCGAATTTAAAGTTTTGATTCAATTTTCTTAGAAATTCAATTTTTTCTCAAAAAAAAATGATTAATTTTATTAATTTGATTTGGTTTTAATTTTGAAATTTCTTATTCGATTAATTGAATAGATCAAATAAATTAAATTTTTCATCGAATCGAATTTTTAAACTCGATTTTTTAGATCGAAATCAAAATTTTATTAAATCCAACCGATTTTTTTTTTTACCATAATTAAAAAAATTCAATTAATTCGATTAACCCGATATTTTTTCGATTCGATTCGATGTTATCTAAAAATTTGATCGATTCAATTTATAAAAAAAAATCGGTTCGATTTATAAAAAAAATTCAATTCGATTTGATTTAATAAATTTGATTTAATTTTAATTAAATACTCGCCTTTAGCGATACGTAGTAAATGCTTTAGTTCCATAATCATATTAATAAAAAAAATCAGGTATTGAATTATAAAATAGATGTATTTTTAATTTCATTAACAATTATTTTGTATAATATAAGTAAATTACTAAGACCAATCAAATTTATTATTATTAATAAGAAGAAGAAAAAACACTTATAATATATTACGTTTTTTTTATAAAAATGATACAGTAATCTATTAAGAAATGATTTATTGATACGTTCAGTTTAAGAAATGTGCTAACTTATTGAGTACTCAAAATAGGTCATCACAAAATAGGTCAAACAGAGATTGGATCACCTCTAATTGATTGATTCTTATTGGATCGGCAATTGACCGGTCGATAATTGATCGAGTTAGCAAGTTATTCGGTCATCTTCAAGTCGAGCAACAAAAACTAGAGGATATATGTTGCTGATCTAAGACAGAGAGATATGATCACTAAAAGTAAGATTAGAATTGACTTTAAAATCTTTCTCATAAGTTAATGGACGGGTTGTGACCTACCATGTGATCCTTGTTGTCTTTGTCATATCTCATTTGAATATAATTTGTAAGAATTTTTTGGGAAAACAAAAAAATTCTTTTATTATTAAATTAAAATAATTGTTACAATAATTTTAAAATAATTTAAAATAAAATAAAATTATTCTAATAAATTTTAATAATTTTAATTAAATTGATAAATAATAGTTTAATATAATAATAATAAAATAATTTTAATTAAATTAGAATGATTTTATTTTATCTTGTAACTACTTAAAATATAAAATATAAGGCATTATACAGCAAGGGGCGTTATTTTGGTTTTTTAAAAGGTGTCGTTTTTTATTCAAATTTAAATAATATTAAATTTTTAACATGTTAAATTTTTTATTAGTTTCGAGACATTTGACTATAATAAATGTAAAAGTATATTCTCACAGCTCATAATTAATATTTTGTTTATTCATTTATTTCTAATTTAATATTTTAAATGTTTAACTAATTTAAATCATGTTCCCTACTAATTTGTCTTACATGATTGCGCCCGTACAAAATGCACGTTCTTCCAATTATTGCAAAATGGAAAGGTATTATAAATTAGAAGAAAAAAATGATAAGAAATAAAAGAATCTATCTATCATTCTCTTTGTAAAAGATTCAATTATTAATTTTGTTTTATATGTAGAAAAGAATTAATATCTATTAACAATATAATTTGATCTAAAATATAAAATATAAAATTAGTATTAAATATTTTATGTTAAAGAAAATGCAAATCAAAAAATTAAAGGGCGGTCTTAATTAAAAGGATATTTTTGTTTTAAAATTATTAAAATTAAATCTTATTCATAATTTAATATTTAAAATATATTTTTTATACTTGGAGTAATTTTGATCAACTTTTGACTTCAGTAGATTTGATCGAAAGCTACTCTAAAATTTATTTTATTTTTAACCGACATTAATTAAAATTATTTTAAAGTGGAGTTGCGTAGAAGTATTTTAAGTATTAAATTATAGATAAGGTAATATTTTAATAATTTTTAAAACAGTTTATTTTTCGTTTAAAAAATAAATATAAAACTATTAAATATTAAGGTTAGATAATAATGAAGGTTGAATTGATTAGAAAATATAAATTATAACTTAATAATTTATCTATATTTATATAAGTAAATATTATTAAAAAAATTAATGATTCATTTTTTAATTTTCGGTAAAATTTAAATCCTTCCGAATATACTTATATTTATATATTAACAATTTTAATGATTGGTAAAGTTTAAATCGAAACTAACTTCAAACTAATAAGTTCATAATAATATTCCAATAGGAAAAAAACAATAAAATATAAAATAAAATTTAAATCATTTTTTTTGGTTTATCGGGTTGAATTCACACGGCATTCCTTGTCTCATAATACCTAAAACGTGGCATCATCCTGACCGATGCTAGCCCCCCACCCGACGTCGGGAATAAATCAAAATAAATGATCGAATTTTAAATTTATATTTAAAAAAATATGAGTTTTTTTAAATAATTCGATTACGATTTTAAAATTTCATCAAATAAATAGATATTTTTATTATTCTTTTATAATCATCATAATTATTAAGAATTTAGATAAAAAATATTATTTAATTTATGATTTTATATTATATCACGTTCTCAAAATGACTATTAAAACATCCGCATTAATATTAATATATGAATATTATAATATCTGAATAATATTATAAATTAATATAGATAAATATTATAATATTTACATATTAATCATGTTCAATTCTTTAAATACGATTAATGAGCAGATTTTATAAAAATAAATTTTAAATATAAAAAATAAAAATAAATAAATAAATAGTAGAGTTAATAAATAATGAATATTAATATTAAAATAATTATGAATATGTTAATAAAAAAAATATTAATATAATGAGTATATACTATATTATTTGAAGAGATAGAATATATTAAGAATACTCTTAATTTTAATAAACAAACACACCTTCTCAAAATCATTAATTTAAAAGTTTATTTAATTTAATAAAAATAAACTTTTATTTCTATGCCAATTTCGATTTAGTTCTCTATTTTCCGTGGGGTTGGACGATTGTTCTAGATTTAATATTATTTAATTAATTATTTTTTTATGTCAATTTCAATCCTACCCTTGCCTTTCACCGACGTTGGAAAAAAAAACAAATAGTATAGCCCTGCCTAAACACAAGGGGCCTATCCTATTCCATTGGACGAAGAATGCGGGCCCCGTCGGGTCAGATCGAGTGTGGAATTTTTAGTTTTGGGTCAATTTTGGCATGCCAATTTCGTTGTCCGGAGAAGAAAATGACGAGTTTGAATATATTTTTTTCTAAATTATTATTATTTTCCAATTTCCAAATTCCGATGCCCAATTCGAAGACGCAGGAAGTCCCAAGCTTGTGCTCTATATATAATGGGCGGCGTGGACCTCGAGTGGCCACCGAGATCTCGTCAACGCTTCCCCCTTTCGTCTTCCTCAGCCTCCTTCCCACCGTCCGACGAGGTACGCGATTCGAGTTTGTTGTTGCTCTTTCTTGTTTTCAGATCAAAGCGAAACGGCGACGATCCATGTTCGTCGTTTTATGTTTTTAGCTTGTGGATGTCTCACCGTCTTCTTTGTCGTTAAATCCCCACTATTTTTTTTTGGATTTCTTGTCTTTGGAGATTTGATGCATTCCGCTTTGGTTACCGAAAACAATGCTCAAATCGCGTCTTTCATATCTTGCTGGTGTGCTTTAACTCGTAGTCTGTAGATTTGTGGTCTTTCAAAGAAATCTCTGTCCGGGTTCGTTGTTAATTGCGTGTGCTGTTTTTCTGTTTGCTGTTGGATTGTTAGTTTTTCTTACTATGAACATGCAAATCGACTCGCATACACGCATTTGCTGCTGTATTCAGATCCAACTCGAACACGGGCTGTCGTTGCTGCTGTAGTGTTCAGATCCCGCTTCAGATCGACTTTGCTATCTTCTTTTTTTTATTTCATTTTTCTCTGTCAGATATGGCCGTGGTTTAGTTTATTTGAAGTTGACGGTGTGGGTTTTATTACAGTTGTTTTTCTTACATTCGAAAGCTACGTTGATAACCGCATCATTTGTGATTTTTCATATGGAAATTTTAGGTCTTCCAGAAATGTCTGGAATCATCTTGTTTGATTTTGCAACCTATTATACTGTCAATACGGTGTGCAATATTTAGAGTTATTTAGAAGTACTTAAATTGTCATGAAATGAATCTTTCAACTTTTGGTAAATTTTTTTGCAAATTTAAATATGTTTCAGAATGGGTAGCACCGACTATGGCGAGTACACTTATGCAAACTTGGAAAGGGAGCCATATTGGCCTTCAGAGAAGTTGCGGATTTCTATCACAGGAGCAGGAGGGTTTATCGCATCACACATTGCTAGGCGTTTGAAGAGTGAAGGTCACTACATCATTGCTTCTGATTGGAAGAAGAATGAACACATGACTGAGGATATGTTCTGTCACGAGTTCCATCTTGTTGACCTGAGGGTTATGGATAATTGCTTGAAGGTCACTATTGGTGCTGACCATGTATTCAATCTTGCTGCTGATATGGGAGGAATGGGCTTCATTCAGTCCAACCATTCGGTCATTATGTACAATAACACTATGATCAGTTTCAACATGATTGAAGCTGCAAGGATTAATGGTGTGAAAAGGTACTCTTATCGCTTTATCTCTAATCTCTTATTTGAATATTTAAGATAATAATTTTAACATTTAAATGTATTCACTCCAGATTTCTTGGTTTGATTCATTTATGCTGTAATATTATGAATTGTCAGACTAGTTTATGCTATGGAGATCATATACTTTAAATGTTTAGACACATAAAAACCCAGAGTTATGCAACAAATATAGAACTGGCAATTTTATGCAGCATAAGATACAACTGTTATCATAATTTGGATAGTGAGATAAAAGTTGGAAAATACCACCTGTTGTATTTAATATTGATGTGTATTCAGATCATAGGAGCTGGTAATCACCAATATGCTCATATTGGTGGTGTTATTATTGTTGTAATCAAAGAAGCAATCATCTGAATCTTGCTAGTGAACAAATCCAAGCTGAGAAGTATGTGTTGCGCTTAGTTAACGACAAAATTTCGGAAGTCTGGGTTTGTTGAACTGTATGCCGCTTGCTAGCTTGGCAAACATAACCAACTCGATCATTTATAAACCCCTTTTATCTGCCTAGACACTGTATCCCAGTAGTCGCTGAATCTTTAAGCCAGTCAGTGCGTTCTGGTAAATGACAATTATATTGATGAATCCTTCAGTAACTCTTTTTAATGCATTTTATTGAGGTTGGGTTCTCTTCTCTGTCTTGTTGCTTTTTTGGCACGCTAAATGTACATAAGTTAGTTTAAACTATAGTTTAATTTTTTTTCTTAAACTTTTAGCAAGCTAAGATTGCTAGTGCTTAAATATGAATGCAGGTTCTTTTATGCCTCAAGCGCTTGCATCTACCCAGAGTTCAAACAGTTGGAGACTAATGTGAGCTTGAAGGAATCTGATGCTTGGCCTGCTGAGGTTTGCTCCGGAAAACACATTATGCATTGACGTTTATCTTTTTCCATTGTATCATACAGATAACTAAGTATGCTGGTTCTCACTTCCTAATGGTTAAATTTTCATCACTATAGCCTCAAGATGCCTATGGTCTGGAAAAACTTGCTACAGAGGAGTTGTGCAAGCACTACAACAAGGACTTTGGCATTGAGTGTCGCATTGGGAGGTTTCATAATATTTATGGCCCTTTCGGAACATGGAAAGGTAGGCTGTGTTCTGATATGTTCAACTAACTCTCTCAGAATCATCATTGTACTGATAAAAAATCTGTAAACAGGTGGGAGAGAGAAAGCCCCTGCTGCTTTTTGCCGAAAGACATTAACTTCCACTGATAAGTTTGAGATGTGGGGAGATGGTCTGCAAACTCGGTCCTTCACTTTTATTGATGAATGTGTTGAAGGTGTTTTAAGGTAGCTACATACCAAATGCCGTGTCTTTGCACTAATAACTCCAAAGCTTTCATGTTTTAACTCCTTATTCAAGGTCCAGGTCTGGACAATTTCAATGCATGATAAGATTTGTTAACATCTAACCTCCTCCTTTTTGTTGGTTTAGATTGACAAAATCAGACTTCCGTGAACCACTAAACATTGGCAGTGATGAAATGGTGAGCATGAACGAGATGGCTGAAATAGTACTCAGCTTTGAAAACAAGAACCTTCCGATCCATCACATTCCTGGTCCAGAGGGCGTCCGTGGTCGCAACTCTGACAACACCCTGATCAAAGAGAAACTTGGATGGGCTCCAACCATGAAACTCAAGGTACACGACGCGTTTTATGATGTGCAATTCCTAATCAATGGCATAACCGTTTCTGTCATTTCAACAGGACGGCCTGAGGTTTACATACTTTTGGATAAAGGACCAAATCGAAAAGGAGAAAACTAAGGGTCTTGACGTGTCTGTTTATGGATCATCAAAGGTTGTGGGGACACAAGCACCTGTGCAGCTTGGTTCCCTTCGCGCAGCTGATGGAAAAGAATGAAGTTCCACATCCTCTTCTTGTCATTAGTACCTCTCAGACTATGATGCTAGCAACTTGGCCTGGGAGCAAATATAGCAAATTTCCACATTTCCAAAAGGGTATTTTGTTGTTTCTTATTGTCTCTTTAATGATGAAACCTTGTTTGTAGGTTGGCATCATTAATATATTGAATTAATGCACTTAATAAATACATGAAAGGACGTGATGAATGGATTCATATTTATTGGCGCAACTCATGTTTCATACAAGTTTGTTTGTGCACAGTTCTCTGAGGATTTTCCTTCCTTGTTTTTCGAGCCTGGGATACTTAAGGCATGTACACCAGTTTATCTGTGAACAATTCATTTTTGGATGCTCAAATTCATTCCTGCAAATACTCAATGCTCCGTTGAATATTCATTTTCTTTCTTTATTCATCAAAACAATTTTTCCATCCCATATTTATCTTCGTTCTTTATTTGTTGAAATATTTATTCCATCGAATATCGATTTTCTTTCTCTATTCATTCGAATATATTCATTTTTTTTCTTTACTAGTAAAAAGAAAAAAAGAAAATTCATCTTTGCTCGTATGACTTATCCATAGAAATAGCAGACCTCAGGCATAACTCAAATCTTCTGCTCAGATCCCGTTGTTTTTGAATTATGGGTTTGATGCCTTCTCATGGACGAGCAATGTATGTACTGAAGCTTATGCCATGCTCATTTAACATGTTTCTGAGGTTTCTACAGCTAAGGTTGTTGTAGTATGACACTTTTTCTCATGTTGTTTTTGTACGGCAGCATGTATCTGATCCCTTTTTTTCATACTATACTTGAAGTTAGGAAAGGTTGAGCCAGAAAGCATGGGCATTTATGTGAATGTTGTTTTTGTAAGATATTATCAAATGTCATGCATCAGTAAAGTTGTATGAAACTGTTGCAACAATGTAATCAACAACTATGCATAAGAAAAAAAAGAAGTGTAATTCAGATTGTTTTGTAAGTTATATTACAAATTATTCCAAGGTATAGTGAAAAGTGATATAATTCCCAGTTGTAGAGATGGGTCCAATTGTGCTTATACTTTGTTTATCAGATTGTTGTAGATTCTGGTCGTTAATCATGTTGAATTTTGTATGATTGTGGTAGTTTCTTGAATTTTGTATGATTGTGGTCCTTAATCATGTTGAGTTTATTCCTAGTGTATAAGTTTCTAGCATAAAAATGTCAGATGATTGGTTATTAGTCGGGATGTCCTTAACTATAGTGTATTCAGACATGTTGTTGAGTTCGCTAAAGGGAGGAATTAGCTCCATCTCTTAAGCGTGCTTAAATATCATGAGGTTTTCTACTTAAGTGCCTTGAATTTTTAGCTGAGATCGGGGTCTCTGTTCAGCTTTATCGTGTTCCAGATGTGTTTTGGAACCCTGAAACCAGATCGATCTTTAATGATGGTATGGTAAGCCTGGTTTCTCATGTTATCTATAACCTATCAGGATGTTCTATTATGATCAGCTTCAGTTCTTGTGTTTCATTGCCATGGAGAATCACTATCACAGATCTTGATTGGTTATCAACTTTGGATTTGTTTCTTGACTTGTATGTGTGTGTTTTTTAATCAAATTGTGTTGCTATTTTGCTTTCTCTGCTAAGTTTTGGAAACATTTTCTTTTCAGAAATTGACATGATTTTTTCAAGAAGAAATGCTCTGTCACCAGGTATATCTTTCTTTGTTGCACTTGAGAGGGTTTCATATAAGAAAATGAATTCCGATTTGTTATTTTGCTGGTAAAGTGATTCCAACTACCTCTCTTTGATTATCATTCATTTGCACACAGTAAGGTAAAATGGCATAGCAATTTTATATTTTTGAAACAAATAGCAGTAGCGAAATTTTACTCGGTTTGCTCTACTTAGTCAAGGGTGAAGATTCTTATCAGTTGTTTAGAAAAAATGGTCTTTAGTTGGTCAAACAATATTTGAGCTTGAATTCGAACATGTTCAATATTTATCATCATGAGTTTTAAATATTTTAATATATTTATTAATAAATATATTTTTAAACATAACACTTGCTCAACTTATCTCTAAGATTTGAATATGCTCAGATTAAAATTTTAAATATATTTAAATTAAAATTCGAATAACATAAACTAAATCTGAATTTGAACCACAATTCAATTCTACTTGAATCGTAGTTTGAACTTGAACCAACACAAGTTCAAATTTCAGTTTTGGACTGAGCTCAAATTAAAAATATTTATATTTTTGAACTTCAAATCAATTCAAATATCATATATTTTTCAAAATCAAATACGAAGATTAATATTTTTTATAGTATCCCACGCTATTCAATTTTCCACCCTTGATTTCATACAAAGAAATATGAGCTCAAATAATGTCAGCTGAGAACACGATAGCATGCAAACTCATTCTGTTGATGTGCTGAAGCAACTACTTCCGTGGGCATCTCATACAAAGCAATATTAGCTCAAACGATAGTCTACCTAAATTTTACCACACAAGACAGAAGCCCAGTCATGTCGTCGACCTGGTCATCGTGATGGTTGGTAACTCCAAATGGGAGCATGCCGCCGCCATGCGCAGGTCGGAAGATAACTAAACAATAATAGTAAGTCTTGGGTTAGCAGCATCCATCATCTTGTTCTATTTCACTCAGCTTCAGTGAACCACTTTGTTTCTGATATCGGCATAGGAAATAATCATGATTCCACAGATACATATCAATCGAAGACGACCTTTGGATAAGTGAAATCCAAAGCAGGATAAGTTATAGCATATACTAGTTCCACAAAAATGTCGAATGAGAACCTCTTCAACTTGAGTGTGTAGTTTTCCTCTCCTCTTATCGGAATAGCGAGATTACAGGTGTCTTGGTTGCAGAGCAAAATGCTAGACAGATTCAGCAATTCTCATCACCTGAAAACAAATTGTGATGAAGATCACTATCAGATTTGCGGTAGGAAATCATAAAGAAATATCATTGGAAAGATAATATAGATCCACCGGTGGTATGTTACAGAAAAGGGAAAAAAAAGGCAGCTATTCAAATGGCTTCTCTCCAGTTAACCTTCAAAGAATGTTCTATCGACTGAGGACCACACATGTATACAATCATAAGATCTTAGTGTAAAGGCGTCTATTCGAATGGTTTCTCTAGTGCCAAACCTTGATGAAAGTTCTATCAGCTAAGGACCAAAGGTAGCAAAATGCAAACTCTGCAATATCAATGTTGGACTTGAATCAGATTAACAAGTTGAATGCTACATTCAAATGGCTTATCGACAAAAAAAGGACAAGAACTTAGCATTGTCATGACATTTCCTTTTTTTTCTTTCTGGTATGCATTCTAAGCTCAGCCCTGATACTGCTCATTTTTTGTCATTATAAAAAGAAATATGACCTCGATCGACATATGGATACATAGAATAGCCAGCAAAGAGCTTGAAATTTCACATCAAAGTCTTATCAATGACTACAGATAACGAGAGGATGGATAATCTAAATGTCGCAAGTATAGCATGAAGTCACACTATATACAAACAAGATAAGATAATCAATCCAAATCAACTGGAAATATAGTGTCATTAAAGTTTACTGATATGAACAAACTATATAATTGGTGCGTGAATTTTCTTCATTTACGGAAAATAGTGTGAGGTATCTATCATCGACATCTCATAATAGGGGAAATCATTGGAAGGGTATCTTGTCTCTCAATCCATTTCAGCATAAAAGATAAATTGATAACAAAGAAAATTAATATGAGATAATCACATGGCATGCTTTATGCCCAACAAAATTCTTAGCTAGAGGATTCTTCAATAGAGAGTAGAATATCATGCAAGAGGCAATATGGAGAATTGTTTTTGAATCCAATGTCAACCAGTGTTTTTCCATATGAATTTACAAACATAACTATGCAAATTCTTACTCACCGTCAACATTGAGATCTATGAGAAATTTGTCTTTTCGAAGTTGGTTTTCTAGGGAGCTAGCTGGAGATTGAGGTGGTTGATGTTGTACCATCGACGGGAGGATTGTCATATTCAAGTTGGTAGAATCAATTGTATTTGGGCATCTAAAGTTCTCACTGAGGCATATTTTTCCTGTACATGAGTAAGATGGCCCTCCAATAACTTTCTTGCCCTTAAACCTTCAAAAGAAAAGAAGAGATTTGAGGAAACTGTTCCTTAGCACGAGAAAATTGTGTTATTGCCATGTGTAATTGTCTCTCTAGTGGAAGAAGTTCATACCTATCTTTTCTTTTCTCCAAGTATCTCTTCAATGAGGCTTTTCTGCTGGTTCCACCATCTGTTGTAATAAAATAAAATGGAAGACAATAACACAATCTGTTGTAACAATCATGTTGGCAACATGAAGCTATTAAAAAGAAAAAAAAATCAAAATTCACAATGAACATTCTCAACAACCATGATCTGCCCATGCAATCAGCATCACATTTTTCTGCACTATGTGAAAAGACTAGACTTCTAGTATAACACGAGGAGCATCCTAGACGCTGTTTCCTTAGACCTTCAATAACCCAGTGCATTTTTGAAGAATATGCATATGTCAATTTCAAATTTTCACCATCTTATCAAACATACATGGGAAATATTTCAGATTGGAGAAGAATAGAAGTTTGTAAATAAAATTAACTGGCTAATAGAGGATGAAAATGAATTTCTTTAACATACCAGAAAGAGTTTTACATACCAGCTTCACAGAGCACTAGTATTATTTAGCAAAGACAAACAGAGACAGATGTATAGCTCAAACTTTAGGGGTTGAATTAAAGCTGTGCTGATGGAGCCCCCATATAAAAATGATTTAGGGTAAACAGGAGTGATTGTTTAATAAATACTTGAAACTGTTGAGCATTGTTAGACAAGTAATGAGTAAATGCTGAACTTACGCAACCAAACATTTCTTAATCTGATAAGATGGTATATCGCTCACCTTCTTGTTAAGGTAAGGAAGATGCGCATTGTGATGACAGATGGGCAAGGGAACATGGCAGTTGAAAAAGTTTGTAGAAGGCATTTATTTGGTGACCAGTGATCAAAAAATATATTCAACTGAAACCATATATGTTAAAATAGGAAGTGCATTATATTACTTTGATGAACACCATACCATTTTAAACTATGGACATTTTTTAATCATAGGAACAAGTACAACAAAAGAATCTTCATTAACATTATTGATGATTTAGTTATTCCTTAATTAACAGAGATAAAACAGTGATTAAATATGTGATATTAAAGAACTGTTTATGTATATAAACTAATTAAATTAATTTCATGTTATTTTATATAGTTTTATATTAAACCAAATAGCACAATTTACTTATGACACAATAATGCCATATAACATGAATTGACACCCTTAAATACAATGCGGAATTAGGATCACGAATTGAACGGAGAACTTGCCCAAAAGAATATATTTCGGATTGTGAGAAAAAAAGATTACTGATACCAAAATTCAATGAAATCTGATTTTACATAAATAGAAGGAAATTAAAAACACCCACCCTTATCATTATCATCATCATCAATATTAAAACTCCTCCCACCCCTACCACTTGACGGTCGACTATAAACGGACACATTTACCTCCCTTCACATGATCTTGGACCGGCGATAACAAACGTCTTAGATAAACAAAATTATCTTTATTTTTTTATTTTTTTTTATCATTTTCATCATCAATAATAATAATAATAATAATATTAATATTTGCTATGGCCTTCCCATCTCTGCATTAAACGAATTAATACGCCACAGTGACGTTAAATTTTGGACCGGAGACAACCAACAATTACGGCAGGGGAGGACCCACCATAAGGCAGCGTCTCACATAAATGGTACCACCGGAAGGGCCCCAAAATTTCTCTTGCAATCAGTGATGACGGGAACCAGAAAACAATAAAAAGTCGCAAATTTACCCGCTAAAACTGCTCCGCTCTCTTACCAGACTCTGTTTCCCGCGGTGCTCTCGCGTCCACCGCGTCGTCCGCCGCGTGGTGGCCCGCCCTGCCTGCGCACGATCGCAACCGTCCGATTAAGATCGATTTACATGGGATTAACCAAATAATCTCAGGAGAAGCTGGTTACCGCCATACCAGTCGCCGCCGAGGAGACAAGCCCAGGGAACCGGTGAGCCACACCCGGCGAGGGGAAGCCGTCGAAGCAGGACGTGCTGGTTCCCAGGTCTAATACGGCCTTCGCCTGCGAGGCCGAGGGACGCCGCTGTGTCAGCATATAAGGAACGTTTGTTATAGGTGACAGAAAGGGGGCTGGAGGACAAATTTCGACTGACCTGATCGCAGGCCACGCCATCGTAGACATTGACCATCCCGTCGTAGAATATAGTCATCTGCCCCGCGGCCGGCAGCTCCGCCGTCGTCCTGACAACGGAGCAGTAGAAACCAATGCGTCAGCGTCAATGAGAGTATCGGATCAGGCCGTTCAGTCTCGGCCAGTTGGAATGCTACGCTCTCCGAACGATGGATTCTTAGTCCACGGATCGAGAGCTGGTCCACCCGTGGAACGTACGCGCACCGACGAGCTCCTTTACTCCACTAGGAGGTGGGTTCGTACAGAGACGAACGATCTTAGCCGTCGGATGGGACAAGGTAGCTTTTTAGGGCGACGAAAGGACCCGTTGGGGACCGCTGCACGGCGCAACGTAGCGCAAGGTAAAGGTTATCGGAGAGGAGTAACGAACCTGGCAGAGAGGAATCTGTTCTCCGGAAAGGTCGTATCCACGTGGTCTACAACGGCGGTAAACGTCCGAGATGTCGGAGATCCGGCAGATTGTTGCGGCGCCGGGATCGGGTCTCTTCTCCGGGACGGGTAAAGCTCCTTCGGCGGCGACAGCAATCTTCCCACTTCCCTAGGAGAGAGAGAATCCTGTAATAGCGAAGGATCACAAGAAGCTCCTACCTCAAGTCTACCCAAAAGAAGAGAAAACGCAGCTCCACCTGTGGAGACAAGGCCTGGAGCGGCGGGGTACGAGGAGGGACATACTTCCGGAGGATTTCGCCGCCGGCGGGACAATCATTGCAGCCCGGGCGCCCCTCGAGAAGCGCCTTGAGCGAGATAACCTGCTGGATCGCCTGCGATTTGTTCCACGACGGCCGCCGCATTCCTAACCGCGCCCACAATCAGCTCCCAAACCCATTCCCCCACACCACCAACCCTCAAAAAAAAAAACATCCGGTCCAACAGAAAGGCTTAAGCAAACGGACCTTTGGCCTTGAGGTAGCGGCGGCAATCCTCTCGTGTGAGCTGCGCGATGTCCTCCTCTGTGAGCTCGGCGAGCGGCTTCTCCAGCGGCGACCGCGGCACGGTTTCCTCCGCCCCGCTCATGGCTCCGCGTCCGCGTGATTCGGCCTCTCCGGACGCCACCGCCACGACGACGGTCCCGATCTAGATGGAATCCGCCACCCGAATGAGTAAAAAAGGGCAAGAAGAAGAGAAAAGAGAAGGGGGGCGACGGAGAAGAGACGCACGAGCGGGGGAGAAGAAGGAGGAGGAGGAGGAGGGAGGGAGTGGTGGATGGGGTTCGGCCGCGGCGTCTCCTCTTCGTCAGGGGTTTCTTTTACGCCGTCGCCGCTGCATACCCCATCGTGCCACGTCAGCTCTCCGCTCCCACTAATTATTAATTAATGCCCACCAACGAATTCCTATTCGTGTCCCCGCTTTTATTCGCATTTCACCAAAATGCCACTCCCGCCCGCACCGATTAAATCGATGACAGGTTTTTCATAGAGCCCCCTGTCTAATTAATATTTACAAAACATATGCTTGCGTCGATTTTATTTATACGAAATACATCTCAAAATGTCTTTTGCGTTATTAAAGATTGTTTGTTAAGGAAGTCTAAAATAATTTTTAGTTCGATCTAATTTTTATTTTATAACTTAAGTTTGGTTTAAATTTGATTTAAAATTGATTCCTTTAAATGTTGTTGAATGTTTAGTTTTAAGTTATTTAATTATTTAAAATTTTCACTTAATAAATTTTAATTTATTTATTATATGTCAAAATTAATAAAAATAATTTTTAGTAAAAGTTATTTAAAAATGTTTTTTTAATCAAAACTGTTAAATTTTACAACATTATTCTAAACAATTTTGGTCATTTTTCATATTATAATAGTCTTAATCAAAATTACTTCACAATTATAATAGCCTTGGTAAAAATATTAATTAAGTTGAAGTAATTTTAATTAATATTTAAATAACTTTAACTAATATCAAATTTGAATAAATTATTTATAGGTTAAAATTATTATAATAATGACAGAATAAAAATATTTTAGTGATAAAAATGAGATAAACATACTTTTAATATATTTTTTTCCATAATAAAAATAGGTAAAAAAATCAAAGAAAGTTTTTTATTTATCCATATTATAAAAAGTGCACCATATATATACCTATTTATCTTATAATACTTATCTTACCTACATTATATATATATATATTTTAATCTTTTTAATTTAAATATTATAATTTAAATTTTAAATTTTAAACCTTAAGCTCGCACAAAATTAAATAATTTTGTTTTCTTACTAAGCACCAGATAAATAAGATAATAAAATCTTATATATAAAGAGAGGAGAGAGTGATATGCTCCTCAACTTTTTTTCGTGATTAAAATGACTCGAAGCGCTTGAAATTAGTGGGTGCTTGAAAATGATCTCCTTTCTTTTTCTCTCTATATAATTTTAATATACTATGTATTTTATTTCCACGATTACATTGCGCGACTGAGTGAGGCAAGGCACGCGAAAGTGATTCAAGCGCTTTGGTTGAGTGCCCACTCGGGCGCATGAGTGACTTTCGGGCTACCTCAGTCAATCGTGCAGCCCAGCGGCATAACAAACCTCATATACAATTTTGATATGCTACGCATCTCACTTCTATGATTACACTACGTGATCAAGTGAAGTGGAGCACCTAAAAATGATTTGAATGCCCGCTCGGGCGCCCGAGTGACTTTCGAATATCTCACCTCTCTTAGTCGCACAACGCAGGTGAGTAGCATATCAAAGCTCGTATACATTATGATAAAAGACGAAACGCTCACCCCCAATCAAAACTCGTATACAGTTTTGACGTTGTGCATCTCATTTATGTGATTACGCTGTGTGATTGAGTGAGATAAAATATCCGAAAGTGATTCGGACGTCCTCACCCAGTGCCCACTCAAATATCTGAGTGATTTTCGGACATGTCGTCTTATTCAGTCGTCCGGCGTAATAAATTATTATATATATAAAATTAATTAAAAGATATTTTTTAAAATGCTAAAAAAAAACAAACACAAAACAGAAAGGGACGGGTGTAGAGGCATTGACTGCCGCGCAAAGCGTGGCACGAAGCGGAGCAGTGCGTCTCCATAATTAATTGCTGTTTGTCCAAAGCCGGGAGCAGGAATCCATCGTACGCGCGCTGCATGAAGTACGAGATGGGAGGCTCATCGCCTGCGCCACTCATCACTCCTCGCACTGCGGCCGCGCCGACACACTGACTCTCTCTCTCTCTAACTTTTACCACTATTTTGGCATGTTTACTCCGGGGAGTGTACGAGGTATAAGAAAACGGAAAAAAAATATTCGCTGGCGTCGAAAGGGGAGGTGTAGGAGAGCGATCGGACCAATTAAACCAAATGCAGGCCGCGCCGTTGCACTTCATCGCCGCCGTCTTCTTGGCGCACAGGCCTACTACTCTCTACTGCAGATCTCCTTGTCGGCGGCGATGACGATGCGGTAGGAGACGAAGACAAGGGAAGAGCACGTACGGAGAAGGTAACTCGATCTGTAATGAACGGATTCGTGGCGTTAATTATCCAAACAGAGTACAGGAGAAGCGAGCGAGGAGGATTGGCTTGGCCTGTAGCTCCCTCTCTGGTCCCCTTCAGTCCAGGTCACGTCACATGGTTAGGGTACGCGGTAGTGCCCAGAATAGAACGCCATTAATGGCGCCATGAAAGAGCTTGCCTGCGCCCGCACGAACAGCAGCAAGGCCATCGGGTGCAGTCGTCGCCTTCCTTGCCTAGTCCTCTGTGTCACTGGGCAGTGGCAGTGCACTGTGTACGGACAATTAAAACCAACCGCACTGTGAATAAGTATATAACCTGGGATGCATGTACGATATGAACAGAAGAAGCTTTGTGCCACCACTTTTGGCCCTTTCGGATTTCTGTAGCTCGAAATGATTCTGTGTCAGACATTGAATTTAGGGTTTCTACTCTAGTCCCGACCGGTAGAAGAGGAAGGCCCACAAGGAACGAGGCTGACCTGTTTGTCGACCTGAGTGAAGCAGTTTGAATGACTTCGAAATCTGGAGCAACTCATTAGGGTTTAGCATGAGAGGGCATGCAGCAGGTGGCCAAGAGCAGATGCTTTTCTCTGCGACACTGCTTTGATTTTTTTTATTTTTTTTTTAAATTTAGTTATCTAACTCTTGGATTTGAGTAATTGTGAAAGTGATCTATTCGATCCATGTTTTTTATTTATCATCAAAATAAATTTTAAAAAAATATAAATAAACTCTAATGGATGATTAACGTCATGAGTTTTTCAAATTCCTAAAATATAATATATCTCGAGTGAGATTTAAACATTCTCATTAGGAATTTCATATTGAGATGAAAGGGATGATCATATCATTCCCTCTATTCGTCCTTCATTTCTATACTTTACACCTTTTCTATTAAAAGAATTTATCGAGTGAAATACTAATGAAAGTGATCAAATAAATTCTACTAAATTAGTCAACTTTTGAATCATCTCATATATACAGAGAGGGAAATTAAATAATATACCTACAATTTAAATATGCTCGGCTTATACATATATTTTAGTAGTGATTAAATATAAGTTTATTTTTCGAGTAAAGTTTAGATATTGAAAATTATTATCTTTAATTTTCTGTGTCTATTTTGATACACTTTTAATTATTTTTTCTTAATAATTTAATACGAAATCAAGTGATATGCATATTCAATAATGTATAAAATATAAATATATCTTGGGGGAATGTAAAGGTATAAAAGGGCTCCATTTAAAAATAATAATTAAAAAAGGACCACAAATTTTAAAATACTTATTTAACGTGACTAATTTTAACAAAAGCTATTCTAATTATAACAACCTATTTCTAATGGATAACAAGTCTTGAGAACATTAATGATTAGGATGAATTTTCATGTATATTTTCTTGAATTTAAGTTAATAGCCGATAATTTTTTTTGATGAAATCGAATCGATCATTTTAAAATTAGTCAAGTCAAAAATTTAGATATTTGATCCTAATTTTAAAAAATATAATCCAAGCAATTTTTATCAATTATTATAATATATAATAATTATAGTTAAAATCATTTCATCTGCTTTTGATTAAACCTGCTTTAAAAAATGTGTTTATAATATTTAATCAATTTTAATTAAATTATATTACTTTTGATCAACTTAGAGTTGTTTTAATTAATATTTGAACATTTTCAAATAATATAAAATACTTTTAATTTGAATTACTTAATAATTTTAAATATGTTATAATAGTTTATCAAAACTACAATTAGCTAGTTTAGGATTTACAATAGAATAAAGATATCAATTTTAAATAATGTTAAAATACTTCTAGTTATAATTGCTTACTAATTTTAATATGCTATACTAGTTTTGATCAAAGCCCATACAAGTAGAATTATGTCTATCCAACAATCTAAGCTCGGATAGTCATTTTATCGATAAGTCGACCGTTTGAATTGGTAAAGTTCAATTTGGTAATGTGAATTTAATTCTCTTATTTTCTCGACGTACTCTTTTTGATATCGTCATAATTAATTCAATTTTGTTGGTCGACCGACTTGATATTGTTAGTCGTGAACTCCTTTTCGGATGTCAACACACCTTTTGTATACGTTTATCTAAATTTTGAGTCCTAACAACATTGAAGAAAAGAAAATTCATAATTATATTACTCGTGATTGTTTATGTTAATTAGTGTGACAATGAAGTTTGTTTAGTTGACATTAGGTTGGTTACAACACCCGTTTAGTAGGCGAGAGGTCTTGAATTCAACTCATAATGAAAGCATAATTTATTTAATATTTATAAATTTTGCTTTCGGGATAATGATATAGTGATAGAATATTTTTTTAATTTTTTAAATATTTAAGAATCAAATTTCAATTTCGATGAATTAATGAATAAATTTTTTATAATGAACGTTTAACCTAAGAACGCTGGACTAATTAATCGTTAGCTACGAGCATTTTTTAATTTATCTTAATGGTCGATAAATTTTTTTTGTAAAACCAAACCGATTACCCTCGGATTAATAATATGGAATATTGAAGCAAAATGTGAAATTGTCATTTTGGTGATCATTCTAGGATGATTTCACACTCACCGAAAGAAAATAAATTATATGAGATATTTATCTTATCATAATGATCTTTACATAAAATAGATTAAACACCTACCTTGCGAGGCATTTTATATTCATTAAATATTAATTTAAAAATATTTTAAAATAATTATTCATATAAATATCAATTACGTTTTAATTGGTACATCCCGCCGATTTCAATTTCAGCCACATAATAATAATAATTAAATGATCAATTAAGCAGTTAATTATTTACTTAATTAATCAATTAAGTAAGTAATTATCCAGTAATTAATATTTTGCTGCCGCCGCATAGATTAATTAATGCCTTTTATTATGATTATTTTTAAAAAGTTAAAGGAAAAAATAAAATGAATTAGCAAAAAAAAACATCGTCATAATATATAATATATTTTTCCCAACAAAACATTTATAAATCTTTTTTTTTAATTGCTAAATCCACTCATCTTTATTGCTTCGCTGTGGCAATCTTCTTTAATATCGTTTCCATATTTAGAAAATTCAGTTTTATCTAGACACGTCACAACCCGATCAGCCTCTTAAACTCCAAATTTATCCGTCACTAAACCTTAATTACGGCCGTTAATGACCCTTTTTATGCATTACATTAATTAGTGTGACAATGAAGTTTTTTTAGTTGACATTAGATTGGTTAGAGCACCCGTTTAGTAGGCAAGAGGTCTTGAATTCAACTCAGAATGAAAGCATAATTTATTTAATATTTACAAACTTTGTTTTCGGGATAATATTTTTTTAAATATTTAAGAACCAAGTTTTAGTTTTGATGAATTAATGAATAATTTTTTCATATTGAACGTCTTACCTAAGAATACAGAACTAATGGATTGTTCGCTATGAATATTTTTTTAATTTATTTTAGTGATCGATAAAATTTATTTGTAAAACCAAATTGATTACCCTCGGAATAGTAATATGGACTATCAAAGCAAAATGTGAAATTATTATTTTAGTCATACTTTCAGAAAAAAAAAATTAAATAAAATATTTAGAAAATTCGGTTTCCATATTTAAAAAATTCGGTTTTATCTCGACACGTCACAACCCGATCAGCCTCTTAAACTCCAAATTTATCCATCACTAAACATTAATTACGGCCGTATGCATTACACTAATTAGTGTGACACTGAAGTTTGTTTAGTTGACATTAGGTTGGTTAGAGTACTCGTTTAGTAGGCAAGAGGTCTTGAATTCAACTCAAAATGAAAGTATAATTTATTTAATATTTACAAACTTTGTTTTCGGGACAATGATTTTTCAAATATTTAAGAATTAAATTTTAATTTCGATGAATTAATGAATGATTTTTTCATAATGAACGTTTGACCTAAGAATGCTAAATTAATGGATCGTTCGCTATGAATATTTTTTAATTTATTTTAGTGATCGATAAATATTTTTTATAAAACCAAATCGGTTACCCTTTTTAGTAATATGGATTATCAAAACAAAATATAAAACTATTATTTTAGTCATATTCTCTGAAAAAAATAAATTATATAAAATATTTACAATCTTTACATAAAATAGATTAAACACTGTAAGATATTTTATATCCACTAAATATTTACTTCAAAATTTATTAAAATAATTATTCATATAATTGGTACATCCTGCTCATTTCAATTTCAGCCATATAACAATAATAATTAAATGATCAATTAAGCAATTAATTATTTACTTAATTAATCAATTAAGTAAGTAATTATCCAGTAATTAATATTTTGCCGCCCGCATAGATTAATTAATGCCTTTTATTATTATTTGTTGTTTTTAAAATTTAAAAAATAAAAATAAAAATAGACTCCATAATGGTAAAAAAATTAAAAAAAAGGAGAAAACAGACAGAATTAGCAAAAAAAAAAAACATTATCATAATATATAATATATTTTTCCCAACAAAACATTTATAAATCTTGTTTTTTTTAATTGCTAAATCCACTTATCTTTATTGCTTCGCTGTGTCAATCTTCTTTAATATCGTTTCCATATTTAGAAAATTCAATTTTATCTAGATATGTCACAACTCGATCAGTCTCTTAAACTCAAAATTTATCCGTCACTAAACCTTAATCACGGCCGTTAATGACCCTATTTATTGATTACACTAATTAGTGTGACAATGAAGTTTGTTTAGTTGACATTAGATTGGTTAGAGCACCCGTTTAAGTAGGCAAGATGTCTTGAATTCAACTCAGAATGAAAGCATAATTTATTTAATATTTATAAACTTTGTTTTCGGGACAATGATTTTTTAAATATTTAAGAATTAAGTTTTAATTTTGATAAATTAATGAATGATTTTTTTTATAATAAACGTCTGACTTAAGAATGTTGAATTAATGGATCGTTCGCTATGAATATTTTTTAATTTATCTTAGTGATCGATAAAATTTTGTTGTGAAACAAAATCGATTACCCTCAGATTAGTAATATGAACTATCAAAGTAAAATGTGAAACTACTATTTTAGTCATACTCTCTAAAAAAAAAAATTATATAAAATATTTATGATCTTTACATAAAATAGATTAAACACCGATATTTTATATCCACTAAATATTTACTTCAAAATTTATTTAAATAATTATTTATATAAATATCAGTTAAGTTTTAATTGGTACATCCAGCCAATTTCAATTTCAGCCACATAACAATAATAATTAAATGATCAATTAAGAATTTAATTATTTACTTAATTAATCAATTAAGTAAGTAATTATCCAGTAATTAATATTTTGCCGCCGCCACCGCATAGATTAATTAATGCCTTTTATTATTATTATTTTTTAAAATTTAAAGGAAAAAAATAAAAATAGACTCCATGAAATGGTAAAAAATCACCTTTTGTTAAAAAAAGGAAAAAAAGGACAGAATTAGCAAAAAAAAACATCGTCATAATATATAATATATTTTTCCCAACAAAACATTTAGAAATCTTGTTTTTGTAATTGCTAAATCCACTCATCTTTATTGCTTCGCTGTGTCAATCTTCTTTAATATCGTTTCCATATTTAGAAAATTCGGTTTTATCTAGACACGTCACAACCCTATCAGCCTCTTAAACTCCAAATTTATCCGTCACTAAACCTTAATTACAGCCCGTTAATGACCCTATTTATGCATTACATTAATTACCTCCGAAGTCGTGCTACGTTTGCCATATCCATTCCCACGCGATCTCAAACTCAATTAAACGCTCGATTAATCCTACGTTTTATTTCTCCAGATTCAACAAATTTCTCAGGGCGATGGAAGAATCGGCGGAGGTTCCCCGGCGGCGAGGCAGTGTGCCGGTTCCGCCGGCGCGGCCGTTCCTGGAATCGTTCCGGTCGAACGTGAAGGAGACTTTCTTTCCCGACGACCCGCTGCGGGACTTCCGGCACGAGAAGGGCTGGCGCCGCCGCACGGTGGAGGCGCTTAAGTACGTGTTCCCGGTCGTGGGGTGGATGTCGGAATGCAGCTGGAGCACGGCGAAGTCGGACCTCATCGCCGGCGTCACCATCGCCAGCCTCGCCATCCCGCAGGGCATCAGCTACGCCAAGCTCGCCAACCTCCCGCCCCTCATGGGCCTCTGTGAGTCGACTCGGAAGATCAAACCTGTCCAAATCCGTCCAACGTCCAAAAAGGGAAACTAAATAAACTGCGGCATGCATGCAGATGCGAGTTTCGTGCCGCCGCTGGTGTACGCGATGATGGGGACGTCGAAGCACATGGCGGTGGGGCCGGTGGCGACGGCATCGCTGGTGATGGCGTCGCTGCTGGAGTCGGAGGTGCGGCCGTCGGAGAACCCAACGCTGTACTTGCACTTGGCATTGACGGCCACCTTCTTGGGCGGGGTCTTCCAAGCCGCCTTGGGGATTTTAAGGTAACCCAAACTTTGTAAATTTTACTAATAACCCCTCATTTTTTCCTGAATTTTCACCAGGCTCGGGTTCATCATCGATTTCCTGTCCCACGCTGTCATTAAGGGATTCATGGGAGGGACGGCTACTCTGGTGTGTTTACAACAGCTGAAAGGTGTGTTGGGCCTCAAACACTTCACTACCTCCACTGACATCGTCAACGTCTTGAAGGCCATTTTCTCACAAACCCACGAGGTTTGCTCTCTTAATTTTCTCTACAAATTAACTTTTTTTCTCAATGACATTTCTATCTATTCATCTCTGTAGTGGAGGTGGGAAACTGCTGTGTTCGGCATCTGCTTCTTGGTCTTCCTCTTCATCACCAAATATATAGTACGTAACCACTCATAGATGATTAGTATTCATAATTGAAAAATGTTATTTAATCACTTTTTTTCAGAGCAAGAAGAAGAAAAATCTGTTCTGGATCTCTGCATTGTCTCCACTGATATCAGTGATTCTAGGCAGCCTTCTGGTTTACCTCCTCCACCTCGAGA
Organism: Hedychium gardnerianum; assembly: GCA_038050645.1. Classification (NCBI taxonomy): domain Eukaryota; kingdom Viridiplantae; phylum Streptophyta; class Magnoliopsida; order Zingiberales; family Zingiberaceae; genus Hedychium; species Hedychium gardnerianum. The sequence goes on from JBBUKS010000117.1 coordinate 1,751,519, forward strand.
ACCATGGCGTTCAAGTGGTGAGCATCATCAGTACATGCATAATACTTCAACAAAACACATGAAACCTCAAAAATTTGTCTGATATAATTAAAGTTGTCATTGATCTTGCAGATTGGATTCTTAAAGAAGGGTATCAATCCACCATCACTCTCTAACTTAGTCTTCACACAGCCTCAATTGACTGTGGCATTGAAGGCTGGCATCATCACTGGAATCATCGGCCTAGCAGTAAATATACTTAATTCCCATTAATTTATAATAAAAATTATTATATAGAGAAAATAAAATTACTGCAGGAAGCGATAGCTGTAGGAAGGATCTTCGCTATAGAGAACAACTACAACGTCGACGGGAACAAAGAGATGATCGCGTTCGGGATGATGAACATCGTGGGGTCCATGACTTCGTGCTTGTTCGTTGCGGGTATATATATATAGTTTTTTTTTTCCTACTTTAGTGGGGGTCGATCTAGGAGACTAATGTTATTTTTTGCTAAATTAGGGCCGTTCTCGAGGTCGGCGGTGAACGCCAGCGCCGGCTGCAAGACTGCACTGTCGAACGTCATCATGGCGGTGATGGTGATGATCATCCTCATGTTCCTGATGCCGCTGTTTCAGTACACTCCTTCGGTGGTCCTTTCGGCCATCATCATGGCCGCCATGCTCCCCCTCATCAAGTTCGTCGACATGTTTAACTTGTGGCGCCTCGACGTCTTCGACTTTGTCGCTTGCACGGGTTCCTTCTTTGGGGTCATCTTCGGAAGCATCGAGATCGGTCTCTTCATCGGAGTAAGTTTAATATATCGCTCAATGCATGCGATAAAGACTTAATTGTTGTTGTTGTTGCTACTGTTGTTTTATTCTAAATTTTCTACTTGTAGGTTGCACTTAACCTAGTTAGAGTCCTATTGTTCATTGTGAGGCCCAAAACTTTCACCCTAGGCAATATGCCTAACACCTCGGTATTTCTTCGAATGGATCAATATCCGCTATCGCAACCGATCCCCGGATACCTCATCCTTCGCATCGATGCACCGATCTTCTTTGCCAATGCGAGCTATTTAAGAGAAAGGTTAGATAGATGGATCGAAGACGAAGAAGAGAAGCTGAAGTTCAAGGGCAACCCTGATTTGCAATACATAATTTTAGACTTTACTGGTAAAATTGTGTTTTTTTTTTTCAAATTAATTCTTTCTATGACTTAATTTTTAAATTTTTAAATACACCCTTAATTTAAATTTGTGTGCAGCTGTTGCTTGTATCGACACTAGTGGAATTGATATGCTGAAAGAGTTTAAGCAAAGTTTAAAAAAGAGGGGTCTTCAGGTAAATAATAAAAATAATATATTTTTTTTTATTTTGTAATTTCAAATGTTGTCTTAACTATCTTTTTAATCAATGAATAGCTCGGATTGGCAAGCCCTAGTAGCGAGGTTATAAAGAAGCTAGATTGGTCGAAGGCGTTGGAAATCATCGGCGAAGAGATGATTTTCCTCACGGTGGATGATGCGGTGGTCGGGTGCTCTTCTCGGTTGTCTAAGGAGTCTGTTTGCGACGAAATTCCTTGAAAAATATTGTACATGAATCATGAATGAATAAGGATTTTAGTCCATTTTGGCTAACAAGTAAAAGAGGATGATGCTTCAAAAATTGTGTTACGATATATATTTTTTTGAGCTATCGAAAAATATAGAAATGGGTGGGTTTTAGTAGCCGAATTGGTTGCTTTTGTGTGTGTTTTTAATTTGAAGAAAACTTCAAAATAGTAATTATTTATAAATAAGAGGTTTGATTTATCAAAAATTCAATTTTTTGTGACATTATTTTTGTAAAACCATATTTAAGATTTGATAAAATACCTTCTTTTTTTTTAAAAAAAAATATCTTTATTTTTTTTATCATGATGATCTCATAAAACTTTTTCCCCCCCATTATATTATTCTATGTTATTTCACATTTTGAAATTAAATGATAAATTTTATCAGTGAGTTTATTTCATCTCGTAAAAATGTATTCTTACCTAGCATTATTTTCTTAAAAATTGAGAGAACAAATTATTATACTATATGGTGTGATAATAATTATGACAACTAAAAAAAAAAGTGAGAAAAATTTCATTTTTCCTTTACGAAGGTTGAGGGAATAGTGTAATTTAATTAATTCTGGAGGTGCAATGAGAAACAAGTAAACTTTAGGAATTAAAGCGAACTTTTCCTTACAATGAATCGAAAGCTAGGCAAATTCTGAGGATTCATGTTAATTGTTATCATAGATAAATCAACGGGTATGAAAATTATCTCACCCCTGTGTATATGTTACTGTTGTGAGCGAGTCCAACCCCCGTGATTTACCTCCTCTGTGTTGGTCCTGGGACGGACTGACGGGGGCGTTGGGGGCGAGCGTTTCGCCTTTTACCACAATGTTGTGAGCGAGTCCAAGTGTCTTATCCCGAGTGGTAAATATGGAGACGGTTGCCTGAGGTATCGAGTTCGAGCCCTCTTAGCAACATATTACATGTTGTAATTGTTGTCTGCAGTGTCATGTCTCGCTTAGCAATAGTGTGGAACTGTGCCTCTCCAAAAAAACTCCCTCGGGGGTTTCTGGAGTATGGGGCCGCTCTGCGGTGGGGTCAGTCACAATAAAAAGTTTACCCAAC